>QODF01000131.1:499181-559473 GCA_024372805.1 Oostethus manadensis
ATATATAGATATATATATAGATATAGATAGATATGTGAAGGGAAACTAATAAATAAATTAATAAGTGAAAATGAACTAGATCATTTTGCTTGGCTCAGCATATTGCCATGTGCATGATTGTCTGTTTTCCTTGTCTCTCGCCTCCAAACAAGTAATAATAATAAGAAATAAATAGAATGTCTCAAAATAATCTACCATGTCAAAACCCATTTGTGTATTCAGGCTAAAAATCATAAGTCCCCCAAAAATTGTACACGAGATGGCAAAAGCAAATTGATTGATTGTTCAGTGTAAGTGAAACATAAAACATAACTCCCTCTTTTTCATTCTTCATTGTGGACTCACCTTGGTGACTCCATGAAGTCCGAGGCACAGAATGGGGTCCGTGGGTGGACACCTCCAGAAGCAGTCCCAGGAATACCCCCAGCATGCCAACCCCCATGTTGGATTCGGGCAGCTTGGGAACTGTGAAGTTTCCTCTGCAAAACAAGTCAGACTTTTGTAATGTGTAATGAGAAGAAGTGCTGTCTTGAAGGCCAGTCTTATCACGCAGCACTGAGCAAAAACGGGAAGAGAGGTCAAAACCACTTCCCTCGGACTGAAGTGTTTCTGCACTGTAAAGATGTATAATTTTTTACCAAAGAATATGCTCGTGACAATGATAATTCTGGAGCCATCAAATGAAATTTTTTATATGATATTTTGCAGAGCTTTATGTGACTTTATTACCTCCCAATGACTCTATAATATTAAATTACAAAAGTGCCACAATTAAAAGGAATTTTTTTTAATCCTCATCTTTTCTGTATTGTTTATTTTTTCCTTTTTGTCATGGATTTTCCTGTTGTGTCTTTTCAATTTGCTTTTTCTCAGTATCCACACAGCAAGGGCTGTGGGCAGATCATTGTACTGTCTTTGCTTTTACTCGTTAGATTGAGCCATCCGTTAAATGTAACGTATTTCCACATGTATTTCCTTCTAATTTTGCCACTCCTGCGAGTCCACACTATAATGGTTACCCCAGGAAGGCCCTACTAAGCAGCCGAGAAGAGAACTTGGTTCCATTTGGATAAAACGTTGAATGTAACCAAACACACCTTGACAGGTCATATGTTGATTTATAAATTTTGAGCAATACATTTTGAAACCACTGGACGGTTTCAGAAAAATACACAAGTGGAAAAAATAATACTTACGCTGGTTTATGGTAAAGTTGGTAAATTACAGTTTTATCAACATTTTAGAAAAAATCATGACCATGACACATGCATGTAATTAGAATGGATGCTGTAGGTGAGAGGAATAATGTTGTGGGAAAGACCAAAAACATGTTAAAAAAAAAAAAAAGCCACTAAAAGTGGACATTCCTTGTGGTAGCCCCGCCTCCAAAAAACAGCAATCAATTACATCACCTAATCGTGACGTGTCACATAGGAATATGTTGCTTCCTGATAAATGGCATATTTCTTTACTTGTGATGCATGCTAAATCTCTCAAATGACCAGTGTTTAACAGTTGGCCGTGCTCCAAGTCGCCTGTCTGCGGTCAGCTGAGGCTTTAAAGATTAGGCAAAATATTAAAATAAATCTCTAAATCTGTTCCCAATCCTGCTCGTGTTGTATGTACTGTGAAGGCCAACTTTGCCTCAATGTGAGGGCTGCACGTGCAGAACTTAAACTGCAGGTCAGGTTTCATGAGAATCACTTCCAATCCACCACGCATAGATAGTAGATTATCTACTGCTGTTAAATACTACTAACACTGATTATCACAGAAAGTGATTGACAGGCTTAATTCCTAGTGCTTCCCCTTTCTTGAGGCAGTGATTTCCTTCTGTATTCATGTATTTATTCCGTATAATTTTTTCTTTGTGGATTTAAGATACTGCGGTTTCTCATTTGAATGCTGCATGTATTCAGTAGACACAAGGTCAAATGCCAGCATACTGTATATACCTGAGGGTGGTAAAGTGATCTGGACAAAAGCAGGTTTTTCTTGTTTTTCCACAATACCATCAAAAGAAGCGTGACTTCTCTCAGCAAGCGGTTGAGTCGGTCACAAAATATAAGATGATCAAATGTCTTTTGAGACAAAGTTGATTTGAAAAACCAAATACCAAAAATGTGAACCTTTTTTTCCCCCAAAAGTTTAATGTACAGACAACAATGCTGTAAGCAAAAAATTTCAAGCATTGTAATATGCATCCCAGGTCAGTAGGTGGTGATGTCACATGGAACTGTCTTTTATATACCTTTTCATTGTCTAACATGTGGGTTTAAAACGGTACATATGTGAGTAATGTGATTCCTTTCAGCAAAAAGAGCTGCATGTCATAGAAAGCTTAAACTTACTTACAATAGCTTGATTTAAAAAAATAACTCAGAGTGACTATACAGTGAAATGCTTAAAGTGCGTTTGACTCATCTGCCAGTCTACCATTGCTGTTCGGAAGAGGAAAAATGTGGAGTGGCATTTTTGAACTGCTCATGAAAACGAAAACACTGCCTTACCAGTGAAAAGCGAGCAGACTGATTTCATTCAGTGCAAGTCATCAGAGAAAGGTAATGACAAAAATATATTGTGCAAAATGGGTTTTGCAAAGGCTGAACTACTGCATGATGAAAAGGACAACTCAAGCTAAGAGACTAATGTGCCTCGAGACAAAATACGCCGAGAGCAACAACAAACGCGAGAGAGACTAGCAAAGTGTGTGACAAAGCAATTATGATGCTGTTCAATTGTGAAGAAGAGAACAACTTAAGTGGTTTTAGTTCAGAGGAGTAGAATGAGGACAGCAATTCATTACTTTTCTGGTAGGCTACTGTTTAACTACGCGCACAGTTCAGCACAGTACTATCCGTATTACACACACTGTTGGGCACAATTGGGGGAAAAAGCATTTATTTAATCAAAAGTTTAAAAAAAATCTTTGTGTAAGATGCTTTTGTGTACTAAAAGCCCATGTTATGAAATGGACAACTGCGGCTTACAAACAGGTGTGGCCTATATAACATGTACAAATCCAATTTTTCTTTTTAAATTTAGTGGTGCGGCTATTATACCGCTGGCTCTATAGTCCGAAAATATACATATCAAAATATGAAATATGTTAATTATAAATAAAATGTTTAAAATTGTTGTAGTAGTAGGCAGATCATTTGGACTTATAAGTACCTCACATGCAGAAAAGTGTGCGCACCCATGCACTAGCAGAACACAGCTTTTGCATGGAAATGGCAACTGTCTTCACCAAATACTTTCATGGTGATACTTGTTTTTAAATGATTGCACGAACAGGTCCCTAAACACTTAATTCAATTTTTTTTTTTTTTTTTAAGTTTTCAGTTGAAAAGTGCCTACTCCAAACACCCATTAAGAGTAAAGGTATTATAATTTTCTGGCATTAGAACAATCAAGAACAAATAAGCCATTGTTTCTCATGACCTAGAAGGACTAATTTGCCGATTCCAAATATAGGTTAGTCGTTACTTCTAATAATTAGGGTGTTGGTGGCGGGAGGGTGCACACAGGCAATCAATCAAGCTTCATATCTACTGGGAAAAATAGAGGGGGCTGTTAATTGACTATTGATTCGCTTGTAAGAGGCAACAAATTACCCTGGGAGAGCTGACCTTCCAAACACGAGGATCACCAACCAAACCTGGCAGAGAAGATTCCAGTTTCAGGCAGACTCGTCAGTTTACAAAATGGGGGTGAAAGTTGGGGGTTGAGTCCAAGTGCACAAGGACCAATTGTTTACTGAAGGTAAGTGTAGGCTCACTTGGCCGACTACTCCACCCCTCCCCACCTCGGCCCTCCACACCATCACTGTAGAGTCGCAAACAATGAACAGAGAGGCAGGAGAGGACACAGCGGAGCTCTCTCGCCCAGCTCTTTCACAGTCTTGCCAGACTAAATGCCAGCACAGCTCAGCTTAGCACAAAGTGGGGGGTTCACAGATCACCCAAGGCACTGGGATCTGGAAAGATCTCATAAAGAGCATCTATAAGAGCTGTGGAGAAGAATAGGAGGGCCAACAAAGCCAAAGTTAAAATCATAACTTTCCAACTTGTGTCTCAGCACTTCTGACCGTTCCTTGCTAGTACACTGCATGCGCTCCAATTTAGGTCAAGGCTTAACAAAAGCCTCAAAGCCACCTTGGAGGGTCGGTGTGTTACAGTAGCTGAAAGCACAAATTGGCAGCCACCCTGCGCTGCGGAGACATTTAGAGGGGCTGCCATACTGGCCTGGGATATTCAAGACGGTTGCCATGCTGGCAAGACTCTTTTGAGGCCTTTGTGTTCCCTTCTAGGCTCTTTTAACTTCACAAGGAGGCTGACACCTGCTCTGGGCCAAGGGGTTCCCAGTACCTCACTGGTGACTGCGCACTGATTTTGGATGGCTGCCCACTCAGGGCAAAAAGGATAGACACCAGGGTTCTTGCCCATCTACCCCCATAAAGTGAGGGTAGGCGTAAGGTTAAATAAACTTTTCTTATGACTCCTTTTTAGACATGCTAAATTATGCATGAATTGTAAATGTACTTCAGTGTAACTTTGTTAGGCATGTTTGAAATAAATTGAATCATCACCATGTTATTTTGGGGAAAAGGGGCAATTAAATTTGGAGGAAAGACCTCAAAACTGTAATCCAAGTGATCCAAAACATGACGGGATTCTGAAGAGTCTTATGTAATATGTCATGTAAGATGTCCTTAATTTATGCAATTGTTTTTTTCTATCACAATCTTATTTTTATCCATATCTGGTCTAGACCAGAGTACTGAACCACAAGTGTGAAGGCAGAATTAGCAAAGAATAGAGTAGGCGTGATAAAAAAATGTATAATATGGCCAAACAACTGTTAAGCAGCTAAAAATAATAAAATATGTTGAGCAGAAACAGGATTTTTTAAAAATTCCTGTCTTTGATTTTGTCATAAACCACATTTGTAATGTCAGCACAATCCATTGAGATTTTTTTTCCATCCATCCATTTTCTATGCCGCTTTGCCTCATTAGGGTCGCAGTGTTATGTTGGAGCCTGTGCTCTCAGAAATAAAAGTCTCACGAGATTTGATGCACAACAAGAAACAACAAGCAAAGCACAAGAAGAAATCCATCTTTTTTAATATATACTACAGTTAAATGTTGTGTCCCTTAAAGAAAACCCAAGTAGCTCATCTTTCAGTGATGAAAGTTGAATACCCCTGCACAATCCATGTTGTCTTGTCCCATAAGACAACATAGTCTTCCCACATTTCTAATGCAGTGCAGACAAGAACCTCCAGACAAGTTGGTGGATAGCTGGAGGCGGATGTGTGCAAGTCAGGACATTCAGTCCCTGCCAAACCTCTCAAAGCGCTTGCTGGCTCTTGCTTTGATGCATCAACATCAATGCACAGAGATGCTCTTCTTCTTGCTAATCACTTTATTTCTGGATAGAATGCCACTAAGCCTAACTGTGCATTCAAACAGCTTGGGTGAACCTAGTGCTCCACTGTTGCTGAAGGCATGCATGTAGTGGCAGATGGATTAACAAACTCAAACAGGGTTTATGAGTGAGATTAGAAAATTCAAGTAGTGATTCACATATGGCTGTCCTCCACTTATCTGACCCCTGGTTAGGTTTGGTTTAATTTGTTTCGAACATGCATACATTGTACAAGAATGATTCATGTTACATTCCTCAGTTCTACATGTCCGAAAAGGAGTAGGAAGAAGCAGATGTTATTTAATCCTACCCCCTTCTCCGGATCAACATCTTGCTGTCTTGGTGTTGTACTAAGAGTGTCATTAAATGTAGGTACTTAAAGCTCCTGATTTTAATGCTTTGTTGAACGTGCCCTTTCCACGTTGATATCAGTGTTTGAATTATTGTGTTTGTCCTCTTTTATCCTTGTTGTCATGATTATATGATGTTCAGTATGTAGCCAGATCATTGACATCTCACTCCTGCTTCTCCTGGAGTCCATGTAGCTTGATGTATATTTTTCCGTTGGTGCTCCAAGTACTTTGTATCTTTCCCTGCTTCCTCAAGTCTCGTGCTTTCTTGGCAATGTCAGCGTTGCGTTTTGTCAGATGCTCATTTAAGTAGACGTTTGTGCCTTTCAAGTTCTTCCTCTGTTTCAGCAGTGCAGTTTTGAATTCCCTTTTGGTGAACTTGATGACGACGGGTGTGGTGTTGTTTCTGCCATACAGTGGGATGCAAGTATCAATGGTGTTGATATCGATATCCACCTCCTTTGATTGTACGAAGCTGACAATCTGTTGCTTTGCTGAAGGAACATCCATTCCATCTGGTTCTCCTCTGTTATGAGCTTCCCTATCTTTTGACCTGGGTGTAATTCTGAGCCCTGTGCGGATCACATCATTCATTCGGGAATTCTGATCCATCTCATCCATTATACTTTTCATTTGCTCAGTGATGTTATCCTTTGCTTCTTTCTCTTCCTCCAGAGTGGTGCGCCAGACGGCATTACCCTTCAATAGTGTAATGATATCTTCCTGTAGAGCATTAATATTGTTGCATAATGCATGATTTACTTCCTTGGGGTTTTTAACCTCCTTGAGGGCAGCACGCAAGGCAGCATTGTCTTCCAATAATGTCTTGATATTCTGCAGAACTCTAACATCTTTGCATAATGCGGTTTTCTTCAAAATGGTTTTTAGCTTCCTTGAGAGCAGCGCGCAAGGCAGCATTTTCTTTCAATAGTGGCTTTATATTATCCTGCAAAGCCTTGATATCAGTGCGTAGTGCTTTATTATCTGCCATACGGTTTTTAACCTCTTCAAGAGCAGCATAATGCAACATTTTTTATCTTGCAACTTCTGGAATCTTTCTTCTTTCTAATCTTTCTTCTTTTAGAGCTTTAGTTTCTTTGCTCAGTGCTCTATTTTCCTCCTTTAGGTTTATGACATAACCATGGACCCCAAGGACCTTTACAATGAGACCGTCATTCTGCGATTGTACATGTTGAATCTGTGACTGCAAATGCTTAAGGTCTGGTTCTGCTGCAGTACACTCCAGTATCTCCTGCATCTGCATCTCCATGTCTATCTGTCTTAACTTCTTATATTCTTGCATCCAGGACTGCCATAAATTATCCTCTTCTTCTTGTTTTCTGATGTACTCGACTCATGGCTGTAGTCGTCCTCCCTCTCCACATTTGGCAACAAGACCGGCACTCGTGATTTTGAGTCCATGTATCCAGGGCCAGCATCCTTTACAATTGTAATAGAGGCTCGTTTTCTTTTCTTTTTCCTTTTGTTTGTTGCTAGGCAACTGCTTTAAATTTCAGTGATTAGCCGGTTAGCTTAGCTTACTAGCAGCTTTCAGCACATGTAACACGTTGATTTCAAGGAATCTGTACTGATCCAAGTTAAGGTTGAGAGAATCAGCAACCAGTTGTGATCTTGTGTTTTAGGAAATGTATTCAGAAAAGCACCAAAATAGTTGTAGTTTATAGTATCCTCAGCAGAGCCTTTGCCTTGTACATCATCTCCAGTCAACAAAGGAGAAAAAAAAAGTTTCGTACAATGTGACATCATAAGAACTTGGTATCTTGCTTTTGGATCCAGTACCGATTTGGCTAAACTCATGGTAAAAAAGTGTAAACCTTTTTGAGTGCTTCAAACAAAGGGATCGGATTTGCATTATTTTCAGTGAGAAAATCTGCTTTGGTTAGAGTCCGTTTTAGTTTGAGTCTGACTTTCTGGAAAGAATTAATGACTTTAACCAAGGCACCACTGTACATGCAAATGCATCACAGCCAAATATGCAAAAAAAGACGATGACTTCATTACGCATACCGCACCCCAACCACAAATAGAACACTACCGATAGCCTCAAAGTCTTACAATCATTGGATTTATAGTCAGTGATTTATGGGCAATTAGATGCCACGTCCCAAGACTATTTTGGTTGCAGGCATGCTTTTCAATCAATCTTGCTCAAATTTGTGCTTGTTAGTACCCTAAAGATGTCTACCAAATTTGATGGTTTTAACACCCTTGACTTAGAGTGCCGGTTTTTGTAGAGAGCTGTGTGACAATATCAAGTCTTGAGGGTCAAACTTTAAGGTTTAATCACAGCACAACTATGCGGTAGATGTGTCTGAAAAAGAAGGCAACAGGCAACACCGTAAGGTCCATGTTTTGACAAATTTTCCCAGTGAATTTATAAACCTGTACATACTGCTCAGTCAAGACTGTATTGAAGGTGTTCAAAACTGCTACTGTGGATTGACTTGTGAGTGGGCTTGAAACAAAATACTGATGGTGGGCAGATTTAGGGATTAAATGTGAGTTTGGCTATAAATAAGGCAGTGTATGCAATAGTGTAAACTAAGGGGGGACTCAAATCCCTCCTGGAAGACCACATGGGGACCAAAGAGCCTTAAAAATCTAGACAGCTTTCAGGTTCCCCACAGCATGATGAACTGATTTTGTCAGCTTAACCGCCGGAATTACAACTCCAGCTGGCAATCATTCGTCGTGTACGATTATTGAAGCTTCCAGGGCAGTGGCGGCAGGTGGATAATCGGTGAGGGTTTATTTTTGGGGGGGCGGGGGGGCAAGGACAGCGTTGTCTCAATTACACATTTAACAGTGCAAGTTATGTGCAGCTCATAAAAGGATCTCCTAAACGCAGCAGCATGACCTCCGGTGGCTGGCTACCAAATGACAGATGACACAGCAGTCTGAACGCATTACCCAGCGGAACCACGCTAGATGACAGATGGAGGCGGAAGTTGACAACTTCTAAAAACGCCAGATTAAGGACTGGCAGCATAATTAAAAACATTCAAATCCACATCTTCACTCTTGTACTCGAGTAATGGCCAACCACATGGAAAGAAACTATTTCTGGTTATATTAAAAAAGTGTGGCTTGACTATCAAGATGAGGGTATGAGCTTGTGTGAAGGAAACACTGTACATGGGATGTCAAATGGAAGCCCTCCTATATAATTACTAGCTTTAGGGCCATGGCGAACCTAAAGCGGCCACAGCAAAGGCAAATGAGGGGTCAGGTCCTTCAAAAGGGTATATTTAGTACGCCGACAGTGAGCTTTTCTTTAAAAAACAACACACCCTTTCTTTGAGTCACGTGGATGAGGAAAATCTGGAAAACTTAGGATAGTAAACATATGGGTGAGATGGGAGCAGACAACATTGGACAGTAGAGGATTTCTGTGCGGAAAGAGCGTCTGTTGTCGCAAAAAAAAATCACCATACTATTTATTTTAATAAAAAGCAGAAAAGCTCTGGTTTCGAGTGCGTCCAAGACGAACAATAGTTTTCACAAAAGAAACAAGCGTGTTCCACGTGACAGTTTTGGACCTAAGTGTTGTTTCTGTGAGATTTTGTTTTACTTCCTGTCAGTCTGTCATTTTCGATTTTCCATTTTCTGTTTTCAAGCGTTGGCAGCACCTTTACTTTCTGTAAAGGGGTGGTGTGTGCAATTAGCATTCAGCACTATTTAAATTGAGCTACAGTGTTTGCCAGCTCCTGTAACATTGCATTTATCTTCCCCAATGCTACTTGGGCTTATCTGGATTGGTTACACTAGTGGTGTCCAAACTGCAGCCCGAGGGCCATTTGTGGCGTGCTGCTGATTTTTTTTTATTTATTATTGGCCTGCAGCATATTCTAAAATCATGTTTTAACAAATAAGACATTTTACAAAAGTCAAGTCTAAATATTAGAAGAGAATTTCAGTCTATTGAAGAAAAAAAAAGTTGTAATCTCACAAGAATGAAGAGAAATAATGTAATTTTAGAAGGATAAAGTAGTAGCATAAAAGTAATGCCATGAAAGACTCTTCAAGTCCCAATATTATGAGAAACAAACAAAACAAGGAATGAAGTTATACTTTTTGGAAAATTAGGTTGGGGAAAAACTAATATGGAAAAAAGCCACAATATCACAAGAAGAAAATTTACATGACGAAAGTTTTTGTATTCAAAAAAAGCAATAGCAGAAGTGGATGAACGAGCAGACATTTTACAAAAATAAAGTCAAAATATTAAGAGAAAAAAGGTCAAATTCTATGAGAAGAATACATGATATCACAAAGCTGAAATGTATATAATTTCCTAGAATGTCTACTTGAGTTGGTTTACAAAATATCAAAAGTGCTCCTTACACCCCCCTCCTTTCATTGTTCAGTAAGTGGCCATCGGTAGAAAGTTTGGACACCCCTGGTTTACATTTCCTCGATGCTTCCCATTGTATCCTTTCAATTTTTACTTGCTTTAATCACCTCGCTGTGATCATTTCTTTGGGGAGTTTCCACAAGTCGCCAGCAAACTTTTCTAACCAGTTTGCTTTCTTGTTTTGTTTCATATTTTAATTATTGGGTTGCAAGCTCCCAGTGAGAATTACAACTCAAACCCAAACGTAACACAGGATTTTTGCATTGAAATTCAAAGATTTCACATCTGAACCATTCAAATGTTTATGACAAACAGAGCAACTACAGGGTGTAATCTGCCTATGTCACAAGGAAGCCACCATTCACAGGCAAGTCTTTCACTTTATGTTGTTTGCCTGAGGCTACAATAATGGCAGCCAGGCCTCAGCATAGTACGGCAGTCTATTTTGGGAAGCTGTGAAAGCCCAGCTGAAGGCTTTGCGGTCTACAATGCAAGACTGGTAGTCTGATATGTGGTGATGTTTTGTTGTCCAAATAGTCCTGCAAAATTAATTGTAAAGAAAGGGTTTCAGATCAACCCTCCCAGCAGTCGCGGGCCACTTGAAAAACAAAAATGATTCTACATGTTCTTCCTTTTTATTGGCACTGCCTTCACTGCCTGCATGTCTCCCTCGGTCGTCTTCTGTTGGCAACAATTTCATGGCGGCACTTTTAGCCGGCATCGGACAAATACCTCCTTTGGCGTTGTTTCTGTGAAAACTCGCTACATCACCCACCCTCAGCACCAAGAGGGTGTCCTCTTGAATTTGGAAAGACAGAAATGGGGAAAAAACACTTCCTTCACAGCGCACGGGGGATAAACGACACAAAAGACAGCACAACACTTCTTATGGCATGTTAGGATTGGAGAGTAGGTAAGGTAGGCAAAAGTGAAAAAGGGGAGGGGAAAGTCCAACATTTCATTGGTTGCACTCAAAAAACCAGATATCAGGCATCATTGAAACATTCTTTACAGGCTTCTTAATGAGAGGGCTTAAGGGATACAAAAGATTCTCTCTAATGCACTTCCTGTTTCAAGTCTCTAGGGCAAGGGTCGGCAACCCGCGGCTCTGCAGCCGCATGCGGCTCCTCAGCCTCCTTGTGGTGGCTCCCATCGCTGAGCGTGGTGATTTTCTTTTTTTTTTTCTTAAAAAAAAAACAAGTAGTAGGGGAAATGTGCATTTTCAAAAAGAATTTGAAACATCTGACTTGCCGCCAAGTTCGTGAATGCATCTAGACTGTCTTCTGACTGCTAATTGCATTGAGTTTTGAGTTGAGTCTGAAACAAGTTACTGCACAGTTACTGCACAGTAAAATAAAACAAACCTTTGTTTGTTGAATGTTGTGGTTCTAAAAGGGGACATTACAGAGGATTAAAATTTTTATAAGTTCTGTTTTGCGGCTCCTGAACATTTTTACTAAGAGAAAAGGAGGCAAAAATGTTGATGGTAAAGGTTGCCAAACCCTGCTCTAAGGTAACCTAACACATGTCCACCGAATGGTGCGGTTTGGCACACTTTTTATTGCATTCCATTGAAAAGGTTCCCAAAAAATAAAATTCAACTCACTTTTCACTAGCCCTTTTTTGGGAAATCAGGTAGTGGGAAGCAATGGTTGTGGTTCTAAACTTTCTTTTAGAGAGGCACTTTCACGTCAGCCATTCACGTCTTTTCGCTGGCCAAAGTTTACCAATCCAAGCTGTGCCATGAACTGAACTGTAGCGCTTAGTAGAAACAGGCTAAAGTTCTGTCGAACTTTAGAGTTTTAAGTCCCCCTTAGTGTCATTACATTTATGTTCATTTTTGTTTCCTGATCTGGTGAGGCTGATAGTATAATGGGCTGGTTATACTTTCCGCACGAACGGCTACACTTGCATGTCTACTTCTTGAAGAAGAGGAATTGTGTTTGCGACAGAAAAGGAAGAGAATGTGGTCCGCTCTTCCTTTGAATAGGAGGAGGCGAGATGAGATGCAAAGCACGAGCAAGCTCGAAATGATTCCTATCGTCGCATGGACACAACACGGGACTGCTTTGATTGGTCAATAAATATTTTTAATACGCATCAAATACTTTAAATATATATATATGCAAATACAAATAACTTGTTTCACTGTTTAAGCTTAAACTACTGTACCTCATACAATAGTCGATGCATTTTCTATTTCACAACATCCCTTTTTTCCTCACCGATCTTTCTCAGCGAGTTGGACACGTCTTGGCTATAACGGTGGTCTCTGCACGACGAGTCATAAATAATAAAGAAAGAAATGGTCTCTTGCTTGTCCGCCATTTTTTCAGCGCTTCTCCGTCCGCGTAGTTAGAAAAATGTGGAGGGGCACGGAGCGAAAATTTTCCGCATGAAAAGGGCCGCACAAGGGGGCGTAGATGCAAAAATGACGTAAGTTGTCCTCGCGAAGGTGGTATGACTCAAGCGTTAAGCCACACTGCACGTTATAGGAGTCAGTGAGGTGATCACTTCTTGATCACGGGAAATGTTTCCTATTTAACCAGGACTTGTTATATAGTGCATAAATAGTTGCACAACGGTGTTTTCATTCATTTCAAATAAATTCAATGTGGGAAGGTATTCTGCGGCATCAGGTCCTCCCTCATTGGAGGCATAGGCAAATAAAAGGCCAAAGCAAAGCATTATGTGGAAGCACACTAGAATCAGGCAGCTGTTAATTATAACATTTCAATTGAACCCAAACAACCCTTGAGTTTGTTTACAAGATGAGACAATGATTAAGATGCAAACCAATGAAAGAGAACAAAGGAAAGCATAATCACATCAAAGTGGGTTCATCCAGGTGTGGTTATGAAAGCGGGAATAAAAAAAATTTTAAAAAGGAGGTGCAACGCCCCAAGGTGATTACAGAACCAAAAGGAAAGAAAAGGTGGCGGGGGGTTGGGAAGGTTTGGGCTGAGCATGCAGCATTCATGTTGGAGCGTGCAAAGCCCAAGAGCAGCTCAGTCATGGTGTGCAGAGCAAAAACCAAAAAATGGGAAGGACGAAGATGGAGGAGTAAAGTTTCTGACCTGTGGCTCCTTACAAGATGTGATGTTCTTCCTCTGGAGAGAATTATAAAATCCTCAAGCTAGGGGTAAGGGGAGAAGAGAGAGATCAGACAGGAGCGTTATGAAGGGTGAGCCTTTGGACGAGGGGACAATATCTAATGGATAAAATCATTAATTTGTGACAATACAGTATGACATTAATATCACATTCACCATTTAAAAACACATAAACAAGGTACAAGTCCGGCAACCTATGTTGTAGTCCTTGTAAACTGACTTTTTATAACCAGGGTTAAAGTTAAAGTGTGTAAACATTTAACACCCTTTGCACTTTTGCAGAAAATGCACTCCTTGTGCAAAATGGAGCCTATGGATCGTGGGGCCCTACGCACAGCGTGTACTCTGCATGTAGGGAGGGACAGCCTTGAAGATAATGCGCATGAGTTTCACACCCAGAGCAACATTTTAAAGTGCACGCCGAGGTAGATAAAGATGCTGAATGCTGACCACTCATGAGACTTCAAATACAGCCACAGACAGCTATTTATTTTGTAGACCACACATCCACCAACTATAAGTGATTGTGGTTAATTGAAAAGAGGCGTTATTCGGAGTGTTTACAGTAGCCAGCTGGCATACCTCCTATTTTAATCAAAATGTAACACCACTTGCCTTACAAAATCTGAGAAGCAAAAGAGGGGAGAGAAACACAAACAGAAAATGCTGACAGACGGTTGGGTCTCCATTCACGACTCTTTCCAGTCTGTTCCATCAGACCGCTTCTCTTCAGCCAGAAGAAAACCCTTACAAACAGCCCAGAATACAATCTCCTTGCACAAGTACACTGTCTTTATTGACCACAGTTCAACTGTGTGGAAAACACAGGCTTAGTTATTTGCCATTCCTTGGCTTCAAAGTGGGTCAATATGCACTGGTGTGCCATTAATCATGGAATTAGGACGTAAGAAAAACAAGTGACACAAAAGTTGGTACACAAAGGAAACTGAATTCAGGTAACAGAAAATACAAAGATTTGTTAGTAGGGTTGTCACAAGACAACACGAAACGGGACATTATGAAAAGATTGGGACTCCAAGAATGAGACAAGATTTCAATGTAGATTATACAAGATTTTAAGGATGTTAAGGACAATGAAAAAATGTTTTCAAAAATTGAATATATATTGCAATCTAAAAATATAATTTCTAATACGTTACACTCTTTTGCACTCTGTGTGTACGCTACCGGCCCCGCCTCCACCCACCGAGACAAAGACTTTATGATGGACAAAAGGGCTCACTTCATTCATGCCGTTGTTCTATGGGACAAAGGCGGACAGAAACCAATGCACAGAGTGAACTTTCTTTCTGCCTGTTCGGAGGTAAGAGACGAGGATGGCAAAAGTGTCAGCTTAATTTTCGTCGAGTAATGAATATCATTATTTTCGTCCCAGTGCCCACAAGTCCTGTCACGTTGTAATGTTGTGACATGAGATCTTGTGACACCCCTATTTGTTAGCATGTTCTTGATGGGATGAACTGAAGGTAAAGGTAATCATGGTGCATCCAGTGGACTTTTTTTTGCAATTTTGCCCTTTATCACAATCCTTATGTGAAACATAAACACGTGTCTTTTGTGTGCAGTGTTTAAGAGGACGTGTCACTGTGAATGAGCGGTACGTGCGAGCTCCCCGCACCATGAGAAAGAAGTCCGGGCACAGTGAGGCGGGGTTACCGCTGTTTCTACGGAGCCACTGCCAATGTGAAATTAACAGCGACGGAGACGAATATCCAACATCCAACATGAAACTAACTTCACCAATGTGGAGAGTCAAGCCCCTTGTCCTCCAACCTGTGCGGTAAAGACAGAGCAGAGAGAGAAAAACAAACACGCATGCACATGTCAATTTATCAAGTCCAACAAAATGACTTTTTTTATCGTTCAATTAGTTAATATATCCATTATCGTGACAGGCCTAGGCGTGTGTGTGTGTGTGTGTGTGTGTGTGTAGAAGCGTGTGCAGTAATGAGCTGCCTCTTTATCTGTTTTATATCATTAGAATGCCCAAAAAAAGAGAAAAATGTGTGTTCAGGTCTTGCATAAGGATTGAGGATAATGGGCAAAACTTTTTTCAAAAGTTGCAGGTTTCCCTTAAACAGAGGCTCAAGGTCAAGAGCCATGCAGGCTAGCTGACAAGCCAGCTATCCAACGCAGCCGTTCAGTGTCCACACGATATCACTTCAGACTGCTCCCCATTGTTGAGTCGCACACAAAGCCCCCAAACATGGATGCAAGCAAGCACAAACAAACCATACAGCACGTCCCTGCCTCTTACTCTCCTCTGACAGCATCAATTGAGACGAGAGAGATGATGACACGTCCAGGAGATTGATGAGCTTTGGGTCAAAGGCTACATCCCCTCGGACATCGTTAGGAAGCATTCGCACTATGTTCAGCTCACACAAACCCCGTGACAACTGATAGAGGTTTTTTTTCCTGTGTACCCACGATTTGGAGGATGCCAAGCCTTTGTAAGTCATTTGAGGGTGGGTGTCATGGTGGGGTGTGAGTTCCAGGGTGCCCCATAACCATGACCTTTGTGACACCGAGGTCTGGAAAGGGGCTCAGAGAGGAAATGGGGATGTCGTGGGTTTTTGGTTTCTTAAGTGATGAGTGGACTTGAATAAGAAGTGGCCAAAGCTGGCCTTTTGGAGACTCCTCAGTACCAAACAAATTTCCCACTTCAAAAAGCCAATTACAGCCAATAGTAAACGTACTGATGAATTGGCTATTGAGGTCACGCTAGTGTGACATGTAATTTCCTCAACGTTCATAGCTTGCCCTTTTATCAGTCATTATGAAATAGGGGTGCACAATGATTATATTGAACCAGTACGTTGAAATCTCGCGTCATTCTAATCCAATAACATTAAAAAAAAAAGGAAAATTTTTTTAAACCAGTTAAAACCAATTTAAAAAAGGACCAATGAGGCCAGATTACCCATACCGTGCTGTAGGTGAAATATCACGTGGAAATCAGGCACTTTCTGTGACGTGCTGCAAGTGGCCTGTCCTAACATCCCCTGAGCTCACTTGTAAACAAACATTGCGTCGATCGCTTGGGACTTTTCACCGTTTCAGATGAAGACATTTATCCAAATGCTCTGCAAACATTCCGCAATGAAGGAAAAAAACATGACACTTCAACACATCAAACCTTATCAGATACTTGAAACGCTTCAAGAATTTCAGTGCAAAGAAGTTTGCCATAGACGACATGAGGGCTAAAGCGATGTGATGTCATCATGGAAACAATGGCGCTGGATGACCAGCTCCTACCCATTGTTGAAAATAGCTGCTATTGTCGGCATGTAAACTCCTTGGAGCCACGATTTGTACCTCTGAGCTATTTTTTTCATATTTTGTATAATAATAGTGTAATATAATAATAGTGATGCCATTTTGTACGGACAAATCTACAGGTCCAGTTTGTCAAATCCAAATTTGATAGTTCATACATCCAGGTGTGCACAAACTGCAGTTAAATCAGATTTTTCTTAATCAATAAATATACAAAGTTATTGGTACACTGTAGTTGCTTACTCAAGCACATTGAGCGTTTCCCCCCCATCCTGACTTCTCAAAAAACCAACATGCGGGACTTGACTCATGCAGATTCCCTGCAATTGTGTAGTGCTTCCAGTAAAGACCCCAACCGTAACACATTCTTCTCTTCAGTTCAGCCGCTCGATCTCTAAACATCAACGGTCCCTGACAGTGCTGTCAGTGTGCGTCACTACAGGTGGGGGAGGGGAGGAAAACGATAAGGACAGAGGAGGGCAAGTTTTGGAATGGAGAGACCTTCTTCCAGCCTGTGAATTCCCACAGTGGTTGGCAACCAGAAAAACAGAAGAATGAGGAGGAGGCATATTTAACAACAAGTCCAGTTGCTAAAAGAAACATAATAGTATGGTGTCAATGAAGAGCGTACGTTTGTCATCTTGCTATTGTTTTGTCGCATTCTTCCGCCTAGGTCTGAATACAATGAATACAACATGCAGACAAAATAAAAACTACATTGCGGCCCGTTCATTTTCACTCTTCTACTCCTGAACGGCTGCACACAGACGGGCGAAAGCTGTCAAAACATGTACCCCCACCGTGGGGGGGGGGCGGGGGGGGGGGGGGGGGGGGGGTGGAAGTAGAATCCAAAATAAGATAAGACGTACGAATCAATGCAAAGAAGAATAGCAACAAGAGCAGATAAAAAGCAAATCGAACACGCACGACAAATTACTAAATGGTACTTATTTTCACATCCTTGCCCATTCATCATGGAAACCACAAGAAGAAGCTCATATGATGCATGTTTTAAGTTGAAAGACATCAAGCTTGCTATCCACAAAGGACACCGCGCTGCGGCACGCAAGCTTAGAATCAATGAATCTATGGTAAGACGTTGGAGGTAGTGATGGGTCGTTCATGAACAATTCGTTCATTTTGAACGAATCTTAAATGTGACTCAGGAAGAACGAATCATCTCGGGGAGTGATTCGTTCAGTCGAGCATGCGCATTTGCGTAACATGTTATCTATGCTGCATGAGCCGAAAAGAGAATTAATTAGTTCATCACGAGTCTTCAGGTTCATCACGTGATGACCCCGTAAGCCTATCTTATGCTGCATGAGCCGGAAAGAGAATTTATTAGTTCACCTCTCGAGTCTTCGGGTTTTGAGTCGTTCGTTCATCACGTGACAGCCCCATAAGCCTAACCTATGCTGTATGAGCCGGAAAGAGAATTGATTAGTTTATCTCTCAAGTCTTCGGGTTTGAGTCATTTGTTCTTTTGCCACGTGACCACTTTTCCGATCAGTACCGCAGTCAAATAAGCTCACGTGGCACAGTCACGTAATGAACGAACGACTCGAAAAGGGAAAGAGAGCTGAGAGAGAGGTGAGGTGAATGATTCATAGACAAAATACCCAGGTAAACAATGAATCAATCTTCTCAGTTTATTATAGCATTATAATTTTGTCTTGTTTGTAGTGTGACTAACGTTTGTGTAAGCAGTAGATGTGATAGGGAAGAAACATGTTGCATTTTAAACATATTTTGCAAAAATTAATGACTCGAAAAAAGATTTGTTCTTTTTACTGAACGGGACTCAAAGATCTGAGTCCGTAAAATGATCCGAACTTCCCATTGCTAGTGGGAGGCGGCAGCGGGAAGAACTCACGCAATGGCAAAAGTCAAAAAAAGCTTTCAGATGACATAAAAGCAGGTGGCCTGAACCAACGGGTTCCGAAAGGCTGGACTGCTATGCGAGGAGAGCGGCGCACCAACTTCACCGGAGATTGACAGTGACACGGAGAGCGAGACTGAGGGAGACAGATGTGACGAAGCGCTTCTGAGTTTGTTCAACTCGGACACTGAAGAAGATGACTTCATGGGTTTCTGCCAAGGTGATTAAAGTGACTTGTGGTTTCTAACACAGGAGAAATGAGGATAAATAAATACCGGTTATAAATACTAGTTATAAAAATACTGGCACATTTTAATCAGCAAAGTTGCTTCCGCGTTAAAAGGCACTGTTCGGAAAGAATCTGTTCAGGTACATACATGTACATTTACAGTACAAAATAGTTGTGTACATGCAGTAAATATTTTTTTCAACATAGATATCTGCGGCTAATAGCCTGGTGCGGCTTGTATATTTTTCATATTACTTTTTATTTTTTATTTTAATAGAGCGGATGAGGCTTATTTACAGGTGCGCTCTATAGTAGAGAAAATACAGTATTTTAAATATATACTTTTTTTATATATTCCAACAGAGTGTGTTTCTAAGAAGCGCTATTGTGTACCTTATCCACTGCATATCTACAGTTGTTTTTTTTGCAAAAAGGGTTCCAAGAAGTGCTAAATATGTATTTCAAGATTATGCTTTGGGTGGTTAGTTTATAGTATCAACATTTCAGCTTTTTATCTTCACATTCTGCCTTTTTGCTCTATTTGACCAATGTTTGCTTTTTTGGTTTAATTTTATTTCTATATAGTGTCACACACCCTGAAAAGAAAAAAAAAAAAAAATTACAGCTTCCATGTCTGCAGCTGACTGATGTATAGTCGGCAGAGCTTACTTTTTTTTATTTCAGGATGTGTAGCAAAGCCTGCTTTTTTTGTTGTTGTTTTCTTTACAAAGCTGTCCGTGACGTAGTTGTCGTGTACACAGGGCGGGTCAGCGGTGATGTCCGTGAGGAAAGTGGTTTTCATGAAAACCCACTTTTAAAGCAACAGTTGGCGCGGCGTTCCTCTCATAAGTGGAAACCAGTGAGGGACATTTTCACATTTGACGGTCATAAATAAGCAGGCTCTAGGGAGTGTTCCAGTTCAAAACATTATAAACTAAATTCTACATAATAGGGCACCAAACAGTTGTTGTTGTGGTGTGTAGAACCATTACAGAAAACCAGAGAGTTGCCCCACATTTTCATTTGCATAATAGGACCGACCTTATTCAGTCCTTGCAGCGTTACCAACTATCACTTTGAGCTGGCTGGCCACTTATTCCGCTTATTACTTTGCTTGCTGCGCCCAAATTCTCCAAACAAGGAAACCCCACACGAAGTGTTGGAGACAAAGTTGACAAAAGAGACAAAACAAGAGTGAAGAGAACTTGTCAAGCTAAAAAAGATGAGGGGAATCACGAGCGCAACAGAGAAGATGTAGTGTAACAAAACCTCAAAGACCTTTAGCTTTGTCAGGGAAATAAAAAGGCAGAACTGCAGCACAGCCAAAGAAAAAAAATGCATTTCTATCTCGATGCAAATGTCATACATCTTCAAGGGGGCAGCAACAGACCATACACCCCCCATGCACACACATACCCTTCTGTGCAGTGACCCCCCCTGTAGTAGTGCACTGAAACATTCAGAATAACACTTCCCGGAGAAGACAATCTTGCAGAGTGGAGTGTTATCGCTTGAGAAACAGCAGCAACACTGCATAGCCGGCTTAAAAATTCACACGGACCCAACAAGCCAGTACTTTGAACGAACATGTGTGAGGGAGATATAGCACTTACTTATCGGTCATGGCGTCGGCTAGCGTGTACTGGTTCATTAAAGTTGCTTTCCACTTCCCCTTGCACAGTTAAAAAAGGTTCAGGATGAGGTCCGACCGGTCTGTAACAAACAGAAACAATAAAAGTTAGTTCAGAGCAGAAGTGCACTGCAAACATTTCTTAATGCTAAGTTCCTTCTGCCTTGATTGGCAATATACACAAAATACCGAGAGGGCTATGGTGCAACTTTGCAGACATGCTTCAATGGCTCCCAATTGTCCTAACGAGGCCTCCTCCCCGAGACATTCTGTGGGATACTGTCGCCATAGCGACCGAGGCAGCCCCCACAAGCCAGCTAGCTAACATAGACCGAGTGCTGAGTAAATCCTCGACGTGACGAGTGAACAGTACGATTACACTCAAAGAGCACACAGGGTGGCCGAGCCGATATCGGTTAATTGAACTACAAAGGAAAAGTAGGACTACAAAATGGCACCACTGGATTCATCAAACTATTAGAAATCTTCAAGTCGGCAGTTTTAGTTTTGTTGTTTTACTGCTCTATATTTCCTCAACGCAAATTATAATTGGCTATTAGAGAGCTTTAGCACCTAAGTCTACCTACCTAGAAAAATGTTAATTTCTCTTCAAGATTAATAAAGTATCAATCTTCCAGGACCAGGCCAGGGTGTACCCCGCCTCTCGCCCAAAGTCAGCTGGGATAGGCTCCAGCATACCCGCAGCCCTAATGAGGATAAGCGGTACAGAAAAACGAGGAAGGAACGAGGCTCCCACAATTGTGTAAATGTAAAATGGCTTTCTATACAGAAATACTTACAAGTTGCAATAATCAATAAAATGATTATTGGAACAAAGTCGATAATTTGACATGTGCATGCATGAGTGTTTTATTTCCACCACACAGGCTGCATGACAGGAGGCTTCACTCTGCATCTGTTGGTGCTACAGTGGAATGAAAGAGTGAGTCCTTCCTACATCCATTTAGCCTCTTGGCCCCAGTACGTAAAGACGGGGCTACGGGTGAGCGCTACCTGGCAGTCAGTTAGCCTCATGAGCAAGCATACTCTAACATGGACGAAGGCACAAAAGCGATGGTTCCTAAGGTAAATGCCACAGACCCAGTGTGGGAATATTTTGGCCTTAAACAAAATGAACAAGGTGAGCGCACCAATATGTCGCATTTTGTTTGAAATAAGTGACAAGGAAGATGGGGACTATTTCTGGTTATGATTATTGCATTTGATACATTGTACTGTCATATAGTTAATAAAAAATTGGTATTAAAAAGGGTTGTCCATAATACCGATGAATCGACAATTTGTAGGACAATAATTGTCCAGCAAAAAAACTTATCGTTACAGGCCTAACGAGACGTTTCTGTTCCTCTCAGTTTATTGGTATCAAGTAGGGGTGTCATGAGATTCAGATGAACTGATTAAGATTTGCAGAAAAGCTGTCTCGCAAGAATATGGCAACCAGATTGAACTATGTAATTTGCCAATTTGGTAAAAACAAGCGGTCAACAAAGTTGAAAGTATCCGCCACACAGGCGAGCCGGAGTGGATATCCACCTTTGTACCATCATGCAATGCAGGTATGAAGACTGCATAAACCCTTCCACAAAGCAACCCAACCCCTGAACAGTGACAGACCTTTAATGCTGACAGCTCTATTGAAAACAGTAGAGCTATTAAAACTATTGACAGTAGGAATTGACAGTTAATATAATGTTTTTATGTATGTGCATAAGTCAAGCTTTGTTTAGCAAAATTATGCCTTCATTGTCAGTCAAAATCAAAACATTGTCCAAGGTTGTCTGTAATTGATTTATTAAAACAAAATATGTTTGGTTCTTGTCTTGAAAATGTTCGAGGGAATAATTTTTTTCGTTAGCTACACGCTTGCAACCACACAGGCTTTTATTATGCTATAAAGTCAAAATCGGATGATGAAATTTGAATCAGACTCATTCTGTGTCCCGACAAGCTGATGGGCAATATCCAAAATCTGGCATTAGCTCTTCATTTTATCTATCCGCCTTTAAGAGATTACAATGGCCACATCAGATTTCTAGATTATACGCCAATATGCGTGAACGCACTGGAATAACACAGATTGTGATCCGCCAAAGTGGGATTTAGGTCCACTGTAAGAAGATAAACATTGGGATACCAATTTTCACCCCTTGCTGCTGAAGCAGTCAAGCCCTGGAAACTAGAAAAGAGGTTTTGAGTCATGTTTTACAACGTTTTTTTTTAAAGGATGTTAAATACATAATCCAAAAGAGATTACCCAAACCAAAAAGGAGGGTAGGATGTGCCCCTCCCAGTGCTGGCAGCTTTTACACCGAGTAGTCCTCACCTTGTGAAACCCATTCCATGCAGACATTTTGTGTGTCCGCGCTGACGTTCCAGTGCATTTGAGGCCTCTGTCCATGTCCTTTTTTTCACGATGAAGCAGCAGCTTGTTAACCTGTCATCTGTGTCTTCATCTGACCGGCTTTTAATAACCGTAACCATGTCAAGTTTAGTTCCACTTCCTTTAGACCCATATTAGATGAACAAAAGCACACGGTAGTGGTGGTTACTGCCTACACTGGAACTGACGTGGAACCCCATTTTTCTTTGTTGGTGGAAAGGTCAGCATCAGCGCGTTGCAGCCATTCCGCAGAAACAATCTTTCCTTCGCATCTTGCCTACAGACACTCAATTTGAGCAAAGCATCATCAGTATGTTTACTTCTCAGGTGTCCAACTATGGAAATAAATCAAGTTTATGTTCTTTGAATTAAATGAGAAAGCACTACTTGGCTGCAACCAGCAGATCAAAACAGGAGTTCAGAGTGTGTCGAGTAACTGCTTTCAACACAACAGGGCCGGTGCATGGCAGAGTACCCTTACAGTTGATTTATGCTTCTGCATTTTCTACCCCTACTTGCACCTTGCCTGCAGTCGTCCCTGATGTCATGGCAACATGGACCGTAAGGGCTGTGATTGGTCGGCATTTAGTACATCATTACCAGTGTTCACACGACTTGTTTGCTTAAGACTTCTTCATCTTCTGATCAACATTTTTAATAAAAGAGACTCTTCTAACAAGGAGTCGTGCCGATCAACGTAATTAATGTATCGGAAATTTCTGATACCACCTGCACCAATTTGCACGTCATGAGACATGTCTGTGCTTCAATGTTGTCAGCAAGTCTACCTCCCCATTTGGCAACAATTTCTTCATCTATAGTCTCCGCTTCTCGTCCGCCATCAGGCCAGCTAATTTCCTCTTATTTGTTGTCTATGCTCTGGACCGCTGTGGTACAAGTGAGGTGCCAATGTGTCTATACAGTGCGCTGCAGCACACGGTCGCAGGAAAAATGTCATCAACTCTGCCCTTTTCCATTTAAAATGATCATTTAGGCAGATATAGGTCATTTTCTTATCATTGGAAGATTTTATACCAGTATATACGAATTACCATCCAACCCTAGGAGTTTATTACAGCCTCATATAAAATCAACAATAATGATAATGTAGCAACTCCAATATCCAAGATGTTAAGAGTTCTGTGCTTTCTTAAGCCATATCCACACGAAGACGATCCCAGGCCTAAAGGCATAAATACTTTATCAAAATGTCGTATCAGCCACACTAAGCCGGATTTTTCAGGGTCTGTAAACACTTTTGAAACCCGGTCCCAGAGTGGAAAGATTTGAAGACGGCGTTTTCGCAGCTCCATTATTACAGCTTCGCCCGCCGGCTTCTATGAAAACGCTTGCGTCATAGCTCCACCCCTTTACAAACGTGCATGCGCTAAAACCCCAAACACGGAAACAACAATGGCGCCGTACATTGTTGTTGTGTCACAGCACCACTTACAGGTTTGGCATATGTATTGCATCGTTTTCAGTACATTCATATGGACGCACATAGTTTCTGAACTAGCTCCATCTTTACAGAAAAACGTTTTGGAAATGATGAGCGTTTTGTCTTCGTGTGGATGTAGCCTTACTATCTGTGGCAGCCAGGCTGAGCGCTTGTGTGTGTGTGCGGCACTGCATGTGTGGAGAAAATTCATTAGGCATCGTTGCGGTCATTGTTCACTACCGCTGAAGGAATCTAGCAAGTTTACAACAGTGCCGGAAGGGATGGCATAGTGACTAAAAAGCAGCATCAACCAAGCTGTAGACACAGGCTGTGACCCGCCTCCAATACGATCTCCGAAGCCGGAAAATTGCCATATCACTTGCCATATGAACAGAACAGTGGCATAGGTGGTGAAAAGGGGGCTTTCACAGGCGGTGTTAAGGGAGCTAGTGACTGCCAGGGTGTAGCCCATCCTTCACCCCGTGCAGTTAATCTGCAGGAACAGGCTCTAGACCCTGCTGTGAACCTGAACAGAATAAATGGATGATTCCAAATAACACACAAAAAACATAATTCTGACGCTCAATAAAAGTCCCACTCACCATGAGAAAGTGCCATCAAGCAGAATACTGAATTATTTACCTCAAAAGGGAAGTTAAAAATAGCTTGCATCTTGCATTTGGCTTGCAAGAGTCTCTGCACAGCTACAGATAGACATGTGTCTTCCGCAGCAATAAGGTAGCGGAGGAGACGGTGCTGACATTTGGAGATATAGCCGTAAACAAACATACACTCAATAGGGGGCTCACGCGGGCTGAATCTTACCATGATGAATGCAAGGATGATCCTGCAGGTGGAGTGTGCAAACCGGCATAGCAGATGATCATCCAATGCAGCTGGTGTGTCACCACCTGCCTGTTTGTTCTGTAGTCCTAATTCTTATGCTATGCGCCTTCAGCCAGCTCTCTGCCATGTACAGTGTTGCAAAAAGGACAGAGCAGGAGATGACGCTCATCCGCTCGGTGTAGTGCGGAGTGCAGGAGGAGTCGCGCCTCTGGAAAACCTCAATGCACACAATTGCTCAAGAAAAGGGGGGGGGGGTGAATTTGGGTGTCGACTGAGCGAGGGGGAGGGGTCCTCACAGATAGGGTGGTGTGCATGTGTGTCTGTGGGAGTGTGTCTATTGTGACGCGAGATTTCTTTCTTCTCTCCTTTGGAGGGGTCCAGCTGCTGCACTTTCTGATCTGCATTTATCCAGAAAGTAAGGCGAGCACACGGATGTGCTGCTTAACTCTTACAACAGTTTGAACCCTCAGCCATTTGGATGGGAACTAAAGGCAATGTTTAGGTATATGAAAACACTAACAAATCAAACTAAGTGTGAGATTAAAATCTGCAGCTTCCAAAGGTCATTTCTGACATCTGTAAACTCCATGTTGCCATGCATGCAGATGGAAGTTAGACAAACATAGGAGGGGGAACACAACAAATCACAACAGAATGTACTCTATGCGGGCTGCCTTCCATTCCCTTCCAGCTCCGTGCCCTCAGCAACACAAAACGCTGGGAACCTTTTCAAAAATGCCAAGTTAGCTGTCAGCAGCGGCACAGCAATGCATCAGTTGCTCTCTCGGTGCTTGGTGGTGTCGTCAGTGAGGCCTGGGAACCTTTAGATGGCCTCCGATAGCGCTTACAAAACCAAGGGGCCCAGTGCTGCCTCTGAACCAAAACAACCCCTCGGCTGTGTTGACGCACAAAATAAAACTGTACTCCTGACTGTTCTGAACTCCTGTTCAATCGTCAGTGTTGTATTGAGCTGATTTTTATTTATGTATCAAACAACACTCACACAAAGCTACAAAAAAAACTTGCCATGCCGCTTATTAAAACATCATTTCTGCAATCAGAAAAATACCAAGCAGGATTAGGTACACAGTAAAAATTTTAAACAATTGTAAGGAAAACGTTGAAATGTTGAAAGTTTTAAACACTAATAACTATTTCATTTCCACCTCTAACACAAAACTATTTAAAGATTTAACTGCTTAACATATTTTGACCTAGACTGGATTGATTTTTCATTCATTCATTTTCTGTACCGCTTATCCTCATTAGGGTCACGGGGATGCTGGAGTCTATCCCAGCTGGCTTTGGGCGAGAGGCGGGGTACACCCTGGACTGGTCACCAGTTAATCGCAGGGCACATATAGACAAACAAACATTCACACACACATTCATACCTTTGGACAATTTAGAGTCGCCAATTAACCTAACATGCATGTTTTTGGAATGTGGGAGGAAACCGGAGTACCCGGAGAAAACCCACACACGCACGGGGAGAACATGCAAACTCCACACAGAGATGCCCAACGGAGATTTGATCCCAGGTCTTCCAGATCTCCTGACAGTGTGGCCAATTTTTGCATGTTTAAAAAACAAAACATGAAGAATGTAAAGGGTTTATGCTACTATGCATATCACACCACTAGTGTTTGATTTTGCTTTTGATGTACTGGCACATTTGTTTTGTTTTCGTCAGTTTTTCTAGCATTACACTGTGTTACCTGGAAAAAACACCAGATAATATCTTTGATATCAGCTGATTCAAAAGCTTGACTTATGGAATGTTTTGCCTAAACATCTTTGGAATGCATTAATGCATTACGTCAAATGCCTTTACAGGCGTGTCTGCTTGGGATATAGCAACAGATGGTGCCCCTCTCTGCCAATAGGAAATTATTCCACCCTGGGCGTCTAAGGAGGTATGGCAGTGTTGTGGCTGGGAAGTGTGTGTGGAGAAGGGGGTGGGGGCTGGCCCAGATATCTATTCTTTAGAGCCAACGCAGCACACCTCAAGATCAGAGCACCATGAGTCGGCCCCTGACCTCAACCCTGCAGGGCTAAAACAATGAGTGTGCTGCAAGCCGTATGTCAAACTCCTCACAGTGGAGATTAGAACCAAGTGCTAAAAGACTGTTTACTGGATATGTTGCTTTGGGCTTTTATTTGTATGACAACACAATTTGGCGCCTGAAAACTGAAATAAACATATTTTTTTTGCAATTTGACAACAACTGCATTAAAACTAACCGTGAAGACACCTACTCTGTGAAAACCAAACACATAATGTGTTTGTTGTCAGTCTAAACCACAAAGGGGAACATAAGGCTGTTTTAGAGCCTGTTAATACTGTAAATGCTCCAATGAACACCTCTATTCTATTAACCACAATTTCCTGTGGCCATAAGATAGCTCTTGATATAGTATTTAGTTACTTCAAAGCCGTAGTAGAAGCTAAATTTTAGGTATTACGCGTGGCCAGCATCCAACAGCTATATCTACCTCTGCATGCGATATAAAATTTTACTTTCTTGCCACTTAGCTTTGTGAAACTCATGTGTATTACATTTGCAACATTTTTTTGTTTTTACAATGAACTAAACTTTGGTATTAATGCAGTCAAAAGACAACCCCTTCAGAGCCAGCATTCGTAGACAATTTTGACTGATCTTTACACTACTACATGCTCTTCCACTGTCTCCATGCTGTTGAGTGCGTTATTACATGCAAATGGTCAATGCCAAGCTTATCAAATGAACTTCTGTTACCTTATGGCATTTTTTATGGCTTAAAACTACTCTAAAACTGACATCCATTAGTGGACGGTTGCATCATCACTTCTGTTTGGCTCTTGCACAAAAAACAAAAGGGATTGGGCGTTTGGTTTTCTAAAACCCTATAATTACGTCTTTGGTATTGCGAGAGTGATGCAGTTTGATTCTTACGACTGTTACAACATTGGTTCTGTTGCTGCTGTAATATAAATATAAATAAAATGTATATGTAATAAATCTAAATATACTTGTTAATAAGTGGCCAAGTGGTCAAGGTGAGCTATGTAGGGCCCTATGAAATCGCTTGTATTTTTTTCCATTTTAATTTTTCAGAATTCCGTTGTTTACATTTTACACTTATTTTCACCATAGAGTGAGTGCTTTTTGGGTTAATGAAAAAAATGCCTGTTGATCAAATACAAAAATCTTTACATTTATTGATGTAATACCTCAATGGACAATTTTGGCCAGTAATTGAGAAATGGATGTAGCTTGGCTAACTTTTCTAATGGGATGTCAGCCTCTCCACACATTGCTACAAAATCTTGTACTGTAATGCTGTAAAAACTGTAATGCCCATGTAATCCTTGTGATTAAGGTGATTAAAATGTAGTCACAATTCCAACTGCATATGTTTTTATGACATGCTTATTTTCTTTAAACAGTTGAACAACATTGGGTAAATGGCGCTCTTATTTTGAAAGCGTAAGTGTCCCAACACCATATTGGATCACAAAGGATCCCCCCGATCCGTCCTCCCCTGGGACTTCCTCATTGTCGACATTCCAAACATCACAACAACCTCTTTATTATGTGTGAATGTGTGAGCAAAATAAATAGAATTAAAAGAAAAGTGGATATTATTGGCACTCACTTAATGTAACTTTTAATGGGGAAGTAGAATTTGCTGCGTGTAAGTATTCTCAAAAATCCCAGAAAATAAACTCAAAACATGTGAATTCAACTTAAGTCACATGGTGTCTTTGAATGAAATCCCTCATTGCTCAGAAGAGCAAGGCATGCTGAGCAAAACCTCCATATCACACTTTGCCTGATGAAGGGTACATAATGTTTCTTTACATAGTGCCATAGCCAACTAGTGAACTGGCTTGCATTACATTATTGGTTCTCAATTATATTCTCTCAGGCCCCCTTAAGGGGACAGTAGGAGACAGAGATTGTATCTTGTCTTTTTGCATGTCTGTAGTAAGTCAAAATGGAGGGGAAAAATGAAGTTTTTACTTGGCCTTTGTGTACAAAAACACACCCTGATAGTAACAGGCTTGCTAATGAGCAGGAGGGGTACAATTGGCTGGAGGTGGGACAGCGGGATGTCCGTGTCAAAAGCGACACCTTTTACAGTGACAACCACAGCATGAGGTGAATTGCCACTCTAGTACCTTTTGAGCAGAGGAGGTGGCTGACGACTACACACAGCAGAGGGTCTGAGGTGTACTGACGGTTCATGAACCCCCGCATCCATTATTTAATTACCTGAACCTATCTTTGTCCTCACACGGCCTATACGGGCGCTGACAAAATAGCCTAACTGCATCTAAAGTGTGTTTCTATATGCAACACTGGACTAACTCCAACAAGAGATTCCAGCCAACAGCGAGGCCATTGGTCTAAAACCCAAACACAACATCCGAATAAATAACGCCTGACATGTGAAACAAGCATCATTCCTGCACAAAGTTCACATGGGGAACAAAGCTCTTTTTCAGTCGCTGCAGATCCGGACCAACTCCCCCGCCCCGACCGCTTAAAATTGATTATGGGTGAAAAACAAGAGGACTCGGAAAGATGACGCTGTGCGTGCTCATGGGAGGTTAACATTAACAAGCGTGTAATTTCATTGAGCCTCATGCAAACCCTGTGCTTCCAGTGAATATGCAAAACACAAGAAACAGCCTGTGATTGATCACCCGCCATCAACCCTCAATGACAAGTGGTGACCCAAATTACAAAAAAAGTGTTACATCTCATATTTTAAAGGAACTGTTTTCAATACAATGTGAGCTGCAGCGCTGAGACGCTGTCTCTTTATGGTGCGCTTTTCTCTAGTAGATATCCACCACCAGTGCGTCGGGCAGACAGCTTGTTTAGTCTCTACATAATGTCCTTCTTGTCCACTCAAGTTTCACAGTCGCCCGGAAGTATGCACTTTGTGGCCGCGTAAGAAGTGAATATTGCAGACAAGACCGTGAGGTACATTCACAGACTTTGGGTCATTATACAGTATTATTTTAAAGGACCTACAAAGTCAAAACCTGTGGCAAATAAAGAGGTGTCACATAATGTGAATGTTGTGTACCACACACCAACAGTAAAGACATGCGGTTATGTATATACGATAAATACAATAATAAAGGGGAAAAGTTTTGACGTTCTATATAAAATGTATTCTCAAATTAACTGTTGTGCTATGGAGCTATATAGAAAATAAAAGTAACTTGACTGTCTGAGGTCGTCCTAATATAACGGTGGGTGAAACACTAAAAGGTTGAGAACAATTTCTACAAGATTAACAAATGAGGTAAATCAACACTGAAGTTTATCTGCAGGAAATAAAAAAGAACCAACTTTCATTGGCGGCAGGGAAAATGTGCCTTTGCTGCTGTGGGCATTTCACAACCGTTTCAAAACCCCACGACAAACTCATAACACACAAACACAACCCCTAACCCCAGGCAAAGATGAGCAGAAAAAAGCCTCAACTGTTCAGCGGTGAGCCGCCAGCTGTTTAATGATTTGTCTGCTGCTGGTGAAAGAGCATACAGCAATATCCTGCTCTGGCCGGTTCTCCGGGTCCCAGCCCCACACCCTTTAGGGTCCGGCTCACATGCCTGGCGGACAGTCCATCACAACGACGCGGTCCGTGTGCCCAACTTAACCCAGGCTTACTTGCGACTACATTTGTGCGAGTAACACAGACATGTCCATTAATTATTTCAGTAATGTACGCAATCGCAAGGTGTGGGCCTAGCGCGGTACCACTGACCTATAAGTAATTATTTCAGACAAACTTAGCCAGGAGACTCTGAGGGAGATGCCTTGCTCGGGCCAGCCGGACCTGAGGGTAAATGGTGCAGCTAAAGTGGGCTTCTAAGCAAAGTTCCCACCCAAGCATCCTCCTACCCCTTGTCCACACAGCTCTAGAGCCGCGGGGGGGATGAAACTATTAAGACCCGATGAGCTGCAGCGCCACTGAACACTTTTTGGAACACAGTGCATTGCCATTATTATTATCCTGTCTGTGCTAGACTGGGTTGCAGCAGACCATAAACTTGGAGCGCATTGTTGCAGTGAAAGAGCAGCTTTAATTTATGCATGCCAAGGGCAGAAACCTCCCAATGACCTCTGAGTGCACGAATGGCATTTTGGGGAGTGTAAAGGTTGAAAAAGCGAAACTTTTTATTTTGTGTATGAACACATATGCACCTTGCTGAACCCGGGCTGAGTTAACGCGTTATTAGTTCACAGAATAATACACGTTGACTTGAAACATTTGAACTCTTTGCAACAGCCTAGCCGCTGCTTTGGAACTTCCACAGCGACACTTCGGGAGTAAAACCGACGCAGGTAAGTCTTTTGACACTTGAATCTTGTCCAGAAAGTGGAAACAAGAGCGAAAACGATTTGTTCCCCTCTTTTCTCTGCGGGGGAGCAACAAGTGCAGGCGAGCTTCAAGTAGAAGCACGACAGCGCCGGAGTAGCGGCAAGCTAGCGACAAAAACATGACATACTCAAGTCAAGTCAATCTGCGTGAACTTCAACTCACCACGCAGACTTTTTCCCCTTCCCGCTCCCTCGTCCAGATGCGTAAGCAGCACCGTAAAAAGTGGACGCGCGCCGGCCTCTGTTAGCAGCTCCTCGTGGCGCTTGAAGACCAACTGATTCAGGGGGGGGGGGGGGGGGGGGGGGGGGGGGGGGGGGGGGGGGGGGGGGGTGGAGGAGGTAGGAGGAGAGAGAGAGGGTGAGAGAGAGAGGGAGGGAAGAGGATGATTGAGCAAACAAAATATTTTATTTTTGACATTATTATACTGTACCTTAGAATGTTAACTATTTTTATTTTACTGTACATACTGTATGTACTTATTTCAAATATAATTTATTTTAATGGGACTTATTGGGAGTGCGGTGCGAGTGATACATAAATAAACACACAACATTTCTACCCCTAATATTCCACAATTTTAGGACTTAACACGCTTTTTAATAAATGAATTGACATGTCAATCCTTTCATATCGATGACTCAATGTCAGAGGTTTTTGTCAAGCGGTACTGTATACATCATCAGATAGCTACACAGATAAATTACACAATTGACCCTTCCGGTTCCACCAGGGGCGACACCGAGCTCCTCTCAGTGTGAAGGAGCAGCAGCTCCACACTGAGATCCTCCCATATGACATTTGGTCGTTACCCAAAACCTGTGACCGTAAGTGAGGGAACGAACATAGATCAACCAGTAAATTGAGAGCTTCGACTTCTGGTTCAGCTCTCTTCACCACGGTGGTCCAGTACAGGAACCACATTACTGCAGACGTCACTCTTGAACAAGATCCCAATGGTGCTGACGTAGTATTTAGGATTCAGTCAGTGCACAGAAGTGTAATCCACACCTTTATTGTTTATTTTTTAAACCTGATGAGACATTAATAGATAAATAGATTGATTCCATGAGGCAGACTCTGTGGGAATATGTGTTGTCTTGCTGGAAATGACACAATATCGATCGTATTAGTTGAATACTTAGAATGTGGACACATTTTAGTCCATGCACTCACTGAAGATATTTTCCAGTTGTCAGCCTAAAACACGAGTCAAATCCCGAGTCATTGTCAAGTCGGGTCCAAAGTCGTCAAAACTGTGACTGTAGTCTGACTCAAATCCAAGTCACATGACTCAAGTCTACACCTCTGCAAAGTAGGCCCTTGACCCTCGGTTTGGAAACACCAATCGTGAAGCGTTTAGAGGAAACAAATTGTGTTTCATGTTTTTCAATAATTCAAAATATGACCCGAGGACATACAGTAGCGCGGTGTCTTGGAGATTCAACAAATGAGCGGTGAGAGGGTTGAAAAGGTGATGGTTAGGAGAAGTGAATACTCTCTTGTATCATTGAGAGGGACTTTTTACCAATTTTGACTTGTAGAGAACGGGGGGTACACACGTTAGAGTCTAACTCTGGCTCTTTTGTGGCTCTTAAAATATGGATGAGTGCATTCATCCCCAGCCAACTTTTGTAAACAAAGATGGGCTGAGCTCCTCAAATATACCGATGCTACCAAGCATCATTAGCTGTAGCAAAAAATTTTGTAATTTGCTATCAGTTCCATGGTGATTTGAGAGCTCAAAGTATAAAACCTAGATGATAAGTGCCGGGTGAATTTGAAAAGCAGATGGCTTTATCTTCACTCACTGGTTGACATGAGCTGGTAGGAGAAAACAGGTGACCCAAGAATGTGTGCTGAAGGCCTGACGTCTCGCTGGAGCTCCAATGATTTCTGGCAACTCAGAACTACGCAGCTTTCATATACAGTAGCATTCATACGTTTTTTGCATTCTATTGGATGACAAAGTGTCTCAACCTTTGACTGGTGCAATACAGAAAAGTGCAACAGCTTAGAACAATGTTTGCGTCGTTGTGTTTGATGACCTTTTTCACAGCTTCCGCATAGTAGAGTAGCTTTGACGTAGTAGAGTAGTAAACAGTTTACCTGATCCAACATTTCGAAGAGGTGTTACTATAAACTAAAAAAACATACTAGGGCACTACATAGATACAGTGGATGTCCCTAAGGTCATGGTTGAAATTTGAGCCACTATTGGACGAGAATATGACTCTAAAGTCAAACAAGACTGGATTTTAAGCTTCTTTCAAGCAAGACATCACGGCGAGACACAAAATGTTTTCCGGTTTGCTTTTTGTGATTTTCTTGCGTGCAGCATACAGCAGAACTTCTGGGAAATAAGCAGTTGTTATTTGTTATTTATGTTTAGGTAGACTGTTGATTTTTTTTTGTACTTGTATAACAAGACCAAAGTTAAGACTATTTAGTAATTTATTGTTCTCATCTTTTAATATAAACAGTGAATAATTTATCTTTACACTTAAAATAACGATGTATGCACTGTTATTAAAGGTTCTGCGACGTTGACAGTTTGATCCCGGAACAGATTATTCCTATTTCCTTTATTTCCAGTGGAAGTATCCTGAAACAGACCGTGCCCGACAGTAAAGGTTGCACTGAACTTTATTGACAACCAAGAGAACGAAGTAAATGAAACCGTCCAGCGCCCAGAATCCTAATTATACCACCCATCTGTTTGTCATCCTACGCGGACCAGAAAACAGCCCGCAAGGTAACAAACGGATAAATAAAATCAGTCTGTGATTTTCATTTACTCGTAAATAAAACAATACACAAAAAAGCTGTACAGTTTATAATACAGGTTAAAAATCTCATAATGCAGTCCCAGGCAGTCCGAAGTAATTTCCCACGGACAATAGACGGCAGAGTAATGCTGTAAGGTGTTGATTTCAAGTCTAAGTATAAGTTTTCTCTCCATGCCTGAGCTCTTTAGAGACACCGGTTAGGTATATTTAGAGTGCCGAGCTGGTGTGTATCCATGCTACAAGGCAGACTACTATTATTCACAACCCTAGAGAGCGCTGGTCCCAGATCAGTTAAGAGGAGTCGCATGTAAGTTTAACAAAGACTGTCCAACCCTGTTAATGGCACACATTTTGTTTTAGTGACTTTCTATGTTGATGACCTTGCAGACTTCCTGCACACTAAAGGAATGAAAATGCCAATGAATCACGTCACAGCAATGCACAACAGAGCTTTTCTCATCATTCTAATCTTGCAAAGTCTGTTATTGAGCTGCTCAAATATCGTTACAATGCATACTTTCAACACTGGACTGTGTTGTTGAACTTAAACCAGGAAGGTTGACGAAAGTGGAAATGTTTGTGTTCTAGCCTAAGGCTGGCCTTTCATTTCCTTCTCAGGTGTACACGCCATACTTTTGGATAATTATCAGGCTTATCTACATATGGTGAAATAGTGGTGAGCACGTCAGCCTCAAAGTCAGGAGATCCGGGTTCGCTTATCCATTGGAGCATCTCCGTGTGAAGTTTGCGTGTTGTCCCTGTGCTTGCGTGGGTTTTCTTACGGGACTGTGGCTTCCACCAACAACCCAAAAGCATTCATGTCAGGCTGAATGGAGACTCTAAATGTTCCCTCTCTGAATTGTCCAAGCAAGCGTGCTCCCCATCAAAGTGAGCTGGGATATGATCCAGCTCACCCACAACCCTAATGGGGATAAGCCGTATGGAAAACGGATGGCTGGATATCTATACTAGTCTTTCAGATGGTTTGATATACAGTGCAACTCAGGTTGCTGGGAATGCTATGGTTACAATGTTCACGGATCAAGCTGCAGTATCATCCATCTACTGTTGAAAACTGAACATCTCAAGTTCTAAACTGCCTTCAAAGGTATGCAGTTGCCTATTCAAAATCCCCGCTTTTGCAACTGGCAATGCTGTACTTTGATGCTTTACAAGTACACTGCTAAATCAGACCCCTTATAAGTTGTTGTGTTTACACCGAAAGGGCACCTCCTTTAACGTGCTTAATTTGTCAGCAGTACCATTCTTCTTCTTCTTCTTTGTAGTTTAACGGCGGATGCAGACTGCAATAGTGCACTACCGCCACCCTCCAGTTGTGAATGATTGCTATAGCTTACAGGCTATGTTCATATTATACAATATGCTTCTCCAAAAAATAAATACATTAAATTAAAATAAATAAATAATGAATTTATATATATATATATATATAAATTAAAAACCTTAAATAAATACATAAACAGATATAAACATCAATATTCTATTTAATTATATTACTAAGTTTGGTGGCTTTTACAAATTCTAACAGATACTTTATTACCATATGCTCTGATTGTTTACTTAGGATATTTTTTAAGCTGAATACCTCTCCCATATCTTAGATTTTTCTCTTTAGGTTATTTCTTTCTCTGTTATACCTTATGCAGTCTATAAGTACATGCTCTACTGTTTCTAAAACTTTGCATTTATCACACTTTCCGTTTTCATGTTTACTCATTATTAAAAGTGTCTTATTTAATCAAGTATGTCCTAACCAAAGCCTAGTAATTATTGTTTCCTCTTTTCTGCACCTGCCACCCTGACGGCCCGTCCCAACCTGTGGATTAATATGAAATAAGTCTCTCCCTCTCCTTTCATTGTTCCATCTCTCTTGCCATATACTCACAATTTTCCTTTGAATTATAGATTTAGCCTCTGATTTTCCAACTCTACACTGAACTAATATTGTTTGTGTTCCTAATGCTTGATTTGCATGCCTATCTGCCAACTCATTTCCCACCACTCCCACATGAGCTCTGGAACCCACACCAATTTAACATGAGTCCCCACACTTTGAATTCTAAAAATCATAACTGTTATCTCACACACATTTCTTTCACTCATCTTACCTGATGTTTCCAAAGCTGAAAGTGAGTCTGTACATGTTATTGCTCTTAATGGTTTGCTTTGTTCCACCCACTGCAGTGCCATTATAATTGCCAGAAGTTCTGCAGAAATCAGCAGTGCCCTCTAGTGGAATACCAGCTTTATTGCACGCTTACCGTTCAAGCGTTGAGGTCCCTGCGTTATGTAATACAGTAATTCCGCTATGTGCTATTATGACACCTGGCAGTATGCGGGACTGAAAGTTACCTGGATCAGGTGATTATATTGTAAACTTGCAAGGGCTGAAAGTAACATGATTTGTGATGAAGGAAAGCTGCCGTCATTAAGCCCAAATAATGTCTTTGTATGAAATGTATAATGTTGAAACGACGTTGCATTAAATGAAATTAACGAATGCAATCATTAAAGCGCACAAAATTAGAATCTAACCACGATTTTGTTTCTCTTTTGGAACATTTGCAAACACAGAAAGCTTAAATTATAGCAGGGGGCGGGGTTAAACAACCTCCATCCAATCATTCTTTGCAAAGATGTCACATGTAAATAATTAACCAATGACAACCCTGGAAGAGCCCTTGGCCGCACCCAACTGGGGAGATGTGGGAGGAGCCTAATGAGGACGACAACTTAGCTTGGGGCTAAACTCAACCTGCTATCGCCGGATTCGGAGGATAAAAATAGCGGAATTCGACTGCCTGCTTTCACTGACAACGGTTACTTTTCAACACCTCGTCGAAGAGCGGGTAAGCTTCGACGTAACGGCGGTGCGGGTTCGCTGTTTGCCCAATGCAATATGGCCATCGCTTGTTTTTATGTGCGAGCTATGTCCCAGCGTAGCAAGCTAACCTTGTTTTGCTAACGTGTCGCCCCTGATCAATGGAGTCTGCAGGGTGGTGGGTGTGCACTTGTTTGGTTGAAATTGTCGTACTCTAGTCATCTTAAAAAAAAAAAAGAACACCAGCATACTTTTGTCAGCAGTGATGCCTGCAGTGCGTTGTTTGGCGTCGCTCACAAGGTCTAATAACGAAGCCCTGTAGAGGTAGTGCTAGAAGCTCTGATCTGATGTTCGAATTGGAAGTAAACACGTTTTGGGAGCACTTTGCTGTTTGTCATGCATCATCGTGCGTTCCATTAAGATGTTAACCTTGAAAATTTTTTTTTCATAAGACAATTGCAGCAAGCGTACCATTTTTTAAAATGTATATTAACGAAATGCGTGACTAAATAAAGAAAATCTCTTATTGTAAGTGACTTACAACCCAAGTTAAAGCTGCCAGCACAGTTTATAAATCTTTCCCTGTTGCAAGTGTATAGTCTGATGACTTTCACCTTTAAAAGTGTTAAGGAAAGAATACCCAAATGACAAAACCATAGTCACGGCATTGTGGTGCTGTTATACCAAAACATATACTGCACTTTTTATGTCACCAGGGATATAGATAGTGCCAAATGTAATTGGGTGCAAACAGTTTTTCAAGTTGGAGGCCTCAATGTGTACATGCATTTGTTAATCTAATACAGACATGATCCAAATCTTAAAGACCAGCTGAAAAATTGCTACAATTGACCTTTTGCACATTTAGATCTTAATGAGATCCAAACCATTAAAAATTAAGTGTGGTATCTTACCTGCGCCGCCCCCCCCCCCCTCATTTTCTCCATGAGATCCAAACCATTAAGATCCAAATGTACAAAAGGTCAATTGTAGCAATTTTTAGGCTGGTCTTTAAGATTTTGATCAGGGCTGTATATTTATCTATTGCATGGAGAAAATGACGGGGGGCTGGTAAAATACCACATTTAAATTTTAGACATACGCGTGTAGGCGCTGCTGTTTTGTTTAGCAATTGAGTTAGAAATGGGCTCAGAACATCCATCCATCCATCCATCCATTTTCCACCGCTTATCCGGGTCCGGGTCGCGGGGGCAGCAGCTTCAGTAGGGCTCAGAACAATTGCGTCTATAACTAGTTATTCGCCGAGAGGTGCTTAAGTGTTTCAGTTGTACAACACACTGTGATCGATACCTGGTGTCTATTATGGTTTATTTCATATGGTACTAAAGTACCACACTTTTACTTTAGGTAGATTAAGGTTCTTGTTATGTTCTTTGCATCCACTCAGCTGATTATGCATCTAATTTCCTAAATCCCTCCCCAATGTTCTGCATGTGGATTAGCAAAGTCAAGACCTGCCCAGACAGTGATGGTTACCGTCTGGATTGAGAACAGAAAAGCTCAAACTCTCACTGGACTTAGTCAGTCTGGCTCCGCATTGCTTCCATCACAATTACACACATCACATGTACAGGGATACTTGTTTTTACTCCCACTCTCCACACCCTTGACTGCAGTGCAGCAGAAAATGAGGTTTTCATTTCTAGTCTTGTTTCTCTATTTCACTCTTTCCTTCCTTCCTGTATGTGGTCACTGGACATGATTTGTTTTTAAATGTTATTACAGCAAGAAGAGGTCATGCAATGGAACCATTTTGGAACATTTTCCCATAGCGAATAAAGCATTTATTAATCGTACATGTTATGTTAAAAGTAAGATTACTTTAATAACATTCATCTTTAGACAGCAAATTATTTGTGGTGGTGTAATGGTACACACATGCCTGCAACCCCTGGGAAGTTTAAAATAATGAGGATAAGCGGTATAGAAAATGAATGAATGAATGTTTGCCGTCCATATTTGTTACAAGCGCTTAGATTTGGCTAAATGCAAAGTTGATCTTTAACACCTCCTAAGGAATTCACCCGTTTGTCCCAAATTTATAGCAATTCCAGTAGACTAATGGGTCATGATAAACGGCAAAGCTTTTTATCTTACATCATACAATGTGGCGCAGCCTTTGATGATTTGCAAACGTCTCATTTACTTAACTCTAGAAGGTCAGAGCTTGATCAAACTTTTTGCGTATGATAAAAGTTCTGCCCTGAATAGATGAAGGTCTCCATTAGTCACAGTGCCACCTAATTAATTCCAATGTGGTACGCATTAAAGGTGAAAGACAGGAAGAGTTTCAAGCACCCAATAATCAAATGCAAGCGGTTACAAAAGAGGAAGTCAACATACAGGGCACCTCCACATGCCCTGGAAGTGTCTATTGAAAGGTGTGGCCGTGTGCAGAACAACCCAGCACCCGTTCAGCCCAGCCTTGACTAATGATAGTAATGAGTAGCGATAGTGCTTAGAAGACACAGCCTAAACGTAAACATTTACTGTATTGTTTTCCAGAAAGCCACACATAACCAAATATAAATAACACTTTCCGGGATCTTCACTGGAAAAAAGTCAGAAAATAAATAATATCACTGTTAATGAAATAAATAACACAATTTCTTAAAGGAAATAATAACCAAGCAACCCTCTCTGGGTTCTTCACAGGAAAAAAAGCTTCTATTGGCCCTGTCTAAACGTAGGAGATGTTTTTAAAACCAGATATTTCCCCCCTCACCGTGTAGGAAAGATTTCTGTCCAGACGGCCTCGATTGTTTAAAAAAACTGCATCCACATGCCCTGTCCACACGTAGGCGTGTATCTCATAAAACAAAGGTTTTTTCAAGTTTTTGCCTATAATCCACACAGATCGGCAGATGTATGGCACTAAATACGAAGGTCTTAAAAACCTCCGGCCAAAGTGTAGCTCTGGAGAAAACCCTGGTTATTCATTTGCGTATGGCCGTAAATAACCAGAGTTTTCCAAACGTCACTTCCTGCGACAACGTATGCTGTGACGTCACACGTCCGACCTGTATTTACATCAGAAACAACATGGGTGCCCTCAGAACTGATGATATTTTCTTGCCTCTTGTTGACTTTGTATTCTAAATCAATGCTTAAAGTAATCCTAACTCTTTGTCAGGCCATAAGAATGAGCCTGGCGCCATGTTTTATGTTTTGCGGAAGTGACGGGATGATTCTGATTGGATCGAACTTTAAAAACACCTTTTAGTGGCTCCCAATGCATTTATCCGGTTCATTTTTAATACAAGGTCGTGCGGACACCTTTTTTTTTTTTTTCAAAAACGGAGAGGGAGTAATATGCAGGTTTAAAAATACCCTGCCACGTGTGGACGATGCGTTTTTAAGCTCATTTACAAGCATGCCAAGCCGCTAGGAGGCAGTAGTTAGCCAAGTACTGCTCATCTCTTGACGTTACACAAAGGCAGGCACTTGTCCGTGCAGACATGACGTTTATTTTTTCATAATAAAAAATAAGTGTAAACAGACAATCGGGGTGAGGAAAAACAAAGACGATAAATAAAAAAGACCTGCAAAGATTTTTTTTAACAACTTTATTTAACAAATGCAACTTACAATTACGAAACAGCGACAAGACAAATCAATGCAAGGAGCATCACACAAGACATTCACTGAGTTTCGCCATGTGAGGGGAGAGTTAACTTGGGCTCTCCTAACCACAAAAATGAAGATTTTAAGAGGCAAATATCGCCTGGCAGTGGATAACAGACACAGCAGTGGATTTGGGAGAGTCGTTCTTTATACTCCCCCACCACTACCACAATGTCTTCTAGGATCAAAACAAATGATTTGGAGTCGGACAGCTCTGCCCCCTCGCCCAGTACTTCCATCTCGTTTAGGGTGTAATTTTGCGTCAGACGCCGAGCAGGTGAGCAGTACACCCGTTGTCAAACAAAGGCGAGAGCTGCTTGAGGTATGTGTGTGAGCGGTGTGTGTGATGTCGTAGATTCTGAGAAACCTGCAAATCTTCACTTTGGCTGGAGTGTTTGGAAACCTTTGTTTCAAAGAGAAAAAAACCCGGGGACGTGTGGATGACACAGCAAAACACAGAAAAACATCTCCTGTTTGCAAGAACTACGGCTACATGTAAACAGGGCCAGTCTCGTTCGTGGGGCCAGACAGAAAAAATAAATTGCACTGCTTTGCAGGCCAGTGCACCAAAATCGGCAGTTTTGACTCTACCCTTAGTTCAATTTTTTTCCCCAAGTCTCTCTCAGTATGTTTTACTCTCAAAAATCAATGTCAGGCTAACAAAATGTACAATACACAAAGTATGTCCCTGAAATGAATGGGATTGCTGTATGATCTTAGCCCACAGCTGCTCTTACATAACAGTAGTCTTCACTAGACTGTCCTGTGTTTCTGTGGCAACGTGTTTGGTCTCCATAGAGATTGCACTCTCAAACAGGACTGGAGGTCTGCCAAAAACTCCCTGCGCCCACGTTTTTGAGGCAGGATGAGAACCAGAGGGTGTCCATGCAGTAATGCGGGGGCTCCCGTTGTTAAGATGACACATTCTGACTCATGGGAGGGAGAGAAAGCTTCATCTCTGGCCACCCTTTTTATTATCTGTCCATGCCATTACAACTTTCCACGTAAATGGGTACAGTTGGGTCGCAACTAGTTAGCATGTTGGTCGCACAACATTTATACTAATATATTATTTGGTCGAGTGGGTAGCATGTTTCCACACAATCAGAAGATCTGGAACATCTGCTTGGGCATCACTGTGTGAAGTTTGCATGTTCTCCCCGTGCGTATGTGGGTTTCCTCACACATTCCAAAAATGTGCATGTTAGTTTAATTGGTGACTCTTAATTGTCTGTAGGTATGAATTTATAGGTACCGTATTTTCCAGACTGTAAGTCGCACTTTTTTCATAGCAACTTATGCATGGAAAAAAAATTATATAATTTCACAGACAGTCACGAGAGGGCACTGTAGACTTACGCACCAATGTCTCCTACTCCTTAAGAACTTAAAATGTAAGAAGTAAACATTAGCTTAGAAAGATAACTGAGAACGACTGAACACAAATGGCTACCAAAAGAAAGCTGGATGGCCACAGCTAGAGGAACGAGTTCGCCAGTGGGTGCTTGAACAACAGGCTTGTCAACGGTGCAGTTGTGTATGCACGCTCGGGTAGTTGCCAAGGAAATGGATATAAATGACTTTGCGGGAGGACCTTCTTGGTGCTTCCGCTTCATGCAACGCAACCGCCTTTCTATCAGAGCACCAGCAACGATGTCCCAAAAACTGCCAGCAGATTTCTGAGCCAAGATCGATAGCTTCCGTGAGTTTGTTGAAAAGCAAGTAACTGAGCACGTGACACCCGATCACATCATCAACAGGGACGAGGCCCCCTCACTTTTGACATCCCCATAGGTCGAAGTGTTGCAGAGAAAGGGCAAAAGAGCATCAATATAGTGACAACTGATCATGAAAAGTCACACATCACAGTGGTGCTGGCATGTTGTGGCGATGGATCAAAATTGTCACCGTTGGTCATTTTCAAACGAAAAACTTGCTTCGTCTTCCCCCGGAATTAGCAGAGTTATTTAGAAGAGAATTCAACGGATTTAGTGATTTGGGGTGAGATTGCGAGTTGTTAAAGTAAAGGTAAACTTGTTTTGTTCTTTATGCTATAGTTACATAAAAACTGTTTATTAGGATGCATGAACACTGGACACTTTTTCTGTTCATGTTTATTTTTTGAGTAGCTGAATAACCTTCACTGCGTTAGTATATCTTACACCTATTATAGGCTGTTCGCTATTCTTTTATTAATGTTATAAATTGCCTTCCAAGATGACATTTCTGTTTTTGATCTAGTGTTTTGTAAAATAAATGACCTGCAAAAATGCGACTTATACTCCAGTGCGACTTATGAATGTTTGTTTTTTTTCTACCTCATTATGCATTTTTGGGCTAGTTCGACTTATACTCCAGAAAAGAATTATAGTCCGGAATATACGGTACGTATGAATTTAATAGGTATGTGAATGTGCATGTTTGTTGTCTATTTGTGCCCTTGTCTATTTGATGGCGACCAGTCCAGGGTATACTCTGCCTCTCTGCCGAAGTCGGCTGGGATAGACTCCAGCATACCCGGAACCCTAGTGAGGATAAGCAGCATAGAAGATGGATGGGTTTGGGTTTTGGATAATACTAGGGGTATCCCAATTAAACTTTTTCACTTCAAATCAGATACCGATTTTGCAGCCTTGCGTATCGGCAGATGCCAGATACCAATATCAGCCTGATATTGCAGCACCAATTATTCATGCTTTAACTACTTATTTTGTAGTTTGGAATGTTGGAAAAGGCTTACTCAAATAGAGAACACAATCAGCTAAAGGAAAACTGACCTATTTACTTTATGCATATGGGGTTTAGATTTTATCAACATTGTAGTGTTGGCTAGGCATAATATAGTGAAGTGTTTTTCAACCACTGTACCATGGGAAATCATCCACTTTCACCTAATTGGGGTATAAATATTTTCACCAATAATGTGCCATTGCTGAGTCTCTGTGCTGTCCAATGATCGGCAGTGTAATCATGTAATACACTTTATATTGACTTTATATTGTTTCTATAGGCTACAGAGATTCATGTTTACATTTTCTGCTGGTGGTGTGCCTTGGGATTTTTGGAATGAAAAAAAGTGTGCCTTGGCTCAAAAAAAGGTTGAAAAACACTGATATAGTGAGGTTCGAGGTGCTGAATTAAACATTTAAACCTGATTTTCTTCACTACCAAAGGGCTGGTCATCCTTTCTGTTTGAGCTAATGACCTATTGCCGTCTCGTCAGAGTTTTCCATGTGATGCTGTTTCAAATGCGCAATGTATTTGGTCGTAACTTTCGCGGTTCTGTGCCCGCTCAGGGAAAATTGTGCATAACAAGTCTTTTTTGGACTTCAACAAAAAAGACATATGGCCGACATCACTCCTCCTCCTCGCTACAAAAATGTTAACATGCTGTTTTTGTGGTCCGGTATGCTCAGTCTGTCTGCTGCTGGATATACCAGCATTTGATATTGCAGGCCAACATAATTTGATACTTATTTTTTGCTGATACGGGCCCATTAACAGATCGGAAAGCCGATCCAAGAAAAGACTGCAACTGAAGCATCTGACCAGAATTTAGTTAAAAAGAATGGTCTTGTCAGTGTCTGAAGGCTTTGGTGATGGTCTGCAGTTGTCATGGAACTTTTGGCTGAAGTATTGATTGCCGGTTGTCAGAAGAAGCTGAATAACCTTGCATGCTGAGATTCTCATTGCTCACCAGTCTGCATGTTATCCTGCAGTGTCAGCTTGATTGGTCTAATAGGACTCCTCTAGCTAGATTTTAATATTTGCCTCATTTCAGCTGAATAAGGAAATGTTTATTAACTTCCACTTGTCTTGCAGACCTGCCAACAAGTACGCATTTTTTGTATTTTCTTTTAGAATTGAATTCAGACACGATGCCTGCATTTCAGTTCATTTAAATAAGTGAAATGTCTTAATTTTCTTTTCTGTATTTATAATTACCCTTCAATCAAGCAAAAATTTTTTACTTATTTAATCAGAGGAATTTTCTGTGGAATACCCAATTACTAAAATATGTGATAGCTGCAGCCCTACCTATTACTTTGTGCAAGTTTACCTAAGTGCCCAAATATTGTCTGTATATTTACTAATATTTTGTGCTGATTATTTTACCTTGCACAGCAGGTTTAACTAAATTTTCAAATGAATTGTGTAGCATATATTTAAAATTCCATGGCAATTTGCCCTTCACACGGCTAAATAGGATAATGAAAATATTTTTCTACTATATTCCACTTGGTATGATGTAGTCAATCTGTACAATACTGCAAATATTAATCAAAACAAACTGGGAACACACTGTATAAATTGCACTTATTAGTTTGCATGTTTTACCAACTGTCCAAATATTGTCTGTATGAATTAATAAGTAACACGTTCTCAGGCCTAAGTAAGCCAACCAAAATATTACCCTACAATATTCCACTTGGTATGATGTACTCAATTTTTGTAGTACTCATTAGTTTGCAAATGTCCAAATATTGTCTGTCTATTTGATTACGTAATGTTTTGTGCTGAACAGTTTTAACAAGAGATCAATATGAATTATTTATCAATCCAAATGTTTTCTTTGTTTTAATGCAAAAGGAGGCCAGCACAGGATGAACGGCGACTCAGGTGCCGGCGTGGTGACGGCCCACCCTCCTGCCACCGCCCCTCACAAGGAGCGTTACTTTGACCGAGTGGACGAGAGCAGCCCCGAGTACCAACGGGAGAGGAACATGGCGCCCGACCTGCGGCAGGACTTCAACATGATGGAGCAGAAGAAGCGAGTGTCTGTGATACTCCAGAGCCCGGTCAGTGGGAGCTTTGTGTTTGCTATAACCTGAAACGTGATGGTTCACTTCCACTTACTTCCAATTACAAAGCGGTTTCTTCCATTGGAAATAAAGGAAAGTTACATGCTCAAACTGTCACAATCATGGAACCTTTATTAGATGTGGAGATAATTTTTTAACCATGTCTGATAAGAAGCATTTACACATAGAAATTACAGGTGTGAATAGAAAAATAAAAAAGGAGCACACATGCGAGTGCAGATTTCAACCCTTTCTTTCTGGATCAAACTAGAGTCAGATTTTTGTGCATCTGTGTATATAAATCGACAAGCCTCCTACAACGTCTTCCTTTTTATGGCAACCTGCAAAACACTGACCTTGCACGTTGGTGCGCGATGACAAATGAGTGCAGGGCGATGCAAGCTGCTCTCACTGTGGATACTGAAGCTTTGCGGGAGACTTGACTGCCATTAGGTCCAGTCGAATTTTCAAAGTGGAACCAAGGAGGGAGAGGAAATTGGTGAGAGAAATGGGAGCCTGAGTCTGGTGTAACTGACATTGTCAAACCAGAAGAAATATAGCGACAGCTAGCGTTGGCGCTAGTCTACCAACAATGTGAGAAAGGTTTACAATACATTCAATACAATCTTGTAGATGCTCACTCAGATGAAGTCTCGCAGCCGAGTGATGGTCTGAACTCCCATGTTTTTGTTGCTTTTTTATTGTTTAAATGTGCTTTTCCACAAAGATGATCAACCTTTTTTGCAGCAGAATTTTCAAGAAAAATGAAACACAAAATGAACGAAGACTTATGGGTATGATAAAACATAAAGAGCATAAAGAGACTCAGCCTAACAAATAATCACATGTTGGCTCCACTTCCTCAACAGCCGTGTGACTGTGACAAACAGTGTTCAATACAAATACGCGATTGTTTCAGTAACAGTCTAAAGTATGTGTGAAAAACTAGGCTGTATTTAAGGAGGAAATTGTAGTTTTACAATCAGGATCCCATTGAAGGGCGTCTGGAAATGTCCTCTTCATTTAATACTTTGGTTTTACTAAATGAGTGGTTTCATGTTGCAGGCGTTCTGCGATGAGCTGGAGACAATGATCCAGGATCAGCTGAAGAAGGGCAAGACGCCCACCAGCCTGTTGGCCCTGCAGCAGATTGCAGACTTCATGACTAACAGCATGCCCTCCATGTATCCCGCTGCACCACAGGGTGGCATGGCGGCGCTCAACATGAGTAAGTGGAAGGCGAATGAAGGAACATGCCGCATGCCATAGTTTTCTATTATCTGTATATATGCCATTTGCACATGGACACCATTGTTGTTCACACCTTCTGAATTCTGTTCTTCTTCCTCTCAGGTTTAGGGATGGTGACCCCTGTGAATGATTTGCGTGGTTCAGATTCTATCTCGTATGACAAAGGCGAGAAGCTGCTGCGCTGCAAACTGGCGGCATTTTACCGGCTCACAGACTTGTTTGGCTGGTCGCAGCTCATCTACAATCATCTCACAGTAAGATCATTCATAAGAAAAGGGTTGATTACTTTTGCTCAGTTTGAGGTAGATTCCATATTTTCTTACTTCCTGGCTTCCAGGTTAGGGTGAACTCCGACCTGGAGCGCTTCCTTATTGTCCCTTTTGGGCTCCTGTACAGTGAAGTCACCGCATCCAGCCTGGTAGGAATCTGTTCAGATTTCTTGTTACAGATTCAAGTCTTTTACTGCTCACTAAATTCTTTTTTTTTTTGCCCTCCCCAGGTGAAGATTGACCATCAAGGTGAGGTTGTGGACCGGGGAAGCACCAACCTCGGCGTCAACCAGGCTGGCTTCAACCTCCACTCTGCCATCTATGCGTCACGGCCTGACGTCAAGTGCATTGTCCATATACACACGTCTGCCGGGGCAGCCGTACGTACTATCAATTAAGTCTCATACCAAATTTAGATTGAATTAAACTTTTTTTCCTCATGAAATCCCTTGTTTAAACATAAGAACAAAAGCAAATTGCGAAGTTAATTAATGCACACTACTGTAACAAAATAAGGTAGTACTAACATGACATCATATGAACATAGCCTAATGTCAGCAACTTTGGGAAACCATTCTTTTTACCAGTATGTGTTGGGTGTCCCAAAAAATGCAAGCACACTTAAAATAATTGTAAAGTAGGTGTTTATTATAATTTGTTCAAATTTCTAAATAATTGTATTGTTTTGACACTACCTTTACCCAAGCTGACGTCCCTTCTGGTCAGGACACTGCAAAGCAATAGAATCGCACACGTTACAGTTCTCTTGGTATTTGTGTGCATTGACGCTTTTTTAGAAATGTATTTTTTTCTTCGAAGCTTAATCTGGCTGCCCTCATTCATTTTACTGGGTTTGATTTGCAAAGAAAAAAACCAAACAAAAAACAAACGGTTATCAGCGGGTAAAGGGTGTACATCATTTTTTTGGGACACCCTGTATATTGTGCAGTTTATTTTTTCAGTTCAAATTTTTGGCGTCCTGTTTCGTTTCTGCTGCCCGTTTAGGCAAGTAAAAAATTGCACCCTCGTCCTGTTGCTACCAGATAATGAAGTATGATTTACTTAAAGTTTTACTTTTTAAAGGAAAGCTGCATTTAAAAAGATTTCCCATCACCCACAATTTTTATGTCAGACATGAACACTTAGCTTTCCTGTTTTCGTGCATTTTAGATGGTAAAAAAATGGTAGCATGAGGCATTGCTCATAATGTGATTCACCTATTCTGCCCATAAAGCCCTTGAAAAAAAACCTTTTTCTTGTTATATACAGTACATTCTGTGACCGTATAGTACCATGCACATTCATGATAACATGTATACTTACGCAGCCCATAGCAACCGTTACTCCCGTCAACAACACAGAGAGCGTGCAACCATGGAAGATTTTTGACGGTCTCTGACGACTACTTTTTTTTTTTTTTTACTTTTACTCCCCACCAGACAGAGAATAACATTGCTGGGTCCTTGGCAGATCTAGCTGAAGTGAAACTTGTGAAACATTCTTGTGGCATTATCATGTTGCATCATGCTAAACGTTTCATGGACAACATAAGAACATAGCAAAACAGTCCCTTAGTGTCTGCTGCCGTTGGGATGCTGACTCTGGGGGATGGCTCTATCCTTCAGCACACGGCTTGTGGTCTTTGTTGAGCTGGTAAATTCAGCATAGTGCTTGGGTAAAAAATGCTGAGAGTGAAAGAGCATCTTGCTGAGTCTTTCTAGCGATGTCATTGGATCTAAGTTGCGAGTCAGTATCCACTGCTTTAGTCTGTCTGGATGTTAAGTCAGTAGTGTGTGGAATCTCAAAGTTGATCAAGTTTTGGGTTTATTGCCACAATCTTCTACTGTACAAAAGTGGAGTTATTTGGGGGTATTTCTAGTTGCAAAAGCCACATTGGATTGGATCTTCATGTTCTTCGTCAGTATGAACCTCGTGTCTTCTAATTTGACTCTAGGTGTCGGCCATGAAATGTGGCCTATTGCCCATCTCTCCAGAGGCTTTGTCCCTTGGCGAGGTGGCCTACCATGACTACCAAGGCATACTGGTGGATGAAGAAGAAAATGCACTCATCCAGAAGAACCTAGGCCCAAAAAGCAAGGTACTAACTCACTTTGTGTGTATGTGAGTTTGACTCTTCTTCATGTGGTCAGCTAATACTTTCGAAATTCCTAATTTTTTTTAATGGTGCTTCCCAGGTGCTCATCTTGAGGAACCACGGCTTGGTGACTGTAGGCGAAACAATCGAGGAAGCTTACTATTACTGCCACAACCTGGTCACTGCCTGTGAGATTCAGGTAGGCTGCACATATTGGGACTGATTGTAGTGTGCTGTTATGAGACAAAAGACACTAAATTGGGATCCGCAGTCTAAATGCGTCTTATATGACACTGCACAGCAACGGCATTGGTATTTAATGCTGATGTATCAATACTTTAGTGTTAATACTTATCATTAGAGGTTACAATGGGATACACTGCAATCAAAATTTTGTCCTTACCCACTTAAAAATCCAGAATATGTGCAGTGGGAGATACAGCTCATCCATCTTAAATTCAACATCTCCTCCAGGTGCGAACACTGGCCAGCGCTGGAGGACCAGATAATTTGGTCATGCTCGACCCGGGAAAGTACAAGTCCCGTCCTTGTGTTCCCGAGCCTGCCGGTGAAGGCTCCCCCTCACAACCCAAGTGGCAAGTTGGGGAGCAAGAGTTTGAGGCTCTCATGAGAATGCTCGACAACCTGGTGCGTGAACCTGTAACATGTTTGAATATATATATATATGTGTGTATACATATATATGTATATATATGTGTATATGTATATACAGTGAGAAAAAAAACTATTTGAACCCCAGCTGATTTCAAACTAACAAAGAAATGAGCAGTTTATAATTTTAATGGTAGGTTTATTTGAACACTGAGAGACAACAATGACAAAAAAAATCCAGAAAAATGCGTTTCAAAAGGAGTTAAAAAATTTTGCATTTCCATGAAGGAAATAAGTATTTGATCCCCTATCCATCAGCAACATCTTTAGTAGCCAGGTGGATCTTATACAGGTACCGAGCTGACATTGGCAGCCCTCTCAGCCTGTTACCTGTATAAAAGAGACCTGTCCACAGAAGCAATCAATCAATCCAGATGCCATACTCTGCACCATGGCCAAGCCCAAAGAGCTTTCCAAGGATGTCAGGGACAAGATTGTGGACCTACACAAGGCTGGAATGGGCTACAAGACCCAAGCAGCTGGGTAAGAAGGTGACAACAGTTGGTGCAATTATTCGCAAATGGAAGAAACATAAATTAACTGCCAATCTCCCTCGGTCTGGAGCTCCATGCGAGATCTCACCTCGTGGAGTTTCAATGATAATGAGAACGGTGAGGAATCAGCCCAGAACCACTCGGGAGGAACTTGTCAATGATCTCAAGGCAGCTGGGACCATAGTCACCACAAAAACAGTTAGTATCTCGTGAAGGACTGAAATCCTGCTGTGCCCGCAAGGTCCCCCTGAAGTACTGAAGCACCTTTTTCAAAGGCATCAAATACTTATTTCCTTAATGGAAATGCAAATTAATTTATAACTCTTTTTGAAACACATTTTTCTGGATTTTTTTTGTCAGTGTTGTCTCTCAGTGTTCAAATAAACCTACCATTGAAATTATAGACTGAACATTTCTTTGTTAGTGGTCAAACTTACAAAATCAGCTGGGGTTCCAATAGTTTTTCCCTCACTGTATATACAGTATCATTTGACAAGCTCAACAGACAAAAGACTCAAATGTGCACTTCATAATAGGCAACCTTTAAATAATTTCTGCTTTCTTCTTATATTCAGGAAAAACTTGGGCAGCAGTATGCTCAGAGCTACAAGCAGATCTCTATGTTGGAAGATGACCTGGGCCAGACACAAAGCATCAAGGAGCAGCTCCACAAATACGTACGTGAGCTTGAGCAAGCCAACGACGACTTGGAGAGAGCCAAAAGGTCAGACCTTTGTCTTTTCTGTTTGTAGCACACCGCTAAGTCGCTGCAGCAACATGTTGGGATCATTTCTTCCATGTCATTTGTTACCAGGCTGAAGTCATAGGGCTATGTTAAAATCTGCCTCATGCTGTTGAATATTCAATACATGTTACAAAGGAAAAAAAACAGTGCCATCAGCTGGGTCTGGTGTAGAAATGACATTGTTCTTGTGCAGGGCAACCATTGTGTCACTTGAGGACTTTGATAGCCGTTTAAACCAAGCCATTGAGAGAAACGCCTTCTTGATGAGCGAGCTGGACGAGAAGGAGTCCCTGTTGGTGTCTGTGCAGAGACTCAAAGATGAAGCACGGGGTACGAACTCGAGCAGAAAAACTACATTGCGACTTGGCGGGGATATCATGACTTTATGGTGTTTTTCTCCACAGACCTTAGACAGGAGCTGGCGGTACGAGAGAGGACCACAAACAGGATGTCAGCGCCCAGCTCGCCCACCTTAGACATTGACAAGAAGGACTCTGCCGTTCAGGCGTCTCTCTCATTGCCAGCTACGCCAGTGGGAAACAGCCAGCAACATCCATTTATAGGCCCAAAAGGTCAAACTTTTGATCCATTTAGTTACGACAGTGGTTCTCAAACTTTTTTTGGAGATAAAATTCTTTTTAGGCCCCCCTCTACCTCCACCAGCCTCGCCCCCATCCACGACACCCCCCCCCCCCCCCCCCCCCCCCCCCCCCCCCCCCCCCCCCCCCCCCCGCCCCTGCGCGCGCGACCGTACGCCACGGATATAATCGTTGATTACACAGAAAGTTTGTAAATGTAAACACAGCAGTAACACGTCTCAGCCTGTAGAAATATTTTATATTTTACTCAGCCGCGGCTGTCCGGGTGAGAGAGAAACCCTGGTTCCAGACCGCTGGCCGTCGACGCTGCACCTTGAACTCCTGCGCCCCAAACTCCCGAAGTAAGGCGGGAAAGGCTGGTGGCCGAGCCGGTGTTGTACCGAGTTTTGCATGCCTGCCGAAAACTGCATGCAGGTCGCCGGAGCGTGCACGCTCAGTTAAACCAAAACTATTACACATGTGTTGAACAACATACTTCTAGCGCACACGGAAACTTAAGAGTGTTGTCGTGCTAACCAGTAGAGAATTTGAACACACCCAAAGTGGCAAAAAATCCATAAACATGCTTTATTTAAAGCAGGAAGGTTCTAAAGAAGAGAAAAAGTAGCAGTTTGTAGTCTGAAAAATAGGTTAATAATGAAAATTGTCCATGGTAGACCCGTGCGGCCCCCAATTTGAAAACCACTGAGTTACAGCAAGAAGTGCATTTTTATGTGAACGTGTGCTCCTATGTGTTCTCAGCATTGACCAACGGCTGCGGCAACTCATCCCTCACACCTTCAAGCAGAATCTCAGCTCTTAACATTGTCGGTGATCTGCTCAGAAAAGTTGGGGTAGGTCCTCTTTGGATGTAGATAAAACAGACGCAAATGTTATAACTGGGACTAACTCAGGTTGTTCTTAGGCTTTGGAATCCAAACTGGCCGCCTGCAGGGGCTTTGCTAAGGACCAGACGGCAAGACAAACCCTCAGCATGGGCAACACTACCCTCAAGCACAGCACCTACTTTGACAAAAAGTGAGTCTTTGGATCCTTACATTTCAGCTACACTGACATGACACACATATCACACCAAAGACACACTAATCGTGCATGTGGTCACTCCCGTGTTTTCTACAGCAGCGCTCTTAACGGATTGGACCACAGAGCTTTGACCACCATGAGAGCTTCCAGAACCATGTCTCCACCAGGCATGATGAGTGTGTGATGATAGTTAAGAAGACACATGTCACTGAGTCTGTGTGACCGAAGGAATGTTTGCACAAGAGAGGCTCAACAAGACACTTGATGCACACCTGTTATTTGTGCATTCTTTTTTACACGCGTAACCGAATGTGAAGAACGGCGCTCTTTTTACTGCACCTTGTCTGAACGACGTTGCCAACATGTCACACAAAATTCCCCCATCGACACCACGACAAAAGGTACCATCTGACCTCAATTCAATTTATTTGCAGTTCAAGTTACTCCCATTTCAAATGTATAGGGTTTTTTTTTTTTATAAAAGGGATGTGTTCATATGTACTAACTGATCACACCAGTTGTTTTACAATGCAGTATTCTGTTGCACTTGCGCTCACAGTGTGTGGAATGTGTGTCCAGATGCCGGCCTAATCCTACATCCACACTTGACTGAAGTGAATGTTGGTCATTCAAAGCCTCATTGCAAAAGTGCCGTCCTGTCCCCCTACCCTGTTTCAAACCGTACGTCATTTTTTAATGCTTTTAAATATCAGGGTATACCACATTTTTAATGTTGCAACAGGCTCTTTAATAACATTGCAACTTAGTATATTTTCAAGATTTTCCTTTTATAAATCATTAGTTGTTTGGATCAGTAATTTCAGTTAAATATATCATCAGACGAACACAGTGATATTTGAGAAGTGAAATTACGTTTTTAGGATTCACAGAAAGTGTGCAATAATTATTTAAACAAAATTATGCTGGTGCATAAATAAGTGGCATAGAAAATGGATGGATGGACTGAGATCGCCATTCCAGAACGTTGTACTTGTTCCTTCATTAAATCTGAGCAGAGTTTAGGATTCTTGTCTTGAAGTATCCAGACCCGACTCAATTGTTCACAAGAATCTGCTGATACTGTGTGAAATCCATGCGACCTTCAATTTTAACAAGATTGTCAGTAACCGTACTGGCCTTACAGCCCCACATCATGAAGGAGCCACCTCCAAATTTTACTGTGGATAGCAAGAGTTTGTCTTGGAATGCTGTGTTCTTCATCCGCCATGCTTACCGCCCTTTGTTATGTCCAAATAACTAAATTTTAGTTTCAAAACTTTTTCATACCACTGTATTTTATAACCCACAACTGTTCCTGACTGGTTGTTGTTGTCCACTTTTGTCCAAATTGTTTATCTTTATCATGACATGACATGACATTAAAAATTTTTGACTGGCGAGCAGTCCAGGGTGTACTCACACCTCTCGCCCGGAGTAGGCTGGGATAGGCTCCAGCATTACTCTGCGACCCTAATGAAGACAAGCGTCGTAGAAAATGGATGGCTAAATGGATGGATCATGACAAATTGTTTCTTTTGATTATTATTTAATGCCACAAAGTGTTGTTCTGCTTTCTGCCTGTTTACTGAAATGAGTTCCTAGGCGCAGTGTTTACTGAAAAATGCTTGCAAAGATGGTTGTTTGGACATTAAGGTATTTGTATTTAATCCAGCTTGTATGGCATGTCTTTAAACTGTTGCACAGTGGTTAAAGCCCTTGTGGAACAATTTTGAATAAAAAAAATCATTGACATGATGAACAAGGTGTAAATTATGTATGCCATGACTTCCATTCATGTTTGAGGACTTTTCCATGTCAAAGGCTTAATCCATAATGATCATACTTCAAGTCCCAGTTGCTTTTCCATGTCCACCTTTAATACATTCTTCTTGACCTAGATGAGATAAAATTAAATAAAATCAGCCATGTATTTGCCTGGATTTGATGGCTCTTGTCTTACCTTTCTAGATGCTGTCAGGGGGTAGCCGTCTACAAAGACCACGTAGTGAGGAATTTTGAATTGGGAAATCTATAAGCATAGAAACACATAAACATTGGTTTGCTGATAAAAGCAATATTTAGGGAACCCATGGTTAGCATCATTAATTTGTTCCAGAAGGCCCGACGCTAACCGAAACAAATGCTAATGAAATCTATTTTTTTCCGTAAAAAAATAATGTAAATCCAATTAATCCGTCCAGGAAGCCAATAATCTTTACATAAAGCATGGTAATGGTTTAATTTTATTTGAACGTGCATACAAATTACATTGGAATACATTACATAATACAACAGACAGTTCCACATGTCCAAAAGGAGTAGGAAGAACAAATCTTATTTAAGCCTACCGCCATAAGTTTCACAATAATTTCAATACATTTGTACACTTTGTAAATTCCTGATGTTACGTGTTTTTATAGTTTGACAATTATAGTTTTTTACATGCAGAAAACAATTTGTTGCATATGCATATAAATTAGCGCTGTCAAAGTTAACAGAAGTTTTCGTTAACTGCACTCTTTTTTTGTGTGTGTGTGTGTCGTTATGTGCGCACTTCCTGTTTGACCCTAGGCCTACACCGGAGTTTGAGGAAATGCAACTGTGTGGCAGTTGTGGAGCTAGAAGCGGGTGTAAATATTGAGCAGAAACTTGCAAAGGACATGGTATTTTGATTGGTAAATGTGGCTTCTCGACAAGACCAAAGTTATTTGTGTCTCTGTGAGTTGAGTTGTCATGAAGCACATCACAAAGAGAGAAGTTACTGGCGCACTGCAAGTATATTTTAATATCCAAATTAGTGCACATTAAGGTCAACGACTCTTACTTTTATGCATCTCCACATGGTATCTTGGACCAAATATGAGGTGGAAGGAAAAGGGTAAAGATACTACATAGTAGTCTATTTGTGCAACATGGGGAAAAAGTCATTGCAAAAAGACCATTCAAGGACCATTGAAAAAAATGGGACAAGTCTCTGCTTACATTAAACCTGCAAAAACTGGGGGATTTCTAACTGTACAATATTTTTAGAATAAAATAATGACCCATATTGCCAAAATTGATGTCCTTTAACAAAAAAACAGATTTACATTCCGACTGAAAACTTATCTGCGATTAAATGCAAAGTAATATTATTTATGGACAAAGTGTAAATGTTTTAATTGATTGACAGCCCTATACATTTTATTATTATATTATAATATTATATTTTGACTGCTGTCTGTGCTTTCACTCTAGTGGTAGCATGAGACAGATATGTATGTAAATAAATATGTGTATGTGTGTATGTATGTATGTATACATATATATATATATATATAATATAGATATATGTATAACTCTGCACCATATGTGTAACTCTGCACCATGGCCAAGCCCAAAAAGCTTTCCAAGGATGTCAGGGACAAGATTGTGGACCTACACAAGGCTGGAATGGGCTACAAGACCATCGCCAAGCAGCTGGGTGTGAAAAGGTGACAACAGTTGCAATTATTCGCAAATGGAAGAAACAAAAATTAACTGCCAATCTCCCTCGGTCTGGAGCTCCATGCAAGATCTCACCTCGTGGAGTTTCATTGATAATGAGAACGGTGAGGAATCAGCCCAGAACCACTCGGGAGGAACTTGTCAATGATCTCAAGGCATCTTGGACCATAGTCACCACAAAAACAGTTGGTAACACACTACACCGTGAAGGACTGAAATCCTGCTGTGCCCGCAAGGTCCCCCTGCTCATCTACAGGCCCGTTTGAAGTTTGGCACTGAACATTTGACTGATTCAGAGGAAGACTGGGTGAAAGTGTTGTGGTCAGATGAGACCAAAATTGAGAACTCAACTCTCTGTGTTTGGAGGAGGAGGAATGCTGCCTATGACTCCAAAAACACCATCCCCCAGAGCCACACCGGCCTTCCAGAGATATGCCTTTCCTGACCATCACTGACCCACCACCAAACCGGTCATGCTGCATGATGTTGCAGGCAGCATAATGTTCTCCACAGCATCTCCAGACCCTTTCAAGTCTGTCGCATGTGCTCAGGTTGAACTTGTTCTCATCGGTGAAGAGCACAGGGAGCCAGTGGCGTAGTTGCCTATTCTGGTGGTCTATGCCAAATGCCAATCGAGCTCTACGGTGCTGGGCAGTGAGCACAGGGCCGACTATAGGACGTCAGGCCCTCAGGCCACCCTCATGGAACCTGTTTCTGATTGTTTAGTCAGAAACATTCACACCAGTGGCCTGCTAGAGGTCACTAAAGTACTGTAAGTACTGTATACTAAAGTATCTTAGTATTTACTTAATATGTACATAGACTTATACTTTTCAGAATAAGCCAAGTGTAATGGATGCCAGCCAGTGCGGCTTTGTTAGTGTATGTTGGTAAACCTCACTCCCTCTGCCTTAAGAGCTGCCCTGAAACTCGGTTGAAGGCCGGGCTTTTGGGCCCGGGCACACCTGTTTTTCACAAAATTGACCACTGATCACTGATTGAATGACACACTGATATTTTTTTTAACACACTCATTTCAACTAATTGCCTAACTGCACAGCCTTAAGAGCATGCATATAATGAATGCTAGGTTTTGTTTGTAGGTCGGTGGATTCTCACACTACCATCGCAATGTTAGATCCTTCCTTGATCCTTCCTTCCTGAAAAACAGGTGGATTGGACGAAGGGGGTTTGTAGACCCTTCACGTTTATCAGACCTCACACCACCAGACTTCTTTTTATGGGGATAGCCTTAAAGATAAAGACCTGCAACAGTCACTGAATTGAGAGCAACCATTTAACGAGAATGCACTCAAATACCAAGACAATTGTTTCATGATGTGTGCTATTACATTGCTCCGCTTTGTCGGCAGTGTCTGACCAGAACGCTCAGTCTGAGTACGGGTAGTGAAAAAACAATGGAATCATGTTTGTAATTATTTTACATGTTGAAAATGAAACCAGGGCCGCACGGTGGCTGAGTGGTTAGCACATTGGCCACACAGTCAGGAGATCTGGAAGACCTGGGTTCAAATCTCCGTTGGGCATCTCTGTGTGGAGTTTGCATGTTCTCCCCGTGAGTGTGTGGGTTTTCTCCGGGTACTCCGGTTTCCTCCCACATTCCAAAAACATGCATGTTAGCTTCATTGGCGACTCTAAATTGTCCATTGGTGTGAATGTTTGTTTGTCTATATGTGCCCTGCCATTGACTGGCGACCAGTCCAGGGTATACCCGGCCTCCCGCCCAAAGTCTGCTGGGATAGGCTCCAGCATCCCCGTGACCCTAATGATGATAAGCGGTATAGAAAATGAATGAAAATGAAATCATTTTAACAATTATTCGATTTGTATCATATTTGTGGTTGCCGATTTGATTCAAGGGTGGTATTGGTTCATTTGAACGATACTATCTGAAACGATTCAGTAACTTTTTATCCAAAAATTCAAAAGTCCAAAAGTCTTTTGCACACTGATAAAGCTACGAGGAGGTGTCTGATCCTACGAATAATTGCATATTTAAGGACGTCCACACGGACTCTTCTAACAGAGCGCGCATGCTCAACGTCACATGATGTCATCCGTGCGCTGCAGTCAACAGAGGGATGATGGATCGACTTCTGACAAATCCAAACTGTTACAAGGGTAACGTATTTATAATTAAAATTGCAAAAACACACATCCACCCTGCTGTGCTTCAATCCAATGCTACATTTCCTAGTATTGATTAAATTTATTGATTACCTTTCAAACGGTGGTAAATCAATAAGGCCCTGTAAGTTGTTTGAGATGGCAATTTGGTGGACACATATCAATGTAGTTAGATCACAGGAATATAAATCGGTGTATTGTGACTGAATCGTTACACTCATATATACTGTACATATGAAATAATCAAAAAGGTTAGTGACCATCAGTGCACTTACTTGGCCTTTGCAGAATGCTTTAATCTCCTCTGCAGTGGATGTTTGCCCTTCCTTTAGTCTGATGGATGCACACACTTGCTCCCCTAGCCTCTCATCTTTCACTCCAACTACCTTCAAAAAAGAAATACTTAGCATCCTGTTTTTTATTTATTTTCTTAATAATATTATTAATAATTATAATTAATAATTAATTATAATAACAATGTTTCTCTGATGCCGCCAGTGATAAAAAGTCCTACCTGCACCTCCTGCACTTTGGGGTGAGAGAGGAGAAAATTCTCTATTTCTGCAGGGGAGATGTTCTCTCCTCCTCGGATGATCATGTCCTTTATTCGCCCCTCAATGCGACAGTATCCCAGAGGGGTCAGGCTGGCAATGTCACTACATACAAGTACAATGGTATTGCATATGCAGTTATGATACAGGTGGTCCTCGTATGAGTTTCTACACTGTTGAGTTTTAGTGTAAGTTGGACCGAAATTAACTCTGAAGTCACTTGCAGTGTACACAGACCACATGAACAAAAAAATACATAAATAAAACACTATATACAAGATGTCAATGAAACCGCAATAAGGCAAACCACTAACTTTCAATCTCAATATTAAAGAGATAGTCTGGATTCTTTTTTTTAACACAAAGTTGTATGATTTCCCCATCAGCAGTGTAGAGCATCAACAGTGACTCCCCCCCCCCACTTCGTTCTTCCAAGATTCATTAGCAACATTCCATAATTCGTTAACATGACTTGGTTTTGCTTCTGAAACAGCATTTTTGATGTCACGCCACAATTTCTCGATTGGATTAAGGTCCGGGGATTGGGCTGTCTACTCCATGCCATGGATTTTGTTAGTTTGAAAGATTTTGCTAGTTTAAAGCATCACGCTTTAATAATATTAATAATAATAATCTTTATTTATAGAGCACTTTTCTAAACAAGGTTACGAAGTGCTTCACAGTGCATTTACAATCAAAACAAGACCCATGATAAACAATAAAAAAAAACTACATGTATATAATAATATAATAAATACATAAATCAGGCAATATCAAAAGCTTTTCTAAAAAGATACGTTTTCAGATGTTTCTTAAAAGCACAGATACAATGGATTTGCATGAGTTCAGGGCGGAGGGAATTCCAGAGTTCCAGAGGGAGGGAGCTTGGACAGAGAACGCCCGGTCTCCTTTACTGGCTCTCTGCGTTCTGGGAATGCATTAATAGCCTTATTCAACTCCTTCCTAAAAGTCACGCAACACTCCTTCTTTTTCAGCTTCCACTGTTTCGTCTTCTGCTTTGCCTTTACCCTCTTCATCTTCCTCCCCACTAGAGGAACAGTACACTACACACCACCATCCTATGCTGTATGGCTACACTCTCACCTGCCACTGCTTTGCAGTCACTGACCTACTTCAGGTTATACCTTCTACACAAGATGTACTCTACCTGTGTGCTCCTACCTCCACTCTTATAGGTCACCCTATGTTCCTGTCTCTTCTGGAAGAAAGTATTCACTACAGCCATTTCCATTCTTTTTGCAAAGTCAACCACCATCTGTCCTTCAGCGTTCCTCTCCTGGATACCAAACTTGCTTCATAATCCAAATGAGTCTCCCTTGACATTTGACTGCGTTTATTATGAATTTTGTTGCGCCACATTTCGATGCCGGACCTGACCTGAAAAGGGACGGGTGGGGGGTTGGGTGGGGGATATAAGAAAGGTTGCAGAAGAACCTCACAAACATATTTCAACCATATTATAAACAACCAT
>QODF01000131.1:560224-636165 GCA_024372805.1 Oostethus manadensis
GGGCTATGTGGGTTTGGATTTTTTTCTCCCTAAATAAAAACATTCATTTAAAAACTGCATTTTGTGTTTACTTGTGTTATCTTTGACTAATATTAAAATGTGTTTGATGATTAGAAACATTTTGTGTGACAAACATGCAAAAGAATAAAAAGTCAGGAAGAGGGCAAATAGTTTTTCACACCACTGTGTGTGTGTATATATATATATATATATATATATATATATATATATGTACACATACACACACACACACATATATGTATATATACATACATATATATACACATATTCGTACACGTATACATTCACATACTGTGCACATACAAATATCCTTGCAGTACATACATACACACACATACAGTGTGCATATATGATGTATACACACATACATACATATGTACTAATAATGATTAACATACAAGAAAAACAACGAGAAAACAAACAGAACCTCGTGAACAATGACCATCCAGAGTAGGATAACTGCATCAGAGTGAAACAGAGAATGAGATGTTCGTGGTGAACAAAGCCATGCATCCCAAACCACACTCCCACCAAAAGCGAGGGTCCGACTAGGAAGACGCCGGAGCAAGGCCCACCAGCAGGCTCCCCACAGAGGGGAAGGACCAACCCCACCCCCCCAAAAGGCAACCGCGAGTCCACTCCAAAGAGGTGCAAGGGAGACCCGGCCGGACGCTACTCGGCAGCCGAGCATGGGCCACAAGCGGAGTCCGGGTGCCAACCGCTGGAACACCCGCCGGGGGCCGGCCAGCTTCGGGCGAACAGGACAACCGCCCCCGGGCCCAGAGGCCACCCAACCCCCCAAAGCAGGGGCCATACTCAACAACCCCGGGAGCTTCAGGCCGCCCCAGACACAACTGCTGCGGGCCATTGCCTTCCCCAAAAACCAGAGGCAGGCGACTGTAGAGGGCCGATGGGTTTACAACCCCCCTCATCCACCCCACCCCCAGTGCTCACACACCCCAGCCCCAATACCCACACCAAACAATGTTCCCCCACTCACACATGCCAATACGCATACACCGACACACCTACATTTTCACATATGCACCTGGATGTGCCACCCCCCCAATGCAGCGAGCAGCACCACCGCGAGCTCCCTCGAGACACGGGTCGATACCACTATACCCGGCCGCCGGGAATCCCACAGACACAGCACACACACACACACGCAGGCACGCACACAGGCACGCACTCCTCCCAGCACTGCTGCCGACTGAGACCCGCAGCCGAAACAACCACTCCTCCCACCGCCCCCCACCCCAGGGAGCGTCGAAGAAAACGAGTGTAATAGGACCCTCTAATCCTCGCCCCCACACAAACACACTGACACACACCTGCACTCGCGCGCACAAACCCACNGTGCATATATGATGTATACACACATACATACATATGTACTAATAATGATTAACATACAAGAAAAACAACGAGAAAACAAACAGAACCTCGTGAACAATGACCATCCAGAGTAGGATAACTGCATCAGAGTGAAACAGAGAATGAGATGTTCGTGGTGAACAAAGCCATGCATCCCAAACCACACTCCCACCAAAAGCGAGGGTCCGACTAGGAAGACGCCGGAGCATGGCCCACCAGCAGGCTCCCCACAGAGGGGAAGGACCAACCCCACCCCCCCAAAAGGCAACCGCGAGTCCACTCCAAAGAGGTGCAAGGGAGACCCGGCCGGACGCTACTCGGCAGCCGAGCATGGGCCACAAGCGGAGTCCGGGTGCCAACCGCTGGAACACCCGCCGGGGGCCGGCCAGCTTCGGGCGAACAGGACAACCGCCCCCGGGCCCAGAAGTCACCCAACCCCCCAAAGCAGGGGCCATACTCAACAACCCCGGGAGCTTCAGGCCGCCCCAGACACAACTGCTGCGGGCCATTGCCTTCCCCAAAAACCAGAGGCAGGCGACTGTAGAGGGCCGATGGGTTTACAACCCCCCTCATCCACCCCTCCCCCAGTGCTCACACACCCCAGCCCCAATACCCACACCAAACAATGTTCCCCCACTCACACATGCCAATACGCATACACCGACACACCTACATTTTCACATATGCACCTGGATGTGCCACCCCCCCAATGCAGCGAGCAGCACCACCGCAAGCTCCCTCGAGACACGGGTCGATACCACTATACCCGGCCGCCGGGAATCCCACAGACACAGCACACACACACACACGCAGGCACGCACACAGGCACGCACTCCTCCCAGCACTGCTGCCGACTGAGACCCGCAGCCGAAACAACCACTCCTCCCACCGCCCCCCACCCCAGGGAGCGTCGAAGAAAACGAGTGTAATAGGACCCTCTAATCCTCGCCCCCACACAAACACACTGACACACACCTGCACTCGTGCGCACAAACCCACACCCGCCCAACCCCATGCACACGCCCCCAACCCAGGTCCACCCAGGCACCAATCCGGCACCGGGACGCGCCCCCACAGCAGCGAGTCCGGGCCAACCCAGATGCCCCCGGGGGTCAGATATGCCCCCACTCCCACATCCGGGTAGAGGCAGCCCCCGGAACCAAGGGCCCAGGAGCGCCGCCCCAACCACACACAACCAGCCCAGCCACCCGACCCGGGGCCCGACGGCCACGACCCAGGCCCCACCCCACGGTCCCCCGCCCCACCACCAACCGGTCGCCTCGGCACCAGACCTACACTAGCCTCAATAGAGATAAACACCTGTCCCCCGCAGAGCAGCGTAGCCCAGATCCTCTCCCCAAGGGACCCCCAGCCCCTGGCACCTCCGCCAGCCGCCCAACTCTTCGAGTGAAGTGAAAGAGCTAATGACCGGGGACCAGAGTGAATGAGATTGGTCCAATTGTTTGTTTAAAGAGCTAGACATTGTCTCACAAAAGATATGATCTAATAAAAGGTTCCTAAATTGGTTCATACTTAGATTGGCTTTTGTTTTCCAATTCATGAGAATAGTTTTCTTTGCGATGCATAACGCAGTAAGGACCATACGGGAGGTGTTATTATCGATATTGATGCCACCTAAATGGCCAAGTAAACACAATGTGGGGTGTGCTGGAATATTACATTTGGACCAAGTGGACAGCTCCTCACATACCTGAAGCCAAAACCTTTGGACAGGAGCACAATACCACACAGCATGTATATAGTTATCAACAGAGTTATTTGTGCACTGTGAGCAAATATTTGACTTTGTGAGACCCATCTTGAACATCCTTTGTCCTGTATAATGAGTCCTATGAAGAATTTTGAACTGAATCAGCTGTAGATTTAAGTTTTTCGTCATTTTAAATGTATTTGAACATATTTGTATCCATGTGTTTTGATCCAAATTACTGAGTAGGTCTGTTTCCCATTTTGCAGTCGGTAGGTGTATTAAATCTTCTGCTTTATTGTTAAGCCTATATATTTTTGATAATAACTTTGGGGCGCAGAGGTTACAGAATTCTGCCACCTTGGTTGGCATTTGCAGGTTCAATTGATTGGGCGTGTATTTTTTTCCTATTATAGATTTGATTTGGTGGTATTCTAAAAATTTGGTGCTGCTGATTCCATATTGGGAGGTGAGCGTATCAAATGACACAAACTTTCCTTCTACTATGATATTATCTAAGTGTTTTATCCCTTTGTTTTTCCAGAGAGAAAAGTTTATCATTCTTTTATTTTGTAGGATGTCAGGGTTGTTCCAGATGGGTGTCAGCTTACATGGATAGAGGGAACATTTGTTTATTTTAAGAAATTCCCACCAAGCTGTCAGAGTGGAGCTGATGTTCATACTTTTGTAACATTTATGATGTTTAATGGTTGAACTGATGAATGGTAGATCACAGATTGCTAGATCATCACACAGTGCTTGCTCTATATCTCGCCATGGCTCGTCTGGATAACTCGGTTTGAGCCATTTGGAGACATATTGCAGTTGATTGGCTAAGAAATACTGAGAAAAGTCCGGAAGCTCTAAACCACCCCTGCCTTTGGTTTGTTTTAACGTATTTAAGCTGATACGTGATGGTTTGTCTTTCCAAAGGAATTTAGAGATGTGGGAGTCCAGTGACTTGAACCAGTTGGAGGATGGTTTGGTGGGTATCATTGAAAACAAATAATTAATTTTCGGTAAAACCATCATCTTGACGGCAGCCACTCTCCCCATGAGTGATATGGGTAGACGTCTCCACCGCAAAAGATCACCCTCAGTTGTTTTCAAAAGCTGAACGTAATTCAACTGTGTCAGCTCTGACAACTTGGGTGAAATATTTATACCCAAATATCGAATATTTCCTGTCCGTATTATGGCATCAGGTATACCCTTAAAGTGACAGTTAATGGGTAGAGCTGTGGTCTTAGACCAGTTGATAGAGTAATCAGACACTGATGAGTACTTGTTTATAAGTTGAATCGTGCGGGAAAGGGACGCTTGAGTATTCTGGAGAAAAAGTAATACATCATCAGCGTAGAGACTTATTTTGTGATCCATTTCTCTGGTGCGGATCCCTTTGATTTCTTCATGTTGTCTGATGGCCGCTGCTAAGGGTTCGATAAATATGGAAAACAGTGAAGGGGACAGCGGACAGCCCTGCCTTGTGCCTCTGTGAAGGCTAAAGCTTGAAGAAGTTTGATCATTGGTCCTCACACATGCATGTGGGTTGGTATAAAATATTCTGATCCAATCAATAAAACCCGGTCCAAACCCAAATTTAATTAATGTCCTGAATAGGAAGTTCCAGTTTACCCTGTCAAATGCTTTTTCTGCATCTAGAGAAAGGATAATAGTTTCCAAATTCTGTATGTAAGAATAATCTATGAGGTTAATTAATCTTCGTGTGTTAGTTGAGGAGTGTCTACCTTTAATAAAACCTGTTTGGTCTGGATGGATTATGGAAGGAGTAATTTTCTCTAACCTTCTAGCCAAAGCTTTACTGATTATTTTGAAATCTACATTAATTAAGGAAATTGGGCGGTAGCTAGATGGGAGTGTGGAGTCTTTTCCTGGTTTTAATAAGAGAGTAATATTAGCTAAGTTCATAGTTGGAGGCATTTTATTTTTCTCCTTTATTTCTAATAGCATTTTGTAAAAAGTTGGCGCCAGTGTAGTCCAGAATTCTTTGTAGAATTCAGCAGGAAAACCATCTGGGCCTGGGGCTTTATTATTAGGCATGAGCTGGAGAGCTTCCTGGAGTTCGCCAACAGATAGAGGTGAGTCCAGAGATGTTTTCTGGTTCTGTTGTAATATCGGTAGATTTAAATTACTAAGAAACTGATCTATATCATCATCTGATGGGTGTAATTGTGGTGTGTATAATGCTTTATAATAATCCCTAAAAATGGTGTTTATTTTATCAGGGTCATGGCTGATATTTCCTGCTGAGTCTTTAACGCCGTAGATAGTTGTTTTCTCTTTATTTGTTTTTAATTGATTAGCCAAAAATTTCCCAGATTTGTTACTATGTTCAAAGTTCTCCAAGCGAAGCCTTTGTACTAAGAATTGTGTTTTCTTATTTAATATTTCCTCAAGTTCCAGTTTGGTTTTTCTTATATCGTTTAGAGTGTGTTCATCTTGAGAGACAGAGTAGGCCTCCTCTAACGATTTCATTTTACCTTCCAAAACTGATATTTTGGAAGTCTCTTTCTTTTTCTTGTGAGAGGAAAAGGAAATTATTTTCCCGCGCATTACTGCCTTCCCTGCCTCCCAGAGAACACACGCTGATGTTCCTGGTAAATCGTTGTTTTCTATGTATAGAGACCATTGTCTCTTGAAGTAACTGATGAATTCCGAGTCTTCAAGCAATGATGTATTCAATCTCCAGTTTCGTGTTGGTGGTTTACTGTTCTTATTACTTACCAGTGTAAGTGACACTGGTGCATGGTCGCTGATAATGATGGGATGGATTTTGGTTTCAGATATATCACTCATCAGTGTGCTGCTGGTTAGGAAATAATCTAATCTAGAGTATGAGTGGTGGACTGATGAGAAGAAGGTGTACTCCTTAACAGTGGGATGGTGAGAGCGCCAAGCATCACAAAGTCCAAAATCCTTCATGTATTGTTTAACAACCTCTGAGGATTGGTCCTGTCTATTATTTCCATTGCGACTCAGCCTGTCCAATCTCGGATCAAGAACCATGTTAAAGTCCCCTCCAATAATGAGTGTGCAGTCTGAGTAATCATAGAGTGATTTGAAAAAGGAGTGAAAAAAGAAGGGTCGTCAACATTTGGTGCATTCACGCTTGCAATGCATAACTTCATATTTTGTATAAAAGCTTTAGTTATGATAAATCTGCCCTGTGGGTCTGTGAGTATGTTATCAATGCAAAAGTTTAATTTTTTGTTGATGAGAATTGCTACCCCTCTCTGCCTTGAGTTGAAACAGGCTTAGTACACATGTGGAAAGTGTGTTGCGTAAAGTGCATCTATAGATGTGTTTGTTAGATGTGTTTCTTGTAGTAAGACAATGTCTGCCTTTAAATCCTCTCCACTCTTTTTACCTCCAGAACATTGCTAGCAAACTCCTCCTTCAAAATCACCCCTACTCCATTTCTCTTCCTATCTACACCATGATAGAACAGCTTGAACCCTGCTCCTGAGCTTCTTGCCTTGCTACCTTTCCACTTGGTCTCCTGGGCACACAATATGTCTACCTTCTTCCTCTGCATCATGTCAACTAATTCTCTACCTTTTCCTGTCATAGTTCCAACATTCAAAGTCCCTACTCTCAGTTCTAGACTCTTAGCATTCCCTTTCTCTCTCCTACGGACACACCTTCCTTCTCTCCTTCTGCAGATAATAAAAGACTGCTAATTAATATAATGTGGATTGTGGCTAAACAGAAGTCACCTATCGCAGCTATTACTGTTGATGCTGAAAGGACATTTGATGTGGTGGAGTGGAACTATTTGTTTGTTCTTCTAAAGTGGATCTATTTGCTTTATAGATGCCCTCAAGCAACAGTACAGACAAATAACAGCATTTCTGATTATTTCGAACTAAAAAAGGGTACTAGACACGCCTTTATTATGTTATTTTGTTTAGTGATTGAACCATTGGCTACGGCGAAAGGAAGAGAAAAACATATTTTTGGTGTAGAAGTTGGTGGTTGCAGTTTGCAGTTGAGTGTGAAGCTTCTGGGATGAGACTCAGCACCTTCATATCCGAGGCCATGGCTCCGTCAAAAAATGGTGGGACTGTATCATCCAGGTTGGGAGTGAGGTCTTGCCTCAGGTGGAAGAGTTCAAGTATCTCGGGGTCTTGTTCACGAGTGAAGGATGGTTGGAGCGCGAGGTCGACAGACGAATCGGTGCAGCATCAGCAGTAATGCTGATGACAGCACTGTACCGGACCGTCGTGGTGAAGAGAGAGCTGAGCCGGAAAGCAAACCTCTGTTTACAGATTGATATATGTTACCGTTTTCCTGATTCAAGATGGGCCTGACCAGGCCCCACGGGTGAAGGCCTGCTCACCAGGCGCTTGCCTGCGAGCCCCTCCCCCAGGCCTGGCTCCAGGTGAGGCTCGGGTGTCCCATGTCCGGGCGAGGTGCGGTCACTCCTCTTGATATTCTTCATCATTAGAATCTTCTGAATCACTCTTAGTCTGGCCCATCACCTAGAACCTGTTTGCCTTGGGAGACCCTACCAGGGGCATAAAGCCCCCTACAACATAGCTCCTAGGATCACTTGGGCACTCAAACCCCTCCACCACGATCTCAGAGGAATAGAGAAAGAACAAGAGATTCACCGAAAGAACAAGATCGCGGATACAAGCGGCGGAAATGAGTTTCCTCCGTAAGGTGGCTGAACTCCTCACCCTAAGAGATAGGGAGAGGAGCTCGGCCTTCCGGGAGGAGCTCAGAGTAGAGCCGCTGCTCCTTCACATCAAGAGGAGCCAGTTGAGGTGGCTCGGGCATCTAGTCCGGATGCCTCCCGGGCGCCACCCTGGTGAGGTGTTTTGGGCCTGCCCAGAACAAGAAGGCCCTGGAAGAAGGCCCTGGGGAAGACCTAGGACACGCCAGTGCGACTATGTCTCACAGCTGGCCTGGGAACGCCTTGGTGTCCTCCCGGTGTAGCTGGAAGAGGTCGCCGGAGACCGGGAAGTCTGGACTTCCCTACTGAAACTGCTGCCCCCGCAACCCGGACCCGGATAAGCAGAGGAAAATGGAATTGACATTTCTGGTTGTTGCTGAAATTGTGATTATCATGGTGGTTTATAATATGGTTGAAATATGTTTGTGAGGTTCTTCTGCACCCTTTCTCCCACACCCCACCCGTCCCCTTTTCAGGTCAGGTCCGGCATCGAAATGTGGCGCAACAAAATTCATAATAAACGTAGTCAAATCCCAAGGGAGACTCATTTGGATTATGAAATCTCCCTTGGCAAAGAAATTTTGCTCAACATTTAAAGGCAGCTTGACTCCCATTCAGATGTTATGATGCTGGACAAGACAAAAATAAATAAATAAATAGTTTGTGACCTTGACAAGTGCTGTTTCCGTGCTGTTTTAAGTTTTAAAACCTGATTGAAAGCAATTAAAAACACTATTGGAATTCATAAAAGAAATTAATTGGCATGCGACAGCTTTCTCTAAAACCATTGATAAAAAACACAATTTTAAAATGGGTCTGTAATGATCTAGAATCAAAGGATCTAAACTCTTCTTTTTTAAGAAAGGTTGAAAGATTTTAAATGAGTTTAAAGCAGTCTGGAAAATGGCCAGTGGCCAGAAGGGTGTTAAAAATGTCCAGGATTATGTGACCAATTAATGGAAATACTTCCTTAAACAATTAACATCTAGCGAGCAAGAAGGAAGTGCTGGTTTTGAACACTAGATTTTGGAGTTCTGAGAGGGAAAGAGGTTTAAAAGTGTAAAAATGTGAGGTAGTAACATGCAAGTTCAGAGGTGCTTGGGCTAATATTTGGGCTAATAATGGTGTCTATTTTGTTGACAAAGTGGTCAAGAAATTTTTGAGCCAGCTCAAGACTATGGGACAAAGAGGAAGATGGAAAGGTATGTATTAACTACACTTAATAACTTTGAATAGGACTCTGGGGTTGTTATTACTCTTTGCTATTAGTTCAGCAAAGTACCACTTTGCAGTGTGTTGATAAAGGTGCGTTTGGTATTTAAGGACAGCTATTGTGGACTCAGTCTTGTTGGCCTTTCACACATGTTCAGCCTTTCTACAGAGGTGTTTCTGAGCACGAGTATAATCATTTAACCAGGGATCTTTCTATATTTTACATTTTTTAACTGTGAGAGGAGCAACTAGGTCAAGTATGGTCTGACACTTGTTCAGAAGAAGGTGGAAATTTATTGCAGGATCTTGCTGATGAAGAAAAGGAGCACAGGGTGAGAAATTAAAAGCCTGACAAAATCTGGGGTTTGTATTTGCATCAATCAGGTGGTGATTAAAGTTGTTCTCTGTCAATGTCATGTAAAGGTATTAATTAATAAGACTGCTTTTTGGTCACACACAGCCACATCGAGTATATTGAGCAGGGATGGAGAGCAACCAGTTGACAAAACAAGATCTAATGTATGACCGTAGTTACGTGTGGGGTTGTTGACAATCTCTGTTAAGTTAAATGAGTTTAAGAGATCAGAAAACTGATTTGCAAGTGATGATTTGGGACAGCAAATATGAACATTGAAGTCACCAAGTATGAGTACCTGGTCGTACTTGGGTACAACAATGGACAGTAGTTCAGAGAAATCCGAAATGAAACCAGTGGATTTAGGTGGACGATAAAATTGTAAGTATAGTAACAGGGCGTATAAAAACAAAACATAATAACTCAAATGTTTTTAACTCTCTGAAAGTAACAATGTGGCATTTAAATGCAGAGTTAAGTAGAACTGCAAGTCCACCCCCTCTACCTACATGCCTTGATGCATTAAAAATAAGAGAAGCCTGTTAAGACTCAGTTAAGGGTGTAACATCACCAAGGGGAGGGTTCTCAGTAGCCAGGAACAAATCAGTTATTCTCAGTAATAAAATCCTTAATAACATTTGTGAGGAGTTAGATGACAGAGAGGAGTAGGTGACTTGCATGACAACATGACAGAGATTATTGAGTACAGGGCTTGCTGGTCTGGATTAACCTCTTGTGGCTCTTTCACGACTGACTGGATTAATGTAACAAGTCCTGGGTCATCTAAGTGGCCATCCAAGGTGACAGGGGGCACTAACAATGGCAGTTGGGTCAGGTGGGGCCGACAGAGTGGGAGAAGAAGACCGATCCAAGGGGGTGTATGAGTGGTCATGTGGGGTAAACAGTCAGTCATGTGAGGAGGTTTGTACAATCCATCCATGCATCCATCTATTTTCTTCCGCTTATCCGAGGTCGGGTCGCGGGGGCAGCAACCTAAGCCGAGGAGCCCAAACTTCCCTCTTCCTGGCCACTTTGTCTAGCTCTTCCCAGCGGATGCCGAGGCGTTCCCAGGCCAGCTGAGAGACATAGTCTCTCCAAAATGTCCTGAGCCTCGAGTCCTCCTACCGGATGGACGTACCCTAAACACCTCCTCCAGGAAGGTGTCCGGGAAGCATCCTAACCAGATGCCCGAGCCACCTCATCTGGCTCCTCTCAAAGTAGAGGAGCAGCGAGTCTCTCCCGAATGACAGAGCTTTTCACCCTATCTCTAAGAGAGAGCCCAGCCACCCTGCGGAGAAAACTCATTTCGGCCGCTTGTACCCGCGATCTTGTCCTTGGGGGCCCAAAGCTCATGACCATAGGTGAGGGTAGGAACGTAGATCGACCGGTAAATTGAGAGCTTTGCCTTTTGGCTCAGCTCTCTTTTCACCACGACAGATTGGTGCAGAGTCCGCATCACTGCAGACGCCGCGCCAATCTGCCTGTCCATCTCACATTCCATCCTTGCATCACTCGTGAACAAGAGTGATGCTAATACAAAAATATTTTTTGTCTTAGGAAACAGATTTTAACCTTAGTTTATTTTATTTTATTATTTTATTTTAACCCAATAAACAATAATAATAACAGTGAAACACAGATTGATGAGCTCGTAGACAGCACAACCTCCCTCTTATGAGAAACTCTCAACTCTGTCGCCCCGCTAAAGTTAAGAAAGAGGAACCCAAAGAAATCTGGCTCATGGTACAATTCCCATACCTGTGAGCTGAAATGTAAAACACAAAAATTGAAGACGAAATGGCGTATTACCCAATCACAAGAAAATTGTTTAGCCTGGAAAGAGAGCCTCAAAAATTATAGAAAGGCCCTGTGTAATGCCAGAACATCTTACTACTCATCTTTAATCGAGCAAAACAAAAATAACCACAAATTAATCTTTAGCACCGTGGCTAGGTTAACAAAGAGTCATTGCACCATCAACCCATCCATCCTTACCACTCTTAGCAGTGATGATTTCAAGTTTTTTTTGACAATAAAATTGCTACTATTAGACACCAAATAAACCACCTACCCCATTAACTGATGTTGTACATCCCTCCAACACAGCGACGTTAGAGGAAACAGCAATGACAATGCACAATTAAATACTTTTTACTCCATGAATCCTTCTGAACTATCTTCTATAATCTCATCCACTTCCCACTTAGATCCCATCCCCACTCATTTGTTTAAAGATACTACTCCATTAGTCAACACAGCTCTTATCAATATAATCAATATGTCACTAGTGACAGGCTACGTACCACAATCATTCGAAGTGGCTTTAATCAAGCCTCTTCTTTAAAAAACCTAACCTCAATCCGCATTTCCTAGCTAATTACAGAGCAATATCCAACCTTCCATTTTTCGCCAAGATCCTAGAGAAAGTAGTTGCCAATTAATTACACAATTTTCTTCAAAACAACCATCTACTTGAGTTCTTTCAGTTAGGATGCACCACAGCACAGAAACAGCTCTTCTAACTAACCTCCTCACAGCCACAGACAAAGGCCTCATTTCATTTTTAGTTTTACTAGACCTTACAGCAGCATTCGACACAACTGACCACCAAATTCTATTACGGCGATTAGAGCTCACTTTTGTTATTAAAGAAACTGCATTAAAATGGTTTCAGTCTTATCTGTCAGATCGCCTGCATATTATGTCCATTAGCAATAAACCAATAAAATCCAGACACATGAAGGTCAATCATGGTATCCCTCAGGGTTCTGTACTAGCTCTAGTATTATTCATTCTTTACATGTCCCCTTTAGGTAATGTCATCAGAAAACACTGCGTTAATTTTTTTTGGCTATGCAGATGACACACAACTGTACTTATCAAACCTAACTCCAGGCATGCCTAACTGACAAAGAACTGGATGACTTAAAACGTTTTACTATTAAACACAGATAAAACTAAAATCATAGTCCTTGGTTCCCAGCACGTCAGAGACAAGCATGCGAATGATATTACTGCTTTAGATTGTCTGGTACTCACCCCCCACAATACAGTCAGAAACCGTGGTGTCATCTTCAATCAGGACCTTTCTTTTAGTTCCCAAATACGACAAGTGTCAACAACAGCATTTTTCCATTTATGAAAAGTCCAGTCACAACCAAATGCAGAAAAACTTTTTCATGCTTTTGTGACCTCCAGGTTGGATTATTTGCCCTAAGAAATCTTTAAAGACCCTTCATCTAGTCCAAAAATCTGCTGCACGAGTCTTAACTGGAACCCGAAGATGTTTTCAAGTTAACTGTTCCCGCACCCCAAAAAGGTGACTTTTCTCCACCAATGACAACTTAATGGGCTTGCAATCAGCGTACCTGTGGGGGGGGGGATTGGGGGGAACCATCAGACGGACGAGGGACACACTACCAGGACGCTCATGGAGCAGTGGCACACGGGCATGGGGAACCATCGCTAGCCTTTGTCGGTTGATGCGATGTTGTGTACCCGGCGCTTCCTGGTGGGTCCAGGAACGCGGGTCGTGAGCAGTTTGGACGGCAGGAGCAGACACGGTGCGCATGGATGATGCGAGGACGCGACACAGCCAACGAACACAGCACCGAAACGCTCTTGGAGCAGAGGGAGCACTACAGAGTTTCCTCTGCCCCCAATGTGAGTATTGTTGAGTAGAGGTGCTGAAATTACATCACTAGCCTTTGGCAGTTGGTGCGTTGTTGTGCACCCGGTGCTGCCTGGTGTCGTGTGTTGTGGGTCCAGGAACGCGGGTCGCGAGCAGTACGGCGCAGAGACGAGTGGCAGACGCGAGAGGACGGGGATGAGAAGTGGCTGGACCCGGTCGAGAAGGGAAGGCCATCACGACGCGGTAGACAAACAGCGGGGGAGTGGGAAACTCTGGCCGCGCTGTGAACCGGCCGCCTAGCCAAAATTTTGATATATTCTTTAAAAATCATTTTTAATAGTTTTTTGGTTAATTGCTGGTACCATTATAATAGTCGTAATAAAATATTGTAACTTATCTTTTTATTGGCTTTTAACAGTTGCTCTCTTTCATCCTTTTAATTCAGTCTGTCTTAAGTAAACCACTACTAGTGATTTATCGATCTCCAGATTCCAACACCTACCATACCTTGAGTCCCACGTGACACGCTCACAGAATTTACAATTACTTGTCACTCCTAGAATCTTTAGAAGTTAAATGTGAAGAAGTGCCTTTAGTTACTAGGCTCCACTGTTATGGAAGCATCCCCCCAACTCAATCGGGGTGTCAGACACCTTCTCAAATTTAAAAGTCAACTCAAAACGCACCTCTTTGCATACAGTTAGGACAGACCCTTGATATGCTGATATGGATCAGAGACAATTCTCTTGTTTGTCTCTTTATTCCTTGGTCTAAGACTTCTGGCTTGATCTTTCATTTATGCCTCTGTTCTTTTATGTCTCACCCCAAACGGTCGAGACAGACTGCCGCCCCACAGAACCTGGGTTCTGTCTATGGTTTCTTCCCCAGAGGGAGTTTTTTCTTGCCTCCGTCGCTAAATGCTTGCTCATGTGGGGTTTCAGTTGGCTCTCTGTGACCTTTATGTATAAATTGCCATGAGATGACTGCTGTTGTGATTTGGCGCTATACAAATACATTTGAATAGAATGTAATTTTATTAATGTAGAGGAATATGACGCGGCTTTTAACAATGTTACAATATGCGAAATATGCATACATTAAACTGTAATATAATGTCATAACATAGGACTGAATGAATGAATGAATTAATTGATACTCTTCTGGTAATACCATAAGACTTCATAATTTTTTGCAAACATATTCAATATGGTTTCTCCAGGCCAATCTTTCATCCATTAGTAAGAAATTTTGTACAAGAGACTTGATTAGTTTCTATGTTATTAATTTGGAACCTTGCTGCTTAGGACATTTTTTAATTTTTTTAAAAGTACGTAATTTTTTTTGTTTACATTCAAGGAAAGTTTGTTCATCTAAACCAACTTGAGGCGTATGTCGGAATTGCATTGGAACTTCAGTATCATTGTATTCCGGTTGATCCCTTTGGCTTTGTGCTAAAAGGAATTACGCTGTTAATTGCTTTTTAGCTGGGCATGTTTACTTTACTCGCAGTAAACACTGTGAAACAAGTGATGGAAATGTGCGCAACAGTTGGTCTGACTTTTTTGTGGAAAATAGTTTTGAGTAGCAAAATGTTTTACTTCAGTGTCTCCGCCAAATAGCCGGAACTAAAAACAACCAGAAAGTGGCTCCTTGGATGGGAGAGGGAAAACCTTCCTCAATTTTGTTTACGTTCTTGATGTCGCTTGAGAGGACTTACGTCCGGCTGGGTGGTGTGTGTAGACTTCGGTTCTCTGGAGATCGGGTAGGGAGTAGGGCCCTATGATTTCAGCGTTTATGGAATCCCGAACCAAATCCGCGGACTTGTCCAATAAAAGACAGAATTTACTGTGTATGAAATAATGTCGCCGCAAAGTGTATGAGTGGGTAGCACATTGGGCTCACAGTCAGGAGATCAGTGTTCGAATCTCCGTTGGGCATCTGTGTGTGTAGTGTGCATGTTCTCCTCGTGTGTGCTGGGTTTTTTCTGGGTACTCCAGTTTCCTCCCACATTCCAAAAAAAAGCCCATGCATGTTAGGTTAATTGGCGACTCTAAATTTTCCATAGGTATGCCTGTGAGTGTGAAGGGTTGTAATGTCTGTCCTGCGATTAACTGGCGACCAGTCCAGGGTGTACCCCGCCTCTTGCCCAAAGTTATCGTGAGGAGATTGAACACTCAGTTGTGGCAGAATCTCATTACAAACACTAAAACCACACCACCCTGTACTAAACATGTTGACATGGCAATAAACACTAGCAAAAGTTGGTGGAACCTCACCTTATGGAGCATGAATGGAAGCTCGGGTTTAGCTAGTTTAGTATGCTAGTGTGGTTGTGTGTGACTAAGACTGGATAAGTATATTTTAATTGTGTTTTACTGATTTATTGTGTAAGGAGTGTTTTGCAATGCCTGATAAGGATTTGCAAGTTCTGAGTAAAAAAAGACGAGAATCATGTTTATTTTTGCTCCCAGCTCGACTTAGCTGTAGATTTTCAACACATAATGGAACACAAGAACATACTGCCAGCCTTCAAAATAAGAACGCTGTTATTCTGGTAACAAAAAAAAAGCATGTCATAAAAAATATCTTACATGTTCAGTTGCAATTGCCAAGGTATCCCTTTTGAAAGATTAACCAAGCTATATTCATTTCTATATAACTGTCGTAAAAAATCCATTATCCTAAAGCCAATATTCAAAAGCTCGAGTCGAGCATGTCAAGATACCAGACCCGAAATGACTAAACTAATAACTCCAAAACTGCAAATCTAGAAGAGACGCTAGGCTTCGCGGTGTATACGAGTTGCCATCTCAAGTATAGGTTTCTGACAAACGTAGACGTAATTTTCACTTATTTATTAACAAACATGAGGCTGAATTTGTTTCAAAAAAGGCTGTTTATAACAAGAACATTTCTGTGTAAAAAATGAATGCGCAACAGCAGCTGTGGGTATGTAGTCAGAATGGTACAGTTTGGACCACAGATATTTTCATATGACTTTCATTGCTAGTCAATTCACACTCCTGCAAATCAAATTGTTGAAAAGTCAACTTTACTGAGACATTCCTAGTTATTACTGTCACTTTCGGAGGAGCAGTGACCTGGCAGATATGTGTACTATAGTGTTAAAGAGTTTTGTGGTTTCTGACCTTATGTGAACATGAATTGAGTATATATACACATATATTGTGTATGTGTGCGGGAGGATGATGGCTGCATGGAGAAAGGACAGCTGAGTTTCCTGATGTTGTTGTGACATGGTTTGGCCAACAGCAGCCTATTTTGTTTTTGAAGTAAACTTAAGAATGTGAGTCTCGTGCTTGCAGACCAAAATGCTATTTTTAACTAATTTATTTATAGGAATGTGTACGTAATCATGAAATGGCGTAACATGGAAGGACCACCTGTATTTGGCCTTCACAATTTTATGATTTACAGCAGAGACTGCTTACCCAGTCCTGTACCAGCGGTTCTGGGAGATGACCGCCTGGGTCTTCTCATGGTCATCCCAGTATCCGTGCATCACGCAGCTGCCTCGGATAAGCAGCTCCCCTGTGCTTCCCAGCGGTACTGTCTCATCAGTGTCAGTGTTCACCACTTTGGCCTGTTGTGACACAAGCATACCATGAATTGACAAGAAATTATATATATTATATTATATATAATAGAAAGTAGACGAAAATCATACCTCAACATGGTGCATGACACAGCCGACAGTGTGCAATTTCAGTTCGTCGTTATCAAGCGGGAATCCCAGGAATGTAACAGGGCTGTTTTCAGTGGTGCCGTAAGCGATCTGATCAACACATGATGTTCATTCATGAATTCCATGGTATCCTGTAAGAACTGTTTTGGATATCATTAAACCATGATCATGACGTTTTCAGTCAGTGTACCCACCATGAGTTCTTTCATGTTCATCTTTGCTCTCAATTTTGCAACAAGCTCTGGGGGGCACAGGGAAGCTCCCATGATGCCTGATACACAACATAATAATCAATTTCATTAATATTCAATAATACTTCAGACAGATGCTCTTCTCATGTTTTCTTACCAGCTTCCACTGACGAAAGATCATACTTTCCTAGATCTTGCCGGCTGACCATGTCTGTGTACATTGTTGGAGTGCCGTAGATGAAATTGCACCTTGAAGGAATTCATTTTAAATCAGTACAATGCTGATGCATAATAATTTCAAATGTTTCAAGATGCTAGCTTTAGTAAGAAAGTCTTCTCCTTTTATAGTGGGAACTGCAGGCCCAAAACACTTAGTGTAATTCTTTACTAGATCGCTGGACGCAGTGTTTTACTAAGAGTGAATATCCACAACTCTTTTTTCCTTCAATAGTTAGATTCCATTGCTGTAGTTAGTGTTGCCAACTTGGCAATTTTGTCACTAGATCTGGCAACATTCCAACACCCCTTGACGACATATTTTCTCAAAATCAACTGGCGACAAATCGACCGACTGCATATTGTGGGAGTTTTCTGGTATTTGGAGACTGGTGCTGGTAACAGGTCCACCCTGCCCAAGAGCAGTCACAAGCAAAGCAGTGTACGGTCAGCTTCAGCGCCACGTAAGAGCATGATGCAGAGCATGATGCAGAGCGCTACGCATCGAAAGTACAAATTAATCATGCATGCAAGTGCTGTTTTACACTGTTTTACAGCTGTTTTACACAGCAAGATCGAAAACGCAAATTTTTCTTAATCTTCAGTAAACCTGGATTATTGTTCGTCTAATGCTTCTCTTTATTTGTAAAATGAAATGGATTAGCATAGAATTATTTGGGTAAATGTTAGTAATTATGTTGCTATTACTGTGCATATAATCACTAGCCGAGTGTGCTACTCACAAACCACACTGAGTCATATTAAAGTTAGCCGTAGAGTACTCCATAAACTCTCTGTTGAGTTGCATCGTCCAAGTGTCGCAGGGACTTGAATCAAGGATCCACAGCGGTGAAAATTGTTTAGGTAATCCTCAAGGGCCGGATCTCTGTTTTTTCACTGGGCTGTCATCATCACGCTGAGCCACAGAGTTCATTTTAAGTGGTAGGATCATGGATGCTGTCGGAGAGGATGCTCTGATCATGATAGTCTCAATTTTCTGGGTTTTCAGGACTGATACAAGATTTTCAGCAAATTTCAGGTCATCCTGAGATAAACACTGAATGTTCTTCATAGCACAATCTGTCATGGCAGAATACATGGCAGATTGTTGTTCAAGGTATCTTATCATCATATCATGGGAGGAGTTCCACCTGGTTGAAACATCTTGGATGAATTTGTTCTCACAAAGCTTCAGGAACTGTTGTTTTCTCTTGAACATATTGTTTCCTGTTGTGCTTCTGTAAAAAAATTGTTACTATTTTTCTCATCTTTGCTAAGAGATGGGAAATCTGTTGCACTTGCCATTCCTTTCTGAGCACCAAGATTAATTCTATACGCAAAGCATCAGATTTGTGGTCCCAGCCCAGCCGCTGAGACAGCATTAACTGTATTCCTGGCGCTAAAATTAAAAAAGTATGATGTCGAGAGGTCGACATAAAATATTAATTATATATAGTTCTATACTTAATGTTCTATACTCATACACTTTGCTGTAAATGTTACCGGCAGGTTGTTGCAAGCGTGAAAAGGAAATTTCTCACACTCATGTCGAGTGTGAGAAATGTGTTGTTTGCAATAAGACCTACATCTATCCATCCATTTTGCACCGCTTATCCGGGTCCGGGTCGCGGGGGCAGCAGCTTCAGTAGGGAAGTCCAGACTTCCCGGTCCCCAGCGACCTCTTTCAGCTCCATCGGGAATACACCAAGGCGTTCCTAGGCCAGCTGTGAGACATAGTCCCTCCAGCGTGTCCTAGGTCATCCCGGGGGCCTTCTCCCAACTGGGCCCCCTTTTTAAAAATGGGGACCACCACCCCGGTCTGCCAGTCCAGAGGTACTGTTCCTGACTTCCATGCAATGTTGTAGAGGCGTGTCAATCAACAGAGTTCTCCAACATCCAGAGCCTTGAGAAATTCCAAGCGGAACTCGTCTACCCCCGGAGCCTTGCCACTGGGGAGTGATTTAACTACCCCAATTACCTCAGCCACGGTGATAGAACTGTCCACGTACATATTCTCAGACTCTGCTTCCTCTAAGTTTGCCTTGGGAGACCCTAACAGGGGCATAAAGCCCCCGACAACATAGCTCCTAGGATCACTCGGGCACTCAAACCCCTCCACCGCGGTAAGGTGGTGATTCACGGAGTGGAATAAGACCTACAGTAAAAAAAAAAAAAAGGTTTAACTGTTTTAAGTCAGCGGTCCATGTACATTTTGAAAAAATTTGTATGAATGAAATACAAATCGGCTTTTTGTGATGTAGATATTTATTAGGTTTAAGGGTCGCTTTTCATTTATTTGACTGATTGTACCACAAAACCTAGAATCTATGTATACAATTAAATAACGAACAAGTAGGTGTCCTATTCCTCTTCGTGAATCACCACCTTATCGTGGTGGAGTGGTTTGAGTGCCCGAGTGATCTTAGGAGCTATGTTGTTGGGGGCTTTATGCCCCTGGTAGGGTCTCCCAAGGCAAACAGGTTCTAAGTGACAGGCAGACTAAGAGTGATTCAGAAGACCCTTATGAAAAAGATCAAGAGGAGTGACCGCATCTCGCCCGGACGTGGAATACCGGGGCCTCACCCTGGAGCCAGGCCTGGGGGAGGGGCTCGCAGGCGAGCGCCTGGTGGGAACACCTTCACCCGTGGGGCCTGGCCCACAGGGGAACTCCCTGCATAGCGAAGCATAACGGTCCGGTGCATTGTGATTTGCGCAGTGGTCGAGGGCGGGTGTCCGGGCGACCTGGTCTTCGGCGGCCAAATCTGGTTCTTGGGACATGGAATGTACTTCTCTGGTGGGGAAAGAGCCCGAGCTTGTGGAGGAGGCGGAGACATTCCGACTAGATATAGTCGGACTCACCTCAACCCACAGTTTAGGCTCTAGAACCAAATTCCTTGAGAGGGGCTGGACCTTGTTCTTTTCTGGAGTTGCTGCAGGGGAGAGGCGGCGAGCTGGTGTGGGCTTATTATTAGCCCCCCGGCTTGGTGCCTCTGTGCTAGAGTCATCCCCAGTAAACGAGAGGGTTATTTCCCTACGCCTTAGGGCTGGGGAAAGGGTTCTGACTGTGGTTTGTCTGTACGCGCCAAACGGCAGTTCAGAGTACCCAGCCTTCTTGGAGTCTATCAGAGGGGTTCTGGAGAGCACCCCAGCTGGTGACTCCATTGTTCTACTGGGAGACTTCAACGCCCATGTGGGCAATGACATTGTGACTTGTAGGGACGTGGTTGGGGGGAACGGCCAACCACACGACTGAACTCGTGTGGTGTGTTGTTGCTGGACTTCTGTGCAAATCACAGTTTGTCCATAACAAACACCGTGTTCGAACATAAGGATGTCCATGAGTGCACTTGGCCCCAGGACACCCTAGGTCGCAGGTCTATGATCGACTTTGTGGTCGTATCATCAGACCTGCGTCCGCATGTTGTGGACACGTGGGTAAAGAGAGGCGCTGAGCTGTCAACTGACCACCACCTGGTGATGAGTTGGATTAGATGGCAGGGAAGGATGCCGGACAGACCTGGTAGACCCAAACGAGTAGTGAGGGTGTGCTGGGAACGTCTGGCAGAGTCTCCCGTTCGTCGAGTCTTCAACTCTCATCTCCCCCAGAGCTTCTCCTGCATCTCGAGGGAGGACCGGGATATTGAGTCCGAATGGGCCGTATTCCGTGCCTCTATTGCTGAGGCAGCCAGTTGTGGTTGCGGCCGCAAGGTGGTCGGTGCCAGTCGTGGTGGCAAGCCCCGAACCCGATGGTGGACACCGGGGGTTAGGGCTGCCGTCAAGCTGAAAAAGGAGTCCTATCGAGCATGGATGGCTTGCGGGACTCCCGAAGCAGCTGACAGGTACCGGCAGGCCAAGCGGCACGCGGCTTCGGCGGTGGTCGAGGCAAAAACTCGGGTGTGGGAGGAGTTCGGTGAGGCTATGGAGCACGACTTTCGGTCGGCCTCGAAGAGGTTCTGGCAAACCGTCCGACACCTCAGAAAGGGGAAGCAGCCCCCAGTTCACACTGTTTACAGTGCGGACGGGGGCTTGCTGACCACGACTGTGGATATAGTTGGTCGGTGGAAGGAATACTTCGAGGCCCTTCTCAATCCCACTGACATGCCTTCCATAGAGGAAGCAGAGTCTGAGGATACGTACGTGGACAGTTCTATCACCGTGGCTGAGGTAATTGGGGTAGTCAAATCACTCCCCAGTGGCAAGGCTCCGGGGGTAGACGAGTTCCGCTCAGAATTTCTCAAGGCTCTGGATGTTGGAGGACTGTGTTGGTTGACACGCCTCTACAACATTGCATGGAAGTCAGGAACAGTACCTCTGGACTGGCAGACCGGGGTGGTGGTCCCCATTTTTAAAAAGGGTGACCGGAGGGTGTGTTCCAACTATAGGGGGATCACACTCCTCAGCCTTCCTGGGAAAGTCTACTCCAGGGTGCTGGAGAGAAGGGTACGACCGTTAGTCGAACCTCGGTTAGAGGAGCTGCAATGTGGTTTTCGTCCCGGTCGCGGAACACTGGACCAGCTCTACACCCTTGCAAGGGTACTCGAGGGTATGTGGGAGTTTGCCCAACCAGTCTACATGTGCTTTGTAGACCTGGAAAAGGCATTCGACCGTGTCCCTCGTGGTGTCCTGTGGGGGGTGCTCCGGGAGTACGGGATTGATGGTCCGCTTCTACGTGCCATTCGGTCCTTGTACAATCGAAGCAGGAGCCTGGTTCGCATTGCCAGCAGTAAGTCGAGCTTGTTTCCGGTGAACGTTGGCCTCCGCCAAGGCTGCCCTTTGTCACCGATTCTGTTCATAATCTTCATGGACAGAATTTCTAGGCGCAGTCAAGGTGTTGAGGGAGTCCAGCTTGGTGACCTTAGGATCTCGTCTCTGCTATTTGCAGACGATGTGGTCCTTATGGCCTCATCAGGCTGTGACCTTCAGCGTTTACTGGAGCGGTTTGCAGCTGAGTGTGAAGCTTCTGGGATGAGACTCAGCACCTCCAAATCCGAGGCCATGGTTCTCAGTCGGAAACGGGTGGACTGTACCCTCCGGGTTGGGAGTGAGGTCTTGCCTCAGGTGGAGGAGTTCAAGTATCTCGGGTTCTTGTTCACGAGTGAGGGAAGGTTGGAGCGTGAGATCGACAGACGGATCGGTGCAGCATCTGCAGTAATGCGGTCGCTGTACCGGACCGTCGTGGTGAAGAGAGAGCTGAGCCGGAAGGCAAAGCTCTCTGTTTACCGATCGATCTACGTTCCCACCCTCACCTATGGTCATGAGTTATGGGTCATGACCGAAAGAATGAGATCGCGGATACAAGCGGCGGAAATGAGTTTCCTCCGTAGGGTGGCTGGACTCACCCTAAGAGATAGGGTGAGGAGCTCGGCCATCCGGGAGGAGCTCAGAGTATAGCCGCTGCTCCTTCACATCGAGAGGAGCCAGTTGAGGTGGCTCGGGCATCTAGTCCGGATGCCTTCCGGGCGACTCCCTGGGAGGTGTTTTGGGCATGCCCAGCCAGGAGAAGGCCCCGGGGAAGACCTAGGACACGCTGGAGGGACTATGTCTCACAGCTGGCCTGGGAACGCCTTGGTTCCCTCCCGGTGGAGTTGGAAGAGTTCGTCGGGGACCGGGAAGTCTGGACTTCCCTACTGAAACTGCTGCCCCCGCGACCCGGACCCAGATAAGCGGAGGAAAATGGAATGGAATGGAACAAATAGGTGTGTGTGTGCGTGAGCTACTTTTCATTTTGAATGGCCTCCAAGTTGGCCTGGCTGTCGTGGGCAGTGGAGGGAAACACGAGCGTGATTCCATGCAAGGCCATGCACATTCCTCCAATCACAGAACCAAAGCAGTGGTACAGTGGCACTGGCATGCACACCCTCACGCTAGGCTGGTGGAAAATAATGTCAACAGGTTCACATGCTGTAGTGTTTAAAATAATAGCAGTCCAATGTCACTAACCAGATTAATCATTGTTATTGTATATTTGTATTGCTACATGCCAAACAAGTTACCAGTAGTAGGGGTGCAAAGAAGATACGTTTCTGTTACAGGTTGATATTTTTTCGACACAAATTGAAATTACCTTTTCATTTTATTGAAATTGCCAAAAAAATATAATACAAAAAAGCAATATGTAATAATAAAAATACAAAACTAAATGTATCTGTGTAAGACTCATTTGGCACATTTTTAGCATCAGTGTAAATAAATAAATGTCTACAAAATGAAAATCAAAACCATACTCATTCTCTGGGGTACATTCTCAGCTGCATATTAAACAAAAAAAACTCTGCTGAGCTATATCTCACACCCATCTTCTGGTATGCTACTAGTACTTAGCTATATAAAAAAAAATAATAATTTAAATGAAAGGACCACTTAAACACATAAAAACACATTAAATTAAAATCAGTTTTACTAAATTTTCATGTTTTTCTTCAAAAAAGGAGGGTGTCCACATTTTCTGCTGATTGTACAGATCTGCTAGATCTGTGATGATGTGACCTTCTGTGGAAAACACTCTCTCACTGGGGATAGAGGTTGCAGGTACAGTGACACAACGCTGTGTCAACATGGCAAGGTGTGGGCATGAGCTGCTATATTTCTTTAAAGGAGCAAATTGTCGTTATCGGTTTAAAAATGCATTATCGTGCAGCACTAATTAAAATATTTACAATTCTCCAAAGTACAATTTCCTAAATTAATCAAAGATTGTTCATACCTGTTCAATAATCAATCTCTGTACTCCAAGATCTGTTGAGTTGCATCATCCAAGTGTCGCAGGGACTTGATTTGAGGATCCATAGCTGTAAACTTGTTTAGGTAATCCTCAAGGGCCGGATCTCTGTGCCAGGTCATTGCTGATGGCTTTTTTGTCACTGCTGGGCTGTCATCTTCATGCTGTGCCATAGATTTCAGGATGTTCATTTGAAGTGCTAGGATCATGGATGCTGTCGGAGAGGATGCTTCACACCATGATAGTCACAATTTTCAGGGTTTTCAGGAATGATACAAGATTTTCAGCAAATTTCAAGTTGCCCTGAGATAGACACTGAATGTTCTTCATACTTTTCATAGCACTGTCTGTCACTGCATAATACACTGCAGATTTTTCAAGGTATCTTTCCATCATATATATCATAGGAGGAGTTTCACCTTGTTGGAACATTTTGGATGAGCTGTTGTTCTCTCTTCAACATGCTGTCTCATGTGTGATTCTGTGAAAAAATGTTGCAAAATTTCTCATCTTTGCTAGGAGATGTGAAATCTGTTGCACTTCCATTTCTTTCTGAGCAACTAGATTAATCGTATGTGCAAAGCATCCAACTTGTGGTCCCAGCCCAGCAGCTAAACAGCATTAACTATATTCTTGGCATTGTCATAGTCACAGGTATAGTTACATTTGGTTGCACTAAGTTCTATAATCAGGCTTGCAGGACTCCCAAAGCAGCTGACAGGCCAAGCGGCATGCGGCTCCGGCGGTGGTTGAGGCAAAAACCCGGGTGTGGGAGGAGTTTGATGAGACTATTGAGCACGGTCAGCCTCAAAGAGGTTCTGGCAAACCGTCCGACAAAGACAAGGAAGGGGTCCCCAGTCCACACTGTTTACAGTGCGGACGGGGGCTTGCTGACCTCGACTGAGATATAGTTGGACGGTGGAAGGAATACTTTGAGGCCCTTCTCAATCCCACTGACATACCTTTCGTAGAGGAATAAGAGTCTGAGGACACATACGTGGACAGTTGTATCACCGTGGCTGAGGTATTTGGGGTAGTTAAAATATTCCCCAATGGCAAGGCTCCGGGGGTGGACGAGTTTCGCCCTGAATTTCTCAAGGCTCTGGATGTTGGAGGACTGGTTTGGTTGACACGCCTCTTCAACATTGCATGGAAGTCGGGAACAGTAACTCTGGACTGGCAGACCGGGATGATGGTCCCCATTTTTAAATAGGGTGACTGAAGGGTGTGTTCCAACTATAGGGGGATCACACTCCTCAGCCTCCCTGGGAAAGTCTACTCCAGGGTCCTGGAGAGAAGGGTAAGACCGGTTAAGAACCTCGGTTACAGGAGTTGCAATGTGGTTTTCATCTCGGTCGCGAAACACTGGACCAGCTCTACGCCCTTGCAAGGGTACTGGAGGGTATGTGGGAGTTTGCCCAACCGGTCTAGATGTGCTTTATAGATTTGGAAAAGGCACTTTGATCGTGTCCCTCGTGGTGTCCTGAGGGGGGTGCTCCGGCAGTACAGAATTGGTGGTACGCTACTACGTACCATTGAGTCCTTGTACAATCGAAGCAGGAGCCTTCTTTGCATTGCCAGCAGTAAATCGACATTGTTTCCCCCAAGGCTGCCCTTTGTCACCGAATCTGTTCATAATCTTTATGGACAGAATTTCTAGGCGCAGTCAAGGCCTTGAGGGAGTCCAGGTTGGTGACCTTAGGATCTTGTCTCCGCTATTTGCACACATTGTGGTCCTTATGGCCTCATCAGGCTGTGACCTTCAGCGTTTACTGGAGCAGTTTGCAGCTGAGTGTGAAGCTTCTGGGATAAGACTCAGCACCTCAAAATCCGAGGTCTTTCAGTCAAAAAACGGGTGTACCCTCCGGGTTGGGAGGGAGGTCTTGCCTCAGGTGGAGGAGTTCAAGTATCTCAGGGTCTTGTTCACGAGTGAGGGACGGTTGGAGTGTGAGGTCGACAGACGGATCGGTGCTGCGTCAGCAGTAATGCGGTCGCTGTACCGGATCGTCGTGGTGAAGAGAGAGCTGAGCCGGAAGGCAATGCTCTCTTTTTACAGATCGATCTACGGTCCCACCGTCACCTATGGTCATGAGTTATGGGTCATGACCAAAAGAACGAGATCGCGGATACAAGCGGCGAAAATGAGTTTCCTCCGTAGGGTGGCTGGACTCACCCTAAGAGATAGAGTGAGGAGCTTGGCCATCCGGGAGGAGCTCAGAGTAGAGCCGCTGCTACTTCACATCGAGAGGAGCCAGTTGAGGTGGCTCGTGCATCTAGCCCGGATGCCTCCCGGGTGCCTCCCTGGTGAGGTGTTTTGGGCATGCCCAGCCAGGAGAAGGCCCCGGGGAAGACCTAGGACACGCTGGAGGGACTATGTCTCACAGCTGGCCTGGGAACGCCTTGGTGTCCTCCCGGTGTAGCTGGAAGAGGTCGCCGGAGACCGGGAAGTCTGGACTTCCCTACTGAGACTGCTGCCCTCACGACCCGGACCCGTATGAGCGGAAGAAAATGGAATGGAAAGTTCCAAATGTCCACATTGGTGTTGTGACTGTCGAGTAGGCATGTCTGAAGAACTTTGGTTTTCATCTTCCAATCTGCAGTGATATAATGTTCCTTAAAAGTCTGTGTAGCTCTTGATGTCCAAGTGTCTGAAGTCAGAGCAACGACGAGTGCTGTTGACACTGCTGCCTTTAAAACGGGCTTGAATCTTGTTGTACAAAGCAGGAGCAACTGTATCAGTGAAATAGGTTCATGGAGAAATCTGGTAACGGGTCTTAAAGCAGGAGGTTTTGAAACCGGGCATTTTCCACAAAAAAAAATGGTCGCATGTCAACAGCAAGTCGCCCAGTCGATCTCTTTTGCTCTGTTTGAATCATGTGCTAATGGCTATCTAAGTGACCTGGATAAGGTTTGTAGCATGTGCGCTCCTTGTTTTTGTCTCTTTCCAGTTGTTTTCACATCGGGGTGATGTCAGCTTAAATGTGTTGTCATGTTTATTGTATTTCCATCAAAGTAGTTTAGCATTGTGTGACACTTGCAACATACTGTTGGTTTTTGGTCCAAGACGCGCTTGCCATCAGGGTCATATGTCACATGAAATCCAAAGTGGTACCAAACTCCAGATTTGGTGCTTGGATCCTCAACATCGGTAAAGGCAATGGCTATCTTTCAATGAGCACGCATGTATTCTCTATGAGCAAGTATAGTGTGAATGTGGGAGGCAGACCTCAGTGGCTTATGCTGAAGAAGACAATGAGCTCAAACACACTAATAAACGGGCAAAATCTTGGTTCAAAACCAACAAAATTAATGTTATGGAGTGGCCAGCCCAATTTCCGGACCTTAATCCAATCGAGAAATTGTGGGGTAACAACAAAATGTCAAGAAATGTTAATTAATTGTGGAATTTTGGTAAAGAATCTTGGAGTGGATTAACAGCTAAAAGGTGCCACAAGTCGGTTGACTCCATGCCACACAGATGTGAAGCAGTTATAAAACACTGTGGTCATACAACTAAATATTAGTTTAGTGATTCACAGAATTTCCAAATTCTAAAAAAAGTTTGTACAAAATAGTTTTGAGTTCGTAAAGTCAACAGCATACACTGCTATTTTTATAACACACCCTTATAAATTGCCCAATTACACAACCTCAAGAGCGTGCATATTGTGAATGCCGGGTCTTGTTCGTTTTCTGAGAATCTACTGCACCTACTGGTAACTTGTTTGCCATGTAGCAATACAAATATAATAAACTAATAACTAACTAATATGGATTATTCTGGATTAATCTGGTCAAATTGGAATGCTATTATTTTGAACACTACTAATACGTGCATTGCAACGTGCAAACCAAATGTACACGCAGATTGCGTTCACACTTGTCATGTTTGGTTCAATTAAAAAAGTCCCCTCGTACGATTAACTTGGTCAATTGTGAAAACAATCCAACTATGTATACAGTGGTATAAAAAAGTGTTTGCCCCCTTCCTGTTTTTTTTTTGGTTTTGCGCGTGTTTGTCACACTGCCGCTTATCCTCACTATGGTTGCGGGGGTATGCTGGAGGATCAAACATATTTAAATATTACTCATTGACTACACAAATGCATGCCCCCTTCCGTCACTACATCTGTGTCCGCTCCCTGGCAAACAAGATGGATGAACTGCTGCCTCAACTCAAAGATCAACACATACTTTAAGAGATTCGTCACTTTGTGTTTCACTGAAACCTGGCTTGGTGAACACATCCCGGACAGCTGCCGGGTTTTCAACTTTTACGAGCAAACCCCGTCACGGAGCTCTCGGGGAGTTCTCCTTGTTTCTGCTCGTAGGTGTCTACATTCCACCTCAAGCCTGCGTATCAGAAGGAGAACAACATCTGGCTACTTAGATGGCAGACGTGGAGAAAAAACACCAAGACTCCCTGCTCATCATACTTGGGAATTTTAACAGAGCAAATCCCACACAATAACTTACAAATTATAAACAGCACATAAAGTCTTCCACCAAGGACACTAATATCTTTTAACCAATGTTAAAAGATGCTTATTGCTCTGTCCCCTGAGCAGCTTTAGGTCTCTGTGATCACTGTCTGGGTCATCTCATCCCGACCCACAGGCAGGAATTAAAAACTTTTAAGCCTTTGGTGAGGACAGCAAATAAATGGCTAGAGGAGTCAAAGCTTGTGTTACAGGTGTGCTTTGCCTGCACTGATTGGAATGTTTTTGAAGCGGCAGCCTCAGACCTGAATGAGCGATCTGGCACTGTGACATCCTACTTCACCTTTGTGAGGACGTGTGTGCACACACAAACCCTGGTTCACACCCACAACTTAAGCAGCTGTGATAGGCCAAGGAGGAGGCCTACAGAAGTGCAGATGGGATCTTGTACAGGCAGACCAGAAACTCCCTGACAAAGGAGATCCAGGTAGCTAGGAGAAGTTACACTGAGAACCCTGCGTCAGTTTGGAGAGGTCTACAGGACATCACTAACTACAAGAGACCATCCCCCCACCCTGTGGAAAACATCCAACTTGTAGGATTTAACATCCTTAACACCTTATACACCAGGTTTGAAAGGAACTCATTTACACCACTCACCCACTTATCTGCTCACCCTGCCTCCTCCTCTACTGACATCATGCCTGCACTGAAGATTTGTGAACAAGATGTGCGTCAGCTCTTTCAGAGACAAAAGATCAAAAAGTTTTCAGGACCTAATGGTGCCTGAGGGACCTAACCCTCGCTGCCTGAGAGTCTGCGTTGACCATCAACGGAGCTGTGCGAGGTGCCCCTCTGCTTCAAACATTCCACCGTCATTCCAGTCCCTAAGAAAGCCTTCATCTTGGGGTTAAATGACTTCAGACCTGTGGCCCTGACATCTGTGGTCATGAAATACTTTGAATGACTGCTGTCGAGGTGTCGACTGGTTTTGACAGGGCAAACAGGTCTCTGGATGATGCCATCAACATGGGACTGCTACATCCTGCATCACCTCGACTCCCCAGGGACCTATGCTAGGATCCTGTTTGTGGACTTCAGCTCAGCATTCAACACCATCATCCATCAAATCCTTCACCAGAAGCTCTCCCAGCTTACTGTGCCAGAGCAAATCCACCTGTCAGTGGATCACCAGCTTCTGGACTGACAGGAGCCAGCATCTGAGGTAGGGGGGCATCACATCCAGCACCCGGACACTAATGACTGCACCTCAGGGGACTTTTCTGTGAAACTCCTCAAGTTTGCAGATGAAGCAACAGCCATCAGTCTCAGGGACATCGTGGGGTTCGCCTACAAATGGTAGGTGGAGCAACTGGTCCTCTGGTGTGGTAAAAACCATCTGGGACTGAGTCCGCTCAAGACTGTGGAAATGACAGTGGAGTTCAGGAGAAACCACCCACCCTGGGCTAATTTGTTACACTGACCCGGAAGATCCCTCATACAATGAAAAAAAAAACACTGTTCTGCACATTTAATACTGTATAAATAAAAAGTATTGTAATGCAAATGTAATAAAAAAATATAATGTGAAAAAATGAAATAGAATGTATATTGAGTTAAAATTCTAAAACTGTCTCACCTTTGATACGCAGCGAAGTGCAGTACAGTACAGTACGCACGCTGGCAGCGATAAACCAATCAGAGAACATTACGTATTACGTAGCGAACGTACACTTATCTCCGCCATGCCTCCAGTAGGTATCCTACCAGTATGCTGCAAAACAACATTTTTGCAAAGCGCCAGGCGAGTTGCACCACCGTATGTGAATTGTGGTGATTGTGGATGCCTGGGCTAAGATATCTGCTTTAACTGTTGTCCGAGCTTCCACGAAACCCGGAATCATTGCTGAACAGTCGACAATGAGACTGACAGCCGACAACGATGAGAGGGAGCCCGACATGTTTGATAGCTAAATTGCCCAGCTTTTCAAGTCAGGTTAAGAAGATGAGAACATTGATGGATTTGTGGGAGAAGAGTGATTACAAAATACAGTGAGTGTATTGTTATATAGTAGAATAAAGTTCAACTGAACTCACTGTTTTGCTTCCGTTGTCTTTTTTCTTTTGTTTGTATGTTTTAGCATGCGCCTTAAAATACGGTAATTCACAAAAATTCAGAATTTTTTTTTTGGCAACATCAACAACCTTTCATAAAGCAAACACATTTTCGTAAGCCAAAGCAAAAAAAAGAAAGGTCTTTTTGTATCCCGTATTATTTGTATCCTGGGGCATTTATATCCCGGTGTTCACTGTATCTATCTCTTTATCTATCTAAATATCAATTAATTTTGTTCTGGAACTCCTTCAATAATAAAAAGTTTCATTTTCTGTTCATATGATGATCCTTAACATTTAATAATAATAAATAATAATTTAATAATATTATTTAATAATTTAATAAATCAGGAGGGGGGCAAACACTTTTTCACACCACTGTACTCTACATATTCTTTACTACATAGGCTTTGGTCCCATGACAAAAAGACAAGCGTCAATGCAAAACAAATGGCAACAACGTGCACACAAAAGACTCTTTTTAAATGTTTGCTCAAGATAATTCTGAACGCAGCCTTACTCGCCAGTCGTAACCCGTTCTAAGCCCCAGGAAGTAGGCGTTATTGACAATGTTGTGATGGGAAAGCGTGACTCCTTTTGGATTGCCGGTGGTGCCCTGAAAAGAGGGAACTAGTAAGTGCATGCCAAATGGGGGTGACGCAGTAAGCGTGACATGAGGCAGCAAGGCCATCTTACAGATGTGAACTGAATGTTGATGGCTTCATCGCATGATATCTTGCTGTGAAGCTCCATCAGCTCTTTGTGGTGACGACTCTCTGCCGCTTGGAAGATGTCATCCACATGCAGCATGCCCGGTTGACGACTGTCTGTCACAATCACCATGCGCAGGTCAGGTAGCCTGTATATTGTATAATTATTACAAAAATAAAAGTTACCTTTCACGCAATCTACATTGCACACGTCACCAGAAATGTTTGAAAAAACAAAAACAAAATGAAAGGCCATATCACTTCCTCCTTCTTCTCCAGTCTACTGAAGAAGGTTTTACATGTTATGGTGACATGAGCACTTGAAAAATAAAGGTCTGTTGTACCTGGAGCACTTGATGGCCATGATTTGTGACATGTCAATTTCTGGGCAGAGCTCTCGCAGCATGTCACAGAACTTTTGGGTCTTAAAATGGCTGGGACAAACCACAGCTTTACACTGGACCTGCAGTAAGCATTAGTTCATACTGATTCGTACATAGGAATGTTGAAAGCAAACCTTTTTAAGCGTGAACTCCACTTCTTTCAGTTGATAGGCCGGGTTCAGTGACACCTGTAAGAATCAGGTCACATCATATCAATATTGGAAATATGGGCTTTTATTTTATTCTGAAATATACAGTTACAAATCCCCCAGTCCTTAAATGTTTAATGAGAGCAGCGTTTTTTCCCACTGTTTATGGTCCTCAAACGCACCTGCCAAACAGGACGAAATGAAAACGAATAGTACCTAGTGCTAAGAGTGCCTGGTGCCTACATGAAAGTTATGAAACTTTATTTTCTTCCCTCGACTTTTTGATGATCAAAAAACGTAAATGGATACTCTGTTGACTTTTAAAACACATTTCACAACCTAAGTTATTAACCACCGACCTGCGGACCAGTATTGGGCCGCGAACCACTTGTTACCGGGCCGCATGAGAAATAATTAACTAATTCTGTTTTATATATTACGTGAGTCTGAACGAGCTTTTATTTTGAAAAATGACCGGCTTCCCTTGGTTACGGCTTGGTCACTTTTCTTCTCCTTTCCTTTCGTCCTTTCCAGGCTAATCCTGGTCACTTGAGCGCAAAATGTAACCCTTCCCCATAAACTAACAAAATGAGTAAGAAACAGACATCATTGGAAAGTTTCTTTGCAAAGGAGAAAAGGCTCAATGAAGAGACAAGGGAGACAGACTTGCAAAAAGACAAAGCTTTTAACAGACAATACCAGCAGTCCTACTTAAAATACTGTATGGATTTATCATGGAAGTGACACATACCAAGCCCGCTCTGCATAATATGCAGAGAAAGGCTCTCTAATGAGGCAATGAAGCCTTCAAAACTGCTTCGGTACTAGGAGATTAAGCACCCCATATTAAAAGAAATGCTCCCGGAGTATTTTGAAATAAGAAAACAGGACACAAGAAAAATTTGTTGGCATCAGTAAATGGCCACCACAGGACAAGTAGAACCAAGACCAGCCCCCAGAGAGCCGCCCCCACCAGCCGAAAAGAAGCCTGCTCACGACCAGAAAAAACACCCTCCATGCCCCCCTTCTACCCTAAAGGCTAGGCCCCGCCTCGCAGCATCCCACGCCCCGGCCCCTCCCAGGGTCAGAGGAGGCATCGGAGACCCGGGCGGCAGAGGTCAAACACTCAGCACCTACATCCATTAATATTCAACAGGGTCCATGCACTTTCCTGTTTTATTTAGGGTTTAATGTCACCTGACCTGTATGATTCCCGCCTTGGCTGAAGCAAACTGGAAGAGGACCCATTCATATGTATTGGGTCCCCAAATACCTAGACGGTCTCCTCTCTGTAGGCCCAGTGCAAGAAGACCTGCAGACACCTTGTTTACCTGCACAAACATCATGGTATGTCACTTCCACGACATCATATTTGAATTATATGCATTCCCAGTTTCCCTACATCCTGCTGAAACTGTGCAAATGTTTTCCTGATGCCATCCTGCAGGAAGACCAGGGCCTCGCGGTCGGGCCAGCGTTGGACAGCACCTTCCAAGCTTTGTCCCACGGTCTGGTAGAGCAGAGAGATAGTGGAGGTGCCATGGACGTAGCTACTGGTCAGAGAGGGGCGATATGGAGGATTGTCCACATGGAGCCGCCTGGTGATGAGTAAAATTGCTCTACATTAATTAGAACCTGCACTGTACCTAAACCATAAAACCAATCAATAGAAAAAAACATCACACTAATTAAATGAGACTAAAGATTTCCATTTGTGTCAGTTACGATTTGCTAAATGCTGCAATTATAAGAGAGGGACTATTTTTTAGAGATTTTTAAAATACTTCTGTTCAAGTTTATAATACACAAACCGGTGTCTAAGTAATGCGGGGAAGCCCATATGATGACATGGCTTTGTAAGCTACTGACAACATTTTAGGTAATTGGTTTCAATTTTCAGATGAAGTTGTTAATAATGTGTCATTATCCACAGTCAAACAAGTCCTGTACTGACAAGGGCTTAAAGACCACTCTGCAGAGCATTGCTCCAAAGGCAATATTAACAAATGTTTTGAGTTTGTATATAACGGTGTAGCAGTACACCCCTTCAACTGAATTCTGGGTCTTGTTTAATTTCTGAGAATATACATAATTTTCCTCAAGCTTTCAAAGAGAAATGGATGTTCAACAAGAGCTGGTTTCATCCCTAAATAGGGGTCACCTAAGATTCACACCTGTTTTTTCATGAAATTGATCACTGATCACTAATTGAATGCCACAATGCTATTTTTTAACACCACCCTTTCAATTAATTGCCCAATTGCACAGCCTTAAGAGCGTGCATATCATGAATGCTGGTTCTTGTTTTTTCCAGAGAATCTACTGCACCTACCTGTAATTTGTTTGCTATGTAGCAATAAAAGTATACTAATAACAGTGATTAATCTGGTTAGTCAGATTGGACTGCTATTATTTTGAACAATACTGTATATCGCAGCTCTTGAAGGTCCCTACAGAAAAAATCCACTAGTTATGAAATAAGAGAAACATACCAGCTTTTATTTTAGATGAGAGCGGACAAACTTACCGACTCAGCTGAAGCCAGCTTGTACTGCATGTCCCCCACGTCGTGCTGCATTTAAGTCCACCCACACACCTGAGATTTTGACAACACGGCCGCAGCCATAAGAAACAAACGAACGCTGACATTATTACAAACAATGAAGTGAAAACACTCCCAAAATGTCCAGTCTGATTGACCTCCCCAAACAAAATATCTTCAGCTTGTCTTTACTTTGTTGCTGACTGAATTGCTCCTGTATGTAATCATTAACTGCTTAATTGCTGCAAAGTCACCCCTATCTTGCTTATCAGTGATCCAAAGTACAACATAGACTTGATCATGAAGGGAGTATACAGCGCGCTGGGACGAATGTGTGCATTTGCCTAGCCAGGAACAGTAGAAACTCTCCATGGCAACGCTGCTGTAACTTTCACTCATTGAAAAATACAATATATACAAAAAATGCAAAATACAAAAAATAATATTCGTAGGCATAGTAAATAGATATGATATAAATATGAATGTATTAATTAATTGTTTTTTACTTGTTTGTTTAATCTATCGGTAGTTTATACCTGATACCCTTACAAAAAGCAACAGGCTTCAAAAATCAAACATCAACGGTGAACTGGACTAAAGTTATTTCTTGCTGGCGCCAATGTCAAATGTTAACAAAAGCAAAAAAAAAACCTTGGATCAATCCTGACTGTAAAAAAAAAGAAAAAGGAATTCCATCTGTCTAGTATCCAGGTATTTATTTCACAAACAGACTGGTTCACTTTTTGGCTTAAAAGTTATTGAATCTAGTTTCTGAATTGTTCTGGATCGATTGTTCATCCATCCATCCATCCTGCTAAATCAGGGCTCCCAAACTTGCGGTAGGGCTGCAAGTTTGAGACCTCTGCTTTAAACATAAATGCATAATTTATATATAAATGCATAATGCAGTGGTACACACTTACATGCGTACATGCATTAACATAGATATTTACGTAGACACAAACACACGTGTAGTCATTCATTTATTTTCTATATCGCTTATCCTCTTTAGGGTCGGGGGTATGCTGGAGCCTATCCCAGCTGACTTTAGGGGAGAGGCGGGGTACACCCTGGACTGGTCGCCAGTCAATCGCAGGGCACATATAGACAAACAAAGACATACAACCAGTCACACTCACATTCATACTTATGGACAATTTAGGGTCGCCAATTACCTAGCAAGCATGTTTTTGGAATGTGGGAGGAAACCGGAGTACCCGGAGAAAACCCACGCATGCACATGCAAACTCCACACAGAGATGCCCAGCGGAGATTCGAACCCTGGCCAACGTGCTACCCACTCAACCACCGTGCGGCCAACACAGGTAATATACCAGCATTCATTTAGAAAACAGGTTTTAATTTTACTTTAATGCCTTTTGGTTATTTTTTAGTCATCTAAATTGAGTTAAGAAAAATAATATAAAAAAATACATTTAAATATTGTGCAAATAGTAGTTACATTCAAACTAAGATACATTTTGAATGTAATATTGACTTTGACAGTTTTTCCCATTTTAAGACATACTGAATTTGGGTATTTAGTAGCAAAATATAAGTTATCAAGAAAAACATTATTTAAATATTTCACTCTGGGTATTTGTATTATCTGGTGAATTGATAGAGTTTCACTTTTTTAATTGGACTACTGAAAACTTTCAAAGATTGATCATGGCGCACCACCACAACAAAAAAAAAGCTTCCACACCTTAAAAATGTGTTTGTTTTTTTACTTGAAAAAAAATTATGTAATATATTGTATGAATTGATATATTGTATACACTGCAAACACTGGAAATCAAGTATATTTTTCTCATTTCTAGTCAGAATCTCTCACCAACCTAATATAAGACAAAATAACCAAAACAGTGTTTTTTCAGTGAGCCACAAAAACTTAATTTTAGACAATAGATCTTGAAAATATTATTAGGATACAGGGTCTTAAAAGGGTTTTGAGTCATATTTCAGCTGAAATAAGTGTATCTAGGATTTTATCTAGTTTTTAAGCAACTCACCCTGTTTTAAGAAATATACTCAACTTAAATTAACAACAAATCTGCTTTATTGAGAAATGTACAATGCAGGGAATTTTTCTTACATTTCAAATCAAATCGTGTCTATATGATACAGGAAAAAAAACAGAATAGGTGTTATTGTGTTTTGTTTTGTTTATTTGTACACCGCACAAATTACACCACATTATACCAGAACATTTTAAGTAAAAATAAATACTGATGTAAATTGGCTGCCATTTTCAGCCCAAATAGCCCCTCACACCACAGATGCGAGAATGTTTGATGATTTCTGTGAGATCATACTTAATGTACCTGCTATTATTTTAGTGTACATAGCAGTGTGTAATGAACAAGCTTTTCAGCATCCACAAAAATGTTGGCTCCAGATAGGTATGGAATTTCTACTTCATAAGCTAAATAATGATCATAGTCGTTTTTTTACAAGCGCAAACTCTGGAGTATCACTGTTGATACTCCACATCAACAGTGGAGTTGTTGTTAAACCACTTTAATCACATAATTAAATTGTTTCTGCATGTCTTCAAAGTTGCATTCACAATGCCTGCATTTACTGTAGGTGTCACGTGGACTTGAGGTATGGTAGGTATTGGAATTTGGAGATCAATAAATAGTTAATGGTTAACAGACTGCATTAAAAGGATAAAAGAGAGCAACTGATAAAAACCCATAAAAAGATAAGTTATAATATTTTATTGCAAACATTAAAATGGTACCAGCGATTAACAAATAAAATATTAAAAGGATTCAAAAATATATAAAATGCAGTATCATAGTGCCCTTCCTACCTCGACCGGGTCCAGCCGCTTTTCTCGTGTCCGTCCCTCGGCGTCGGCCACTCGTCTCTCCGCCATCCAATCCGTCTAAACGGCATGCGCGNTATTGTATGAATTGATATATTGTATACACTGCAAACACTGGAAATCAAGTATATTTTTCTCATTTCTAGTCAGAATCTCTCACCAACCTAATATAAGACAAAATAACCAAAACAGTGTTTTTTCAGTGAGCCACAAAAACTTAATTTTAGACAATAGATCTTGAAAATATTATTAGGATACAGGGTCTTAAAAGGGTTTTGAGTCATATTTCAGCTGAAATAAGTGTATCTAGGATTTTATCTAGTTTTTAAGCAACTCACCCTGTTTTAAGAAATATACTCAACTTAAATTAACAACAAATCTGCTTTATTGAGAAATGTACAATGCAGGGAATTTTTCTTACATTTCAAATCAAATCGTGTCTATATGATACAGGAAAAAAAACAGAATAGGTGTTATTGTGTTTTGTTTTGTTTATTTGTACACCGCACAAATTACACCACATTATACCAGAACATTTTAAGTAAAAATAAATACTGATGTAAATTGGCTGCCATTTTCAGCCCAAATAGCCCCTCACACCACAGATGCGAGAATGTTTGATGATTTCTGTGAGATCATACTTAATGTACCTGCTATTATTTTAGTGTACATAGCAGTGTGTAATGAACAAGCTTTTCAGCATCCACAAAAATGTTGGCTCCAGATAGGTATGGAATTTCTACTTCATAAGCTAAATAATGATCATAGTCGTTTTTTTACAAGCGCAAACTCTGGAGTATCACTGTTGATACTCCACATCAACAGTGGAGTTGTTGTTAAACCACTTTAATCACATAATTAAATTGTTTCTGCATGTCTTCAAAGTTGCATTCACAATGCCTGCATTTACTGTAGGTGTCACGTGGACTTGAGGTATGGTAGGTGTTGGAATTTGGAGATCAATAAATAGTTAATGGTTAACAGACTGCATTAAAAGGATAAAAGAGAGCAACTGATAAAAACCCATAAAAAGATAAGTTATAATATTATATTGCAAACATTAAAATGGTACCAGCGATTAACAAATAAAATATTAAAAGGATTCAAAAACAGAACAGTCACAGAGCAAAATGAGCAAAAATACAGGGGAAAGAAACAAATAAAAATAAAAATAATAATAATGATAATACTAATATACATGTACACACATACATATACATATACATATATATACACATATACTGTGCACATACACATATCCATGCAGTACATACATACACACACATACAGTGTGCATATATATATGTTTACACACATACATACATATTTACTAATAATGATAAACATACAAGAAAAACAACGAGAAAAGAAACAGAACCTCATGAACAATGACCATCCAGATGACACGTGCAACAAATCTACAATAAATCTACATTACTCTGCAGTGACAGGATAACCGCATCAGAGTGAAACAGAGAATGAGGAGATGTTCGTGGTGAACACCGCCATGCATCCCAAACCACACTCCCTCCAGAAGTGAGGATCCGACTAGGAAGACGCCGGAGCACGGCCCCCCAGCAGGCTCCCTACAGAGGGGAAGGCCCGACCCCGCCACCCCAAGAGGCAACCGCGAGTCCACTTCGAAGAGGTGCAAGGGAGACCCGGCTTGACGCCGCTCGGCAGCCGAGCAAGGGCCACAGGGGGGGCCTGGGCGCCAACCGCCGGAACACCCGCCGGGCTGCTGCCTGTCGCCATTACCAGCGCCACGTCTAGTGTGTCAGTTTGAGCTCCTTCCCTCAAATTGAAGGCGTTATTCATTAAAATCACCTGCTTTAGTGACTAGCTGGAAAGAAAACCTGCAGGGTCCCGACCCTCCATGGCGCGAGTTTTGACACCCCTGAGTTAGAGCAACACTTCCCGTGCAAGCTCCCTGCACCATGATACAACAGTCCGGGCACAGTGAGGGGGAAATACCACTGCACCGTGGCCTGAAAAAGTAACTGGAGCTTTTGGAATTTTTCACATTTCTGCATACAACCATAAATGTGATCTGATCTTCTTCAAAATCACACAGATGAAAAAACAGTGTGTGCTGAAATTAAAACCACCCAAACATTTATAGGTTTTCATATTTTTATTGAGGATAACATGCAAACAATGACAGAACTAAACCGTCTGCCTAAGGAGACTTTGAGAGCAATTAATGTTATTTAAAAAAAATAATAAGCCAGAAATCCCTGGCACAGTTCAATATCGCTGTGCACACATCTACTATATGTAAAACACTGGCCAAGAATGGTGTTCATGAGAGGACTCCATGGAGGAAGCCACTGCTGTCTAAAAAAAAAAATTGCTGCACATTTAATGTTTGCGAAAAGGCACTTAGAAAAATGGAACAGCTCACCGACATCAAAATCTCATCCCCACAGCATGGTGAAGGAAGCATCATGGTTTGGGGCTGTTTTTTTGCCTCAGGGCCTGGACAACTTGCAATCATTAATGGAAAAATAAATTCAAAAGTTTATCAGGATATTGTGCAGGAAAATGTAATGCAATTTGTCAAACAGTTGAAGCTAAAAAGAGGATGGATGCCGCAACAGGACAATGGATCCAAAACACAGAAGTAAATCATAATCATAATGGCTTAAGAAGAACATAATACACGTTCTGAAGTGGCCAACTCAAAGTCCTGACTTGTGAACCCCACTGAGATGTTGTGACATGACCTCAGACAGCAATTCATGGCAGACATCCCGGAATCTGACTGAACTGCAGCAGTTTTGTAAAGAGGAAAGGTAAAGATTGATCCTGATTGATGTGCCAGACTGATCTGCAAGAAGCGTCTAGTTGAAGTCATTCTGTATGCAAACATTCATAAAAATAAGAAAACTATACATTTCTGTGTGTTTTTATCTATAGCAGACTGTTTTTTCATCCATGAGATTTTGAAAAAGATCAGATCACATTTGATGGTGATTTTATGCAGAAAAGTGACAAATTTCAAAAGCTTCACATACTTTTTCAGTCCACTGTAGCTAGAGCCAAATATCCAACATTCTAACTAACTTCAACACGGTACACCGCGGGCATGTCTCCAAGGTGTTGCCTTTTTTTTCTCTTCTTCCGGGTGGCCACCTACCATGTTTAGGGTCCTATGAACGATGAACAAAATTGCAAACGAAATCGCAAAACTGGCCATTAAAAACAGAATTTATTGTTAAACGCGGAATCTATCAGAAATTGACATAACATGAGTTAAATGTTTGTGAAGAGAAGGAATGTAGTGTAGGTACTTTGCTGGTGAAGGGCTCAATCATGGCGGAAATTCATTACAAACACTAAACCAATACAATACGAACACCCAGCCTACAGCATTATTTTATTTTATTTTATTGTGGCTATGGCAGTCGTTTTTTCCTAGTTTGAGGTTGTAGGTAGATAGGTAGATAGATAGGTAGATAGGTAGATAGAAAGCATGCATGTTTTTTTGCCTTGGCCCTTTAAGAAGTAAAAAGACAAAGTCATTTGCGTCGCACAGTTTTGTAGCCACAGATTTCACTCGGTTTGTTTGATTAGCATTTTCCTTTAGAGAAGGTTGATACTTTAAGATGAGGCAGAGTTAGGCGCAAATATTTCAAAAACATTTAGTCGAAACCATATAATCAGCAATTCTGTATCTAGCTTGTCTGGAACAAACTCGCTGTTGTTAAGTTCATTCATTCATTTATTTTCTATACTGCTTGTCCTCATTTGGGTCGCGAGTATGCTGGAGGAAAAAAATGGCCCCGTGGCTCACTATAAGTGTTGCTTTTCAAATCCCAGCTGACTTTGGGCGGGAGGCGGGGTACACCCTGGACTGGTCTGTTGTCCAGTTATTTAATACATTTCTTTCCACCGTGTATATTGGTAGGGGGAATTTGGATTGTTTCAAAGTCCAAACACAGAGTAAAATAATATAAAACCCTCTTTACCAAAAACTGTGGCAGTACATTTATGAGGCATAAATCCTACCTTTTCTTATATTTAAGGGCTTGGGACTTCCAGTAATCCACTTCTTCATCATTTGAGGAAAATTTGGGAATCATCACTGTAGCCATGTCAGGACCACCTACAGATTTAGGAGAGCAGTCATTATCTTCCATGAAAGAGATGCAGAGGTGTAATGAGTATCAAAGCGATGTGAAGAAAAGAAAACACCAAATACGTTTGACGTGACATAGTTATTGAGTCAATGAATGCATCCACAACCTTGTAACTTTTTCTCAGTGGCCTGTAAAAACGAACACACTTTGAGCAGAAGCCATGTTCCTGCTCAACATTCTTCAGAAATTGCATCAAGAACATTCCCTCTCACCCGCACTCACGTGGCTGTGTGCTACCCATGAAATCACTAGGGAAAACCGAAATCAAAACACAGCACCATGGTATAGGGGGAGAAAGAAAAACTGGTGGATGTCTGACCCTTCCAAGTGTGCTTTCAACAGTAGCACCTATGTGGGAAAATAAAAGGAGGGTCCAAGGTGTACAGAGAGGCGCCACTCACAAAAAATAAGACCAAGCCAACATGCTGAAATGAGAACTTTAAGTGAAAAATCCTAATTACAAATATAGAATGTCAAGAAAATTACCACATCCTTCAGTGATATCAGCAATAGCTGCAACAATTAATTGCCAAGTCGATGGTTATCCAAATAATAGTTTTTTTTTTTATTAAAAATGTATATATCCTCTGATTTAACCTCTCAAATGAGAATATTTTTTTTAATTCCTGCGTTGTCATTGTAATGCAGACAAAGGACTGTAAAAGACTAGCTTGTACTACCTAGTCACATAGTGTTTGTCCCACCCAATCTTTGGCCATGAACAGATGGAGCCTGCTCAGATGAGTGCCATCTTTTAAGAACCCTGAAAGGTCCAGTAGCCATCAATTCAATGCCCCGAGAATACGATGACCTTGATGAATGACAACATTCTTAGGCATATCATTGCGTTTTAGATATTCACACACGAGCATTGACTTGTGATTAACATTTTCCCTCTTTTTTGATATTGTCATGTTGATTTGATTCACCTAGGGCCTAACTAATTCCTAGCCGAATCAACTAAGAAAAGAATTGCCCTAATTTCCACTTGACCTCAGCTTTGACTCCAACACTGGTAAAGTGCCAGAATAACGGATGGTATAACCCCTAAAATGTGTGGCCTCAGCATATTCTTAAAATAAAATATAATTTACGATGAGTTGACATAAGTTAATAGATATCACACTACTACTAATAAAACAATAATATAATATTTCTACAGACACAGCTGACATTTTTGATAGCTTAGTTTTGTTCATTTTAAGAAAAAACTGAAGTTGGAAACAGAGCTCCTATTTGTGTGTATGGGTTAAAAGCAGTCAGACCACTGAACAGATAAGCGGGCTAACTGTAGAAACTCACCGCCGCACGTCTTTAGGTAGGATTCTCGCAAACACGGACTTATAAAGGGCGTGGTCATTTGGAACACACGAGCTGTCAGTGACGACACGCATCGGTCTAAAGAAGAATATTGTCCGAGCAAACCGATCACGGAACCTTGTTCATTTCAAAACAGGCTCCTGCCACGGAGTTAGCTCACGTTCGGACGTTATTGAAGTCGCATATTTCAGAACCTTCATGTCGGCGCTTAATACATAATGATGTCTGGAATGTTTGGCTTTTTTTGTTTACACCTTCTGTGCTAAAAGCAGCCGGCAAACTAGCAAAGGCTAGGTTTAGGCTAAGGCTAGGTAGCTAGCACGAGGCAAGGTTTCAGGTCGTATTGCCCCGAGACTCAAAGACCTTCACAATAAAATTGGATACCTGTTCATGATAAATGGCTGTCAAATGGTTTTCTTGGGTTCCAGACAAAAAAGCCACAAAGACGCTCGTTCTTCCGACTCGCTAGCTGCTGACTTCCTCTCTTCTGGTGTTTAGGAAGCTGCCAACGCGTCTCCCTTCCCTTCTCTTCTTCTTCTTCTTTTTTTTTTGTCGTTTTACGCCGGTTGGCAACCACATATAGGAGCATTACCGCCACCTTTCTTTATGGGTCGGAATAGGCTCCCAATCTTTTCATTCATTCATTTTCTATCCCGCTTATCCTCATTAGGGTCGCAGGTATGCTGGAGCCTACCCCAGCTGACTTTGGGCGGGAGGAGGGGTACACCCTGGACTGGTCGCCAGTCACATACAGACAAACAAAGACATACAACCAGTCACACTCACATTCACACCGATGGACAATTTCGAGTCGCCAATTAACCTAACATGCATGTTTTTAGGACGTGGGAGGAAACCGGTGTTAACCCACACACGCACGGGCAGAACAAACAAACTTGCAGATGTTTTTGGAATGTGGGAGGAAAGCACGGAGAAAAGCCACGCACGCATAGGGGAGAACATGCAAACTCCACACAGAGATGCCCAACGGAGAGCAGCACTCACAAAAGAAACAAAACAAAAAAAAATCCACCTCAGTCTCCTTATATAATATAATATCTTTATATGTTTATATCCTTTCAAGATGTTTTGATCTAGTCTGCTCTAACCTTCCGAGCTGTGGACCATTGCAAAACCTTTATCCATAATCTCAACCTTTTGTTGGTTTGAGACAGCAGCTCCCTCTGCTGAGGTTAACACAGCGTAATCCCACTCCTGTCTGTCTCCACTCATTCTCTTAACCATTCCCCACACCTCACCCACTGGTGTAGTTCTCCCTATTTTGGAGCATAAAGTTCTCCAGCTTCACACTTTCATGCCTGTTTCACTATCCATTTGACCAGCGCTTCTGCTTTCTTAAACCGAGTAAGATTTCTCATACTTAATGTCCTTTTTAGAAGCCTCACGGCTGTATTGCGACTCTTTACTGCCTGTTGGCATTCATTTGTCCACCAGCCGACCAATATTCTCCAAAGTCTATTTTTACTCACAGGGATAGAAGCCCGAGCTGCCTCTAATATTGCCTCAGTTAGTTGATTATTGTTGTGGTCTATACTATCTGACTCATCTATGAAAATCATAGATTCTTCATACAGCCTCTGAAACTTTTCCCAGTCTCCCCTGCAAAAGATCCATTTATTACTCCCTTGATTGTGTGTTACCTGCACCTTGTTCCCAACCGAACAAAAAACAGGATGGTGGTCACTCCCCAGAGTAGTATCTGTCCTGATGGTCCACTGACTTATTCCTGCAAGAACTTTAGACACTAAAGGTAAATCCAATGCCATTGACAACATTATATGCAGTTCCCCTACCATCATTCATACACACGAGATCACGTTCTTCCAATAATTCTTCAATCTCACTGCCATTGGCATCCGTATGAAGCCCCCCACCCCGCAAGGTGTTATGTGCAATAAAATCTCCAGACCATATAACATTACTATGGTTTTGACCCTCCATACTAAGAAGATATCGTAGCTCTAATTTGAGTCATGGATTATAGAAATTAATTATTACAGTTGGTTGACTTTTGTTCCAGATCTCCACTGCAATGTACTCTAAGTTGCTGCCCTTCCCTAATATTCTGTATGGGATATCTTGCTTGATAAATGTAGCACAAACACCCCCACCTCCATGATCCCTGTCCTTTCTTTTTAACAGAATATCCATAAATCACAAAATTCTAAGAAGGCTTGAGCCAGGTTTCCTGTACACAAATAACATCAAATTTAATAGTTAAATCTTTACTGAAATGCTTAAACTCCTGGCCATTGGCCAGTAAACTTCTAGCATTCCACTTAAGGAGGAAAACCATGATTAGGATAAAAGACATTATGTTTCCTGACTCGACTGATGGTTGAGGTTGTTCCTCACATCTTCCCATGTCAGTCCTCCAAGCCCCAAATGATTTACTGCTGTCTTCACAATCAACTGAATTTTCTAATTTTTTGACTGCACACCAGCCGTGGTATTTATCACTCCCGCAAGGAAAGTAATCAGTGCCTTTTTGTCGATAACAAGTCCATTAGAGTTAATCTGGAGTGCCCTCTGGGCCTCAGCCTCCCTCTGACCCATCACTATACTTTTTGGAGCATTTTCTCTCGTAACCTTCACCGCTTCTGCATATGAAATATTTCTCTCCATTCTCACTTTTTGGATATTATGCTCTCGCTTCATGATTTCACAGTTAGCATACGCCACACTGTGGGCTCCACCACAATACAGCATTTTGGTTGGAACCCTGCTCCACACTTGCCATATTCGTGATCCCCACCACAGTGAGCACATCTCCTCTTATCTTTTAGCAGTTTTTAGCCAGGATCTTTGACAGTTAGAACACCTTAGTGGTTTTGGGACATACGCTCTGATTGGGAAGCAAATAAATCCAAGAAACACTTTTTTGGGTAGGATATCTTTCTCAAAATGAAGCAAGATACTTTCAATATCCACTTTCACCCTGTCCCTTGTAGACTTCATCCTTTCCAAGTGGGTGATTGCCTCTTTTAATCTTGTTTTTAAAATCATCTGTTTTCACAACAACGGGCACTCCAGTGATAACCCCCGGCTGTCAAAATAATGATGCCCGAGCCACCTCAACTGGCTCCTCTCGATGTGAAGGAGCAGCGGCTCTACTCTGAGCGCCTCCCGGATGGCCGAGCTCCTCACCCTATCTCTTAGGGTGAGTCCAGCCACCCTACGGAGGAAACTCATTTCCGCCGCTTGTATCCGCGATCTCATTCTTTTGGTGAATCTCTCGTTATTTCTCTACTCCTTTGTGAATCACCACCTTATCGTGGTGGAGGGGTTTAAGTGCCCGAGTGATCCTAGGAGCTATGTTGTCGAGGGCTTTATGCCCCTGGTAGGGTCTCCCAAGGCAAACAGGTTCTAGGTGACGAGCCAGACTAAGAGTGATTTAGAAGACCCTAATGATGAAGAATATCAAGAGGAGTACAATACAACCAGCAGAGTGAAAAATATTTCAGTAATTAAAAAATAAAATTATTACATGCGTAAATATCTGAATAAATACAATTGTATGAATTGATGAGTATTTAACAATTTTGACAAAATGAGAAAACAAATCAGAAAAGCAACTTGTGTAACGTGAAGGAAATGCCAGGTCTTTGTTCCCCATGCAAGCTTTGTGAGCAAAGTGAGTCATTGTGCAGTACACAGGTAGGCCCAGTTTGGCAAGGCTTTATGCATGCTCCAACCTTGCCTCCACCCACTGACAAGTCAGGAACGCACAGGGAGAAGACAGACAAGCTACAGCATTTGCTGTCATATCTGTAACATTTTTCTTCAATGGCGTTTTATAAGGATGACAACCAGGAGAACTTGAGCGAATGCCCAGTATGCTACGAGAGTCTGTGTAGCACTGAGAGGACTCTAAGCTGTGGACATGTGTTCTGTCACGACTGCTTGGTCAAAACATTGGTGAGCATCCACACTGATGGAAACATCAGGGACACCATCGTGTGTCCCATCTGCAGACACCTCACCTTCATCAGGAAGCGAAAAGATGAGCTGCTCACCTTGACAGAGAGGAAAGGGGTCCCTGCGGATGGAGAAGGAGGACAGACCCTGGAGGTTCCCATGATAACCCCGCAGCCACCACTGGTTCAGTTTGAGGAGACACCTTTTTCACCCACAGGAGTTAGGTGGATGAGAAACTGTTTTCATGCGGTTTCAGAACGCTTCTGTCAGCAAAGACTCATCAGACCATGTCACAACGCCTCCCAGATCTTCATCATAAGCACCCAAGGTAGACCCATGACTGAGGAGGACGCCTTGAGCCTGGTGATGACTGTGGTGCATCCTCATCGCAGGCGTATGTACAGAGTGTGCACCACTGCTCGTTGTCTTCTGGTGCTGCTGTGCACGTTTACAATGCTCGCACTGGTGGCAGCAATATTACCATTTATCCTATTGGCCTAAAAATGAAGAACAAGGTGCCATTTATAACATATCTGACTATATTTTTTTTGGGGGGGCAACATTCCCAAGAGCATCTGCTGTTTTTTTTCTTGCATTCATTGCATGTCCTAGCTATACTGTATGTGATGAAAGGCAACCTCGCAATGCAGAAAAACTGGTGCCGAATGTTGTCAAAGGAGCTCTTTGTTGTTAGATACATGTTTCTAAGCAACAGGCAAACTTAAAGCATGTTTTATCATTTCAGGACATTACACACTTTCCATGTAGCTCGTGTTTAAATAATGGATGGTGTACCCGAAGGAGATGCTGTAAGGCGACACCACACCCTACAGTACTCTAGCATTGAATTACCCCCAGCTGAAAACTTGCTGCAATATCTAAAACATTATTGTAGCTGTTTAAAGCTTTGACTTCCATTACACCACACTGAGATTCAGAGACAAACATTGTTTCCTTATGTGTCTCAGCGGCATGCATCTGGTCTGGCCAGTCTTACTTGTTACAAACCAAAACCATCATACCTGCTTTTTCTACATCTAGTGTGTCTAGGGGAGGATTAAAAATAACAGTTTTTCATTGTTCACACGCTGTATTTGATCTTTCATTTACAGTTTGTTGCAATTCATTTTTCATACTGTATAGTTGCAAATTGCCTATCAACAACAAGTTTAAAAAGACTGTGTAATAAAACAATGGGAGGGGGGAATGACAGAAAATAATTAGGAACCACTGTGTTAATATCGCTTTAGGCGCCAGTGATAAGTACACCGTGAAATTAAATTTTACTCTTTTAAAGAGTTATCATAGTTTGTTAACTCCTAGTTAACAATTAAACTTCTAATTTACTCCTACTTTACAATTAGTTAATATAACTTTCTCTTGATGAAAGTAAATAAAATCATCAGGCCAAAGTAACCTTTAGTTAATATAACTTTCTGGTGAATAAAATAAATGAATGGTTGTTTGTCTGTATGTGCCTTGCGACTGATTGGCGACCAGTCCGTGGTGTACCCTGCCTCTTGCCCGAAGTCAGCTGAGATAGGCTCCAGAAACCCCCACCCGCTCTCAAAACAGACTGTAAAATTGTTATGTTCAAAAGGAGAAACACATGAACACACAAGGCTTCTTTTTTCCACTTTAATTCCTACATCTTTTCTCCATGCAGTCATGTTATTAACACGTTATCTTATCCTGTAGATTGGCTTTTTGGGCACAAATTCAGCGAATTTGGTTTTAATTACACCTATCATTTACCAGGATGCACATAATTTATTTTGATTTTTCACACAATATAAATGATCCGTCAAATTGCACATTGTCAAAACAATAGTTACAATAGTATTGTTGGCAATATGGCCCACCTCCAGGCCTTCACCCATGGGGCATGGCCGGGCCCAGCCCGAAGAAGGAACACGGGGACTCCCCCCCCGCAGACCCACCACCTGCAGTGGCAAGCATAAGGGTCCGGAGCATTGCGGTTTGGGCAGTGGTCGAGGGCGGGTTTCCGGGCGACCTGGTCTTTGGCAGATCTGGTTTTTGGGACATGGAATGTATTTTCTCTGGTGGGGAAGGAGCTCAAGCTTGTGGAAGAGGCGGATACATTTCAACTAGATATAGTCGGACTCACCTCAACCCACAGTTTGGGCTCTATAACCAAATTCCTTGAGAGGGGCGGGACCTTGTTCTACTCTGGAGTTGCTGCAGGGGAGAGGCGGCACGCTAGGGTGGGCGTAGTAATAGCCCCCCGGCTTGGTGCCTCTGTGCTGGAGTGGTGTGTTGTTGCTGGACTGCTGTGCGAACCACAGTTTGTCCATAACAAACACCATGTTCGAGCATAAGGATGTCCATGAGTGCACTTGGCACCAGGACACCCTAGGTCGCAGGTCTATGATCGAGTTTATGGTCGTATCATTAGACCTGCGTCCGCTAGTTCTGGACACCCGGGTGAAGAGAGGGGCTGAGCTGTCAACTGACCACCACCTGGTGATGAGTTGGATTAGATGGCGGGGGAAGGATGCCGGACAGACCTGGTAGACCCAAATGCGTAGTGAGGGTGTGCTGGGAACATCTGGCAGAGTCTCCCGTTCGTCGTGTCTTCAACTGTCCTCTCTGGCAGAGCTTCGCTTGCATGTCCAGGGAGGACCGGGATATTGATTCCGAATGGGCCGTATTCTGTGCCTCCATTCCTGAGGTAGCCAGTCGTAGTTGCGGCCGCAAGGTGGTCAGTGCCAGTCGTGGCGGCAAGCCCCAAACCCGATGGTGGACACCGGGGGTTAGGGCTGCTGTCAAGCCGAAGAAGGAGTTCTATCAAGCATGGATGGCTTGCGGGACTCTCGAAGCAGCTGAAAGGTACCGGCAGGCCAAGTGGCATGCAGATTTGGCAGGTGGTCGAGGCAAAAAACCCGGGTGTGGGAGGAGTTTGGTGAGGCTTTGTGAGCACGACCTTCGGTCAGCCTCGAAGAGCTTCTGGCAAACCGTCCGACACCTCAGAAAGGGGAAGCAGCCCCCAGTTCACACTGTTTACAGTGCGGACGGGGGCTTGGTGACCTCGAATGAGGATATAGTTGGGTTGTGGAAGGAAAACTTTGAGGCCCTTCTCAATCCCACTGACATACCTTCCATAGAGGAAGTCTGAGGATACATATGTGGACAGTTCTATCACCGTGGCTGAGGTATTTGGGGTAGCCAATGGCAAGGCTCCGGGGGTGGACGAGTTTCGCCCTGAATTTCTCAAGGCTCTGGATGTTGGGGGACTGTGTTGGTTGACACGCCTCTATAACATTGCATGGAAGTCGGAAACAGTACCTCTGGACTGGCAGACCGGGGTGGTGGTCCCCATTTTTAACATTGGTGACCGGAGGGTGTGTTCAAACTATAGGAGGATCATACTCCTCAGCCTCCCTGGGAAAGTCTACTCCAAGGTGCCGGCGAGAAGGGTAAACGCGGAAAACTGGACCAGCTCTACACCCTTGCAAGGGTAATGGAGGGTATGTGGGAGTTTGCCCAACCGGTCTACATGTGCTTTGTAGCCTTTGAAAAGGCATTCGACCGTGTCCCTTGTGGTGTCCTTTGTGGGGTACTCCGGAAGTACGGGATTGGTGGTCCGCTACTACGTGCCATTTGGTCCTTGTACAATCGAAACAGTAGCCTGGTTCGCATTGCCAGCAGTAAGTCGAGCTTGTTTCCAGTGAACGTTGGCTCCGCCAAGCCTGCCCTTTGTCACCGATTCTGTTCATAATCTTCATGGACAGAATTTCTAGTCGCAGTCAAGGCGTTGAGGGAGTCCAGCTACGTGACCTTAGGGTTTCGTCTCTGCTATTTACAGACGATGTGGTCCTTATTGCCTGATCAGGCTGTGACCTTCAGCGTTTACTGGAGCAGTTTGCAGCGTGTGAAGCTTCTGGGATGAGACTCAGCACCTCCAAATCCGAGGCCATGGTTCTCAGTCTGAAACGGGTGGACTGTACCCTCCGGATTGGGACTGAGGTCATGCCTCAGGTGGAAGAGTTCAAGTATCTCGGGATCTTGTTCACAGCACAGATGCAGATAAGATGACACCTGGACTGGCCCGATCGCCATTTGCTCCAGGGGAGGAGGGATGATTGATGGACACAGCAACAAAAACTGTTGGTGGAGGCGGAGAATACGAAGACATCCCAAAGTATAAAGAAAACTGGGTAGGGAGAGATTCCTATGCTCTTTGCTGATCTGCTGTCGTAAGTCTCATGTAGTTTCTGTGCTGGCAGGGAAAGGTAATTAGCCCCAGCGTCTGTTTTAATTTGGCTTGGTGTTTAAATAAATAGCTGCGTTTATCTCTCCTTCTATTTGGATTTATTAAACTCTCAATACCTCTGTTCGAACCTGCTACAATAGATAAAAACATTTACAGTATAAACACTGCAGCAGGTGTTTGTGGGTGTGTAATGATGAGTCAATCGGGAACGAATCTGAAAATGAACGATAAGAGCCGGCTCTTCTCACAGAGAGCCGATTTGTTTTTCCTCTTCTTTTTTACTGTGTCTTATTCCAACGTTTTTTGACAGCTCGCTACTCCGAGAGTTTTCAACCGTATCCAAAATGCCAAAATGTCCGACTCATTAGAGCATTGCGAGCATTGATTAATTTGGTATCATTTTTCAACCGATTTCATGCAAACATACATCAAAATGTCCGGCCCAGCTGGGAAAGAGGTGGTACCTAATGTTTCTGTAAAATGCACATTTTTTGCAAAATGTCTCGTTTTCCGAGAATTTTTTGCCAGCATGTTAATATTAGTGTAGTAGCATTTTTAGTCGTTTTCAGAAAGCCGATTTGTTTTTCTTCTTTTTCAGAGGGCAGCACTGCTTGTTTAGATTCAACGTGTGAGTGAAGAAGAATAAATACAGGAAGTGTTTGCAAAGTTTCCTCACAGACTTTGAATTAATCACACCTCTCTAACATTAGCATAGTAGCATTTTTAGCTGTTTTCATTGAAAGACACATTTATACTATTATGCTAGGTAATAGCTATGTGACAAACGATGCCAGCATGCTAATATTACCATAGAAGCATTTTTTCATATACAAAAATATATATAAACGCTCTGCAGCAGATGTGTGTGCGTGTGTGTAATGATGAGTCGATCGCAAAAGTCAAGAGGATTGTGGCCAACACAAAGTGCTCAAATTGTTGGCCAAATTAATACTTTGCAGTGGTTATGGTCTGAGCCATACGGTGTAGGCGTTTTCTTTAAAAAAATCTTTCATATAATATTATACTAGATGATAGCTAAGTGATAGAAGATGCCAGCATGCTTATATTAGCATAGTAGCATTTTTAGCTGTATTCATTGGAATACATGATTATACAGTTATGATAGGTGACAGCTAAGTATTAAAAGATGGCAGCATGCTAATATTAGCTTAGTAGCATGTTTAGTTGTTTTGACAGATAACAAGTAAGCCGTCAAAAAAGGGTGGAACAACACACAATAAAAAAGAAGTGGACAAACAAACCGGCTCTCTGCGACAAGACCAGGCTCTTTTTGTTCATTTCAGAGAATGTGTGTGCGTGTGTGTTGACTGTAGTTGAGGGTGCATGCAGCAGCGGGCAGCTACATTTATCTTATTATGCTAGGTGTTAGCATGCAGTGGCAGTGCAGTTCAGCTTCAGCGTTGCCAGCATTCACACACAATTTCCCCCGAAATTGCACAAGTCTAGTTGTTCAAGAAGGTGCGTTTTTTTCGTTGTTTGTCTTTTATTATGTTTACTTTTAATCAGAGTATAGTAACCTATCAGTCAAACTTCTGGGATATAGATCTGGTGGGTTAAGTAGCAGAGGGGGTTGTTAATCAGTTTCAGCTTCTTTGTTGTTAATGAAATCAACAGGTGCATCAGAGGGGCAACAATGAGACACACCCCAAAACAGGAATCCTCATCTCTTTTGGCAAATTTTTTATTGACTGACTTTCTACTGCTGTAGTTTGTCATTTGGCTCGGATCAACATCTCTGATGATAGCATGGTGCGGTACCTGGATGCTACAGAGGTTGTACAAGTAGTTCAACTCCTCCAGGATGGCCCATCAATACGTACCGTTGCAAGAAGGTTTGCTGCGTCTCCCAGTAGTCTCAAGAAGATGAACGAGATTCCAAGAGACAGGTAGTTACTCCAGGAGAGCTGGACAGGGCCGTAGAAGGTCCTTAAACCCTCAGCAGGATCGGTATCTGCTTCCTTGTGCAAGGATGAGCACTGCCAGAGCCCTACAAAATCACATCCAGCAGGCCACTGGTGTGAATGTTTCAGACCAAACAATCTGAAACAGGCTCCATGAGGGTGGCTTGAGGGCCTGACGTCCTGTAGTGGGCCCTGTGAGTCTGTCTCATGTTTGGTTGGGCATAGATCTGGTTTGCTCTTCACCGATGAGACCAGGTTCAACCTGAGCACATGCGACAGACGTGAAAGGATCTGGAGATGCCGTGGAGAACGTTATGCTGCCTGCAACATCATTCAGCATGACCGGATTGGTGGGGGGTCAGTGATGGTTTGGGGAGGCATATCCCTGGAAGGACGCACAGACCTCTACAGTTTAGATAACGGCACCCTGACTGCTATTAGGTGTCGGGATGAAATCCTTGGACTCATTGTCAGAACCTATGCCGGTGCAGTGGGACCTGGGTTCCTCCTGATCCACGACAATGCCCAACCTCATGTGGGTAGAGTATGCAGGCAGTTCCTGGAGGATGAAAGAATTGATACCATTGACTGGCCCCCATGTTCACTTGACCTAAACCCAATAGAACACCTCTGGACCATCATGTTTAGGTCCATCTGGCGCCACCAGGTTGTTTCTCAGACTATCCAGGAGCTCAGTGATGCCCTGGTCCAGATCTGGGAGGAGATCCCCCAGGACACCATCCGTGGTCCAATTAGCATGCTCCAACGTTGTCAGGCACGCGTACAAGCACATGGGGGCCACACAAACTACTGAAAATCATTTTGAGTTGCTACAATGACATTTTGGAAAAATGGACCAGTCTGCTGCATCATTTTTTCACTTTCATTTTTGGGGTGTCTTTGATTTCCCCCCTCTATAGGGGGATCATTTTCATTTCTATCAAATGATGTGGCATCATTTTGTTACTAGTACATCACCTACTCATTATCAAGAAAGATATTCAAGATCATTTTCCCCCCCGTTCAGATCTGCTGTGTTTTCAAAGTGTTCCTCTAATTTTTTGAGCAGTGTATATGTATGTCTATATATACTGTATATATTTTTTTCTATTTTTATTTTTTATTTTCCCTCTCTTGCTCTATTTTCCTGTCTTTTTGCCCATTTTGTTCTGTCACTGTTCTAGTTGTTATTTATATTGTGATTATCATGGTTGTTATTGTTTATAATATTGTTGAAATATCTTTCAACAGTACCCTGCCTCTCGTCCGAAGTCAGCTCAATCAGGCTCCGGCATACTCACATGACCCTAATGAGGATTAAGCGTCACAGAAAATAAATAAACTAAAAAAAAAAAATAATAATTATATATTTTAATGCAAAAACTATGAAAATGTATGAATATCAACCCCAACATTAAAAAATACATGTGCAATTATTAAAAATGTAGACTTTAATATATAAAGATCTATTTATGTCTGACATTCAGATAAGGATTGCAGAAAGGCTTCACAGCTTCACTTGTTAAGCACAGGAGGGGAGTATCATTGTGGCTTTTGTTTGCCTACATCAGCAGAGGGAGGCAGGCAACAACATCTGCTCCACCAACGCCTTCTTAACCTCATATAGCTCACGCAAACAACATTTGATTTAATTATTTTTGTGTTTGCGTGCGATCCACATTCAGCACCCCTCTTACGCCCTGACAATACAGTGATAGACATCAAGGCTATCTATAGGTGCATGCTTTTTTGCAGAATTCTCATTAGTTTTATTAACTACTTTAAACCCTGCTCCCAAATAAAAACATGACAAAGCCTACCGGTGGTAAGGTAAGTTAAAAAAATGTTAAAATGTTAAGTGAAACCCATCTATTACAAAAAGTAGATTTTAGGAACATCTCATGTTGGGAAAAGGCTATTGAACTGCCTTGTGTTGCAAGAAAAGCTGCTCCAATATGACTTAAATGCATGCATTTTGACAGCTCCATTCTTCTCCTGTTAATTACACATGACACCTCATTACAAAATCAGGTTGTCTATAATAACTCTGTTTGATGTATCACATTCAATCAGCCTCTTTGGAAAAATGTACTGTTCCGAACACGGAAAACAAAAATCTTTAGTCCACATTGATTATGCCTATAGTTCCAAAAACATCAATGGTGTACATTTGTCAGGGCACTTGCAATGTTTTCATATAGTCACCACAAATACTTATATCAAGACCACCAAACTCTTCATAAACACACACACAATGTACACACAAAGCACAATGAACATACATCACCTCTGGAGTATTTTCTTCTCACGTAAGAAAACAAACAAAAATAAAACAATCTAAGTAGGAAACATAACTGCTTCCAACTTTTTGGGGGTGTGTGGGCAGAGATGGATGTGTAAAAACTTTAAATAAACAGCCATTTTGATTAAAATAACAAAAAAAGTGCATGAGACATCATTTAAAAATTAAATATCCTCACTGTGCAAAAAAGTCTCTCTATATTTAAAGTTACATGTAACATGTTTGTTCTAATTTACTGTCTGTGAATTAGACAGTAAATAGTGATGAAAAGCCGTTATGAAAAATACCTTTACAGCTGATGCAAGTGTGCACATTTTTAGTAACTAAACAACAGAACTACCATTAAAATACTGGGATGGGACATAGAGACTAGGGTTGTAGACCAGGGTTTCCCAAACTTAAGTAAATAAGTAAAATAATGTCAATCAAACTGTGCCACAAGTACAACTGTTGGTACACAAGTTGCAGTAAGTGGTACGTAGGAACAGAGATTTTTTTAAAATTTGGAGAGATTAAAAACTTTGGAAAATCCTGAATTTTCATCCGCAATGTTACTCCAAAAGATTGACTGAAATTTTATCTAAATAATTAAAAAACAAAAACAACCCCCCAAACCCTTGTTCAGTTAAATGTGTGACAAAAAACAATAAAACAGATAAAATACTTCACAATTGTGTGCTGGAAACCAAAATACCTACTGTAAAATGTGTATACATATATGTATGAATTATACACACACACACACACACACACAGGGTGTGCCAAAAGTAGGGTTTATACAGCATAATACTGTATACTGTATATAGCTCTCAGATTTATATACATCTAATTATGTACCGTATAGTCTTAGTATTTACACTCAAAGGTCATTGGGCCTGAAGCACATCAATCAGGTTGATAAGAGAGAATAACATCAACAAAAAAAAGCAAAAGGCAGTGTAGAGTTATCCAGTCATCAGTATCAAATTACACAAATAACCTCATCATCACCAGCCATTCTGAGGTCCTCAAATGGAAGAAATTTGTTTATACTGGCTTTAACATTCTTCTATTAATATGCTGGTACAACACAACCAAATTTGAGTATTTATATAAGGGGTCCAAACTAGGAGACAGTCTCACAATTACCATATTCCCTCAAATAGACACTGTATCTCAATAAATCAAATAAACTCTGCAAGTCAAATAATCCCCCTCTAGAAAAAATAGGACTCGGACAAAATATCTAAAATCAAGACAAGGCATTTAATCATCAATCAAATCAAGACCAGACTCTTTAACTAACAAGTCATCTTTTTCTTACCAAGCATGAAGCTATGTTGGACTACTTTGTTTACTGTCAGTAATATGGACTAAAATCTGACATATACGTAGTAAAAAGAATTTCAGCTGTTTCAGCAAGACATTTTTTTTTTGCTTATTTACATTATTTACATTGGACACTAATTCTCAAACTATGGTCCATGTACCATGGTGGTACTTGGGGGAACACCAGTGATTATTTTATAAATACTGTATATACAAATGAATGAATTTATAGTAGAAATACATATTAACCAACTTCTAACTAGCAATCCCGACTTAGTGAATTTGGTGAAAGTGCTTAAGAACTGACTTCCATTCATCCATCCATCCATCTATCCAGTTTCATCCATGCTAGTTTCATGTATCCATCAGCAAGAGTTGAATGAAGCCAGTCACGGCTTGATGAAGCCAGCAGGACCACATTATCTGCAAAAAGCTGAGACCCAAACCTGCGGGCACCAAACCAGAACCCCTCGACGCCCTGGCTGTGCCTAGAAATTCTGTCCGCAAAAGTAATGAACAGAATCTGTGACAAAGGGCAGCCCTGGCGGAGTCCAACCCTCACTGGAAATGGGTCTGACTTATTGCCAGTAATGCAAACCAAACTGTCATACAAGGAAACGAACCGCCTGAATTAGGTGGTCCGATACCCCATATTCCCGGAGCATTCCCCACAGTACTACCCGAGGGACACGGTCGAATGCCTTCTCCAAGTCCACAAAACCAGTTCCAAGACCAGGACGAAAACCAAAACGCTCCTCCTGAATCCGAGATTCGACTATGTGGCCAACCCTCTCCAGAACCCCTGAATAAACCTTACCAGGAAGGATGAGGAGTATGATCCCACAATAGTTGGAACACACCCTCCGGTCAAATCAACCAAGAAATGACAACTGCATCCAGGGCCTTAAGGAACTCCATCCATCCGCTTATCCGAGGTCAGGTCGCGGGGGCAGAAGCCTAAGTATGGAAGCCCAGAGGTCCCTCTGGGTCCCCCACTTCGTCCAGCTCTTCCCGGTAGATGCAGCGACGTTCCCAGGCCAGCTGAAAGACATTGTCTCTCCAGCGTGTCCTGGGTCTTCCCCAAGGCCTCATACCGGTTGGACGTGCCCTGAACACCTCCCCAGGGAGGCATCCTAACCAGATGCCCGAGTCACCTTATCTGGCTCCTCTCAATGCGTAGGAGCAGCGGTTCTACTCCAAGTCTCTCCTAGATGACAGTGCTTCTCACCCTATCTCTAAGGGAAAGCCCGGCCACCCTGCGGAGAAAACTCTTTTCGGCCGCTTGTACCCGCAATGTTGTCCTTTCGGTCACTACCCAAAGCTCATGACCATAGTTGAGGTCCATGAAAGTAGAGGACAGAATCGGTGACAAAGGGCATTCCCGGCGGAGTCCAACTCTCACTGGAAACGGGTCCGACTTATTGCCGGCAATCCGAACCAAACTCTGTACACTGTGCTTTCTGCAGAAAACGTGGATACGTTTTATTTTATTTTTTTAGCCAAAAACTTGAATAGTTACATTTGTCATATTCAGGCTGTGGCTGCTAAGTGTTTAAAGTTTACAGTTTTAACTTGTTAATTTATAGTTTTATACTTATTTTTAATTTTTAAAATGCAACAGTTTTTGTCATTATTATTTTTCTATTAAAAAAGTCAGTCTGAGGTATTTTAAATATCACTGAAATGAGTCAGGGCTCACAGTCAGAGGTTCAGGGTTTGAAATCTGCTTTGGGCATCTCTGTGTGGAGTTTGCATGTTCTCCCCGTGCGTGTGTGGGTTTTCTCCAGGTACTCCGCTTTCCTCTCACATTCCAAAAACATGCATGTTAGCTTCATTGGCCGCTCTAAATTGTCCATCGGTATGAATGTGAGTGTGAATGGTTGTTTGTCTATATGTGCCCTGCGATTGACTGGCGACCAGTCCAGGGTGTACCCCGCCTCTCGCCCAAAGTCAGCTGGGATAGGCTCCAGCATACCTGCGACCCTAATGAGGACAAGCGGTATAGAAAATGAAAGAATGAAATGAGTCACTTTTAATTATTTAGAAATATACATTGTTTGCATTTTTTTTTAAAGCATTTAGAGTAATTTTTTTGCCTTTTTGTACTGAAAATTAACCGAACCGAGCACTTCGGTTCAACTTCAAATTAACCAAACCTAAATAACATTTTATGTTACCGTTACACCCCTAATATTTAATATAAGACATAGTGCGACATATCGGATGTACGATATTGTCCAAATCTCAATTTCCAATTCCGATATCAACGATACCGATGTGTAACATCACATGTATCTACTTCCTTGGAAATATAATATACTGTATCTGTTGCGAAGTTAATGGATATAGCGTCAGCAATTAGCTTCTCGACGTGGCTGTAAACATTGTGCAACTGTGTGGAACACAAAGCATTTTCTGCCGAAAGTTCACCCGCGTATATTACCGCTTCATCCTGCCACTATTTTCCATGTATGTTTCCGTGTCTTATCCCCACTACCCGATAGACATATAATGAATGAATGAATTGTGCATGGGAATAGTGTTTTTCACAACGTCAGCAAATGATACTCTTAAAACAATGTTACAATGGGCAAATCATGCAGTCTACCGGCCAACTTGTCCATCCATCCATCCATTTTCCACCGCTTATCCGGGTCCGGGTCGCGGGGGCAGCAGCTTCAGTAGGGAAGTCCAGACTTCCCGGTCCCCAGCGACCTCTTCCAGCTCCATCGGGAGGACACCAAGGCGTTCCCAGGCCAGCTGTGAGACATAGTCCCTCCAGCGTGTCCTAGGTCCTCCCGGGGGCCTTCTTCCGACTGAGCATGCAATCACGAAACACCTCACCAGGGAGGCGCCCGGGAGGCATCCGGACTAGATGCCCGAGCCACCTCAACTGGCTCCTCTCGATGTGAAGGAGCAGCGGCTCTACTCTGAGCTCCTCCCGGATGGCCGAGCTCCTCACCCTATCTCTTAGGGTGAGTCTAGCCACCCTACGGAGGAAATTCATTTCCGCCGCTTGTATCCGCAATCTCGTTCTTTCGATCATGACCCATAACTCATGACCATAGGTGAGGGTGGGAACGTAGATCGATCGGTAAACAGAGAGCTTTGCCTTCCGGCTCAGCTCTCTCTTCACCAAGACGGTCCGGTAAGCGACCGCATTACTGCAGATGCTGCACCGATCCGTCTGTCGATCTCACGCTCCAACCTTCCCTCACTCGTGAACAAGAACCCGAGATACTTGAACTCCTCCACCTGAGGCAAGACCTCACTCCCAACCCGGAGGGTACAGTCCACCCGTTTCCGACTGAGAACCATGGCCTCGGATTTGGAGGTGCTGAGTCTCATCCCAGAAGCTTCACACTCAGCTGCAAACAGCTCCAGTAAATGCTGAAGGTCACAGCCTGATATCATAGGGCCAACTTGTATCATAGGTAATTATTAAGTCTTACCTGTGAAATGTTCTCCCCTGGGATTTGGTTTGGGCAGTAAACTGAGTCATACACTTCCATAAAGCAAATAAACGAGGCATTTTCTGCGCTCAGCACACACGCCAAGTCCAGTTTGGCGGTGACGTGGACGTATAGCTCACCGCTTGATGTGGCGTCTACGCATTTATGTCTATGCGCTCCCACGCTCACCATTAGTGGTGTTTTGACAACCCTGTTATGGCGAGCAGACTCACTGCTGCATGAACACAGGGTTTCATAGTCTATTAACTCCTAAACTTGCATAGCAACACGCACAAAAGTCTTGCTCAGACTGAAGTTACAGATGTCTGACATCTCCTGGTGTAAACGACATGAGACCTCTTACTACAGCAAATTCAGCAATGTTGCGACTTTAGCGCTTAAAGGGCTATATCGGTTTTCTTTATAGGGAGAAAACAATATCGATAATGACAAATATTACATTTATTTGCCAATATTGGCCCACCAATATTATCGGACAATTTTAATGGAATACATTTTTGCGTGGGAAAATTATAACTTAGAATTTTTTTATAACCATGAATATTATAAAAATCTCTGCTGTACTCTCTGCTATGTGAGGAAATACGGTAAACATCTTAGTAAATTTCACCCTGCATGCAAATTCTGTTATTCGCAATAGAGCGTGTGTGCACAAAGCTTGAAGATACCTGTGAGCAAACACATCAACATCAGGCTCAGTTTCTCCCCAAAATGAAAGCGATGCATCATAATAAAAATGAATTACAACCTCTATTTAACGCAAAATAAAGTAAAACCCACAACTGCAACACCAATGAAGAAAGCGAAACAAGAATAAAAAATACATAAATTAATCCTAAATATTATTCCAGTCTTTTGTCCAAAAGGCATCAGTTCTTCTTCTCCTTCAGTTTTTGCTGCTTGGAGCACATTTGATGATGGAGTTTGTAGGGATTTTTTTTTTAGAGAGGGGAGCTATCAGTGAGGCCAACGCTGTTTCCCTTCAAGCTTTCGAGGTGAAATCTAGAACAGCCACTTGGGGGCGCTGTTAACTGTTAAGCTGTAGGTCGCCATAGGTCATAGAGTGGTAGCCTGGGGCTCGTCAATGGGCACAGCCTCTAGTGCAAGAGAGTCCGTCATCGGTAGGGACCTTCTGCAGGGGCCGCCGCTGAACTCATCGATGAGGCTGTCCAGATTGACATTGATGCTGGGGATTTCGTAATTGAAGATATCTAATAGTGAACATGGCAGGTACATGGAATGGCGACGGTGAGGAGGAGGAGGAGGAAAAAAAAGGGAGAACATGGAAGATGAAGTGTAAAAAAAGTGAAGGAGAGCAGAAGTATTATTTTTTAGGGTAGGTATATGAAGTCATACTACATAGGATTGATTAGCTTGCACCAACTCTCACCTGAGGCAGAATTTTGTGTCCATTTCTACTGTATACCATACTATTTAAAATGATCACACAAAAACACTACACTTTTGACAACAAAGGCCAGGTGAACCAACACAGAGGCAACACAATGTGTGCGTGTATGTGTGTATGCGTGTGCGCCACTAAGATACCAAGATGGGCTTAGATGGACACTCATGAGGACCATGTGGCACTCTAAACACAGCTAAGTCTAAAAGTACTGCTCTACTCTGTGTGCTGGACGGTTTCCAAGGTCCAAGCACAGACTGCATAGACTAATGGCTACTCCTGTGTAGGAATGAGATGAAGCGTGGAAAATGTCGTTAAAGAAAAGGAGCAAAGGTTATTTTAAAAAGCAGAAAAAAAGCAATTAACCTGCCAAAGTTGGGGTTACTTGGGATCACCGCCCACCAGTTACATTTATTGGCACCAGTTTATTTGGTGATGTCTGCCAGCATAAGGCTAAGAATGTGTACATACAGTGGAACCTCTAAAGTCCAATGGCCTCGATGTCAGTGGTCAATGGTCCTCAGTTCAGGTACTGTAAGTCTGAGTGTTTCTGTGTTTTAATGTGTTATCATAACAGGGGTTACTTTGTTTGTAAACTTGTCAGAAACAGTAGAAAAAAATACACAAAAGTTAGGCATGCAAGGCCAACTGGTGACAGCACTCATTGTCTTTGACAACAAGTATTGTACAGTATTGATGTTTGTTTTATGTTTAATATTAGCCCAAACAAACGGTCCAGGCATTGTGTGAAAGCTGGCAGTCAAGGGCGGGCGCCTGGAAAATGTGGTCTTTTTCAGCCAAATCTAGTTCTTTGAACCTAGAAGGTCACATTCCAGATGAGGACGAGACTGAGCTTGTGTGAGAGGTTGAGAAATTCTGACTAGACAAACTCACTCCAACCTACAGTTAAGGCTCCTCCAGAGGGACTGGACCTTGTTTTACTCTTGAATTGCTGCTTCTTGGGGTCCATCTCGTGACATAAGTGCACCTGGCATGTTTGGGATACATGGCTGGCAAGAGGAGCTGATCACCAAACTGATCACCATATGGCATTGAGTTGGATTAAATGATAAAAAAAAGAAGCCAGACAGACCTTGCAGACCTGACAGACCCAAGTGTATATATAGTGAGGGCATGCTGGAAATTCAGTCTTCAACTCTCACCTCCTGCAAAGCTTTGCCTGTACCCCGGGAGAGGATGGTATTGAGTCTGAATGGGCTGTATTTACTGCTTAGGCAGCCGATCTGAGCAGTTATCAGGAGGTGGTCGGTATCAGTTCTGGCAGCAACCCCTAAACCGAAAGTTTGAAACCGGAAGGTAGGAGGGCCCTCAGGCTGAGGAAGGAGTTTTAACAAATTTAAATGGCTTGTTATTGTCTTTAAAGTACAACTAATGTTTGCACTTTTATGACTATTAAAGTTAATGTGATGTTATGATGACAACAGTCTAACCCCGGAACTGATTCCTCCTGCAACATTCTATTGTATTTGTCTTTAGAGGTTCCATTTTAAAGAAAAAGGCTATCAAATGAACCTTTGTAAGCATCTGAAATGTGAGTGTGCTGTGGTGCACTCTGGGAAGTCCTTGAGCCATGCACTGTCATGCAGAAAGACATGAAATGGTGTCCACCCACTAAGAAGGAATTACAAGGGGAGTGGCTTTGGATCAATTAATCGGGGAGCTGGCATGTTTTGAGGCAGGCTGCAGGAGAGCCCAGAGGCAGCCACAACCACACCAGGCCAGGCAGTGAAGATGGGAGCGCATGGGGTGTGGGCGGTCTGGCTTACCCTAAATGTCCCCCTCACACTTATCTCACACTGAAGCCCTGGCCTCACACAGCTGCAAGGTACAAAATAGTAGCAAGGGGGGAACAAGAGAACGATAAATATATACAAAATATATAAAACAAGATGAGCGGTATATATTGACAGAACACCTCATCATCAGAACATAATAGTCGTATGTTGAGGTTTGGCTCGACTGGACAGATATATACAGAGAGACCACGTGATGATTCTAATGGCGACTTTGTAAAGCAGGACGGACTATGTTTCCACGAGGAATACAGGAAACATCGTCACACAACACAAGCAACGAATACAAAGGCCAAGGACCCTAACTGCCAGCTTTGTGAAGCAAATTATAATACACACAATGGACAAAAGTACTTGATATGGAGTTTCTAGGAAGTATTTCTGCAAGATAATGGAGTGTGTCTGCAAGGATTTAGTTCTGAGCCGTGGATTGTGTGTAAAGACTGATTATCAGATGATTAGCAATGCATGGTGGTGAACGGCTGCAATGTAGCACACCTGGAAAATGGTGATCAACATTTTTTCACTTTGCACAGCCTAACCAATTAATTAATCAAGCAGTCCTGGTATCGTGTCAATAAATTACTAATAGTAATTAATACTTAATAATAATTCTGAATATTATATAATATTGTATTGTATTATATTATATATTATAATCAGAATATAATTATATTACATTATATTCAGAATACGTATAGTTTGCAGGAGATTATATATAGGTAATATATGTAACTCTTAAAAAGGTCTGGAGGAGGATAAGAGTTGAGGGCTGGCCATTAAAATTCTCAAACTTCCCAAATGTTTTCTGGGATGCATCTCCTACTGTGTGCTCTCACGCAAATATCTTAGGTTTACTACAAAGTTATTTTTAGTTAGTTTTTTAGTTATCGATAATTGTATCTTTCAAAAAACAGAACAGTAGCAGTGTTGGAAACATGAATATTTTTCTATAGTTGAGTTTCCATTTTTCATACTTTCAGACTGAAAATGTACAGTATAACATTCAATTCCACTATCAAATCTGCTAGTGGGTGGATTAGTGAAACATAATCAATTATAACAATTAAAGTAACTAATAAAGATAGAAAATAACAAAAATAATTACAATTTAGCCCATGAGATTCCATGTGCAATGGACAACAGTAAATGCAATGTATGAATACTTTTGTCCATATTGTGTACCTACAGTATTGTTTCTAATGTACTTTTGTGTCTAGAAAGGCTGTAATTCAGTCAGACTTGGGGAAGGTAAAATCAAATAATGTCTCTGTCTGAAGTCCTACGGAGTCCTATACTCGTTCACTGTTTCCACTGGACAGAGCCACAGCGAGTTTGAGCAAGGGCCGCTGCAGCTCCATCAGTGGTGGTGGCGGTTGTTGTTCGTGTTTACCTGTAGACATGCTCTCTCCAGGAGACAGTCCATCCATGAGCTCCTGCTCCAAAGGCTGGGGAACTGGAACCGAGATTGGGGCTGGGAGGCTGAACCCGGCAGGGACCGTAGGCGGCTGCGGAGGGGGAAGGCTGGGTCTCTGCCTTGGCTTAGGACCGGGTCGCGACTTTGTGAGTGTACCCGTTAAAGAGGGCGGGGATGATATGGAGTGAGGTGCCCCCAATGGGGTCTGCCCAGGGGACGAGGGGGGTACTTGCCCTGGACTGCACACCAATCCGTAAGGGGAAGGGGTGCTAGGAGGGGTGGGGGACAGGCTGACCGGTGAGGGCTGGCCTGTGAACTGCTCAGACATCACACCAGATTGGCAGTAGGGGACCTTGGGAGGCACGGGGGCCAACTTTTTGGAACCTGGATAGACATTTGTTACACGTTACTTCTTAATTGGAAACTGGAGTCACACAATAAAGGCAAGTAAAGCTGACCTTTGCGTAGGGTGTGTGGGCTGTGCTCTGTAGAATGAGGACACTGACTACTGCTCTGGGGACTGCAGTTGGGGGGCACTGTTGGACTTGCCACCTGGATGGCTTTGTGTCCAATGACAGGGGAGAGCTCTTTACTCTTCAACGAACTAGGAAGGGCAAACACACATTAATATTAGTCTGTATCAAAGCTAATGGTGAACACTGCTGTGTTGCTTTAGTACCACCAACGCCACCATCAAATACTCTAATTGTTTTACTGTAAAGGCTCCAATTAACAATGCTATCAAATATATAGTCATCAGAAACTTGGTCTACAAGTCAAAAAACATTGGCATTAAGAGCTGTGGCTCTAAGCAACCTGCTTATAGAGTTTTAATTAACTCCACCAGTGGCATTTGCTGCATTTGAAGTAGTGGTTAGCATCCAGCAGCTTCAGCTTCATCTACCGCTGCACACACTTATAAACATAGGTTGCGCTTCTCAGCTATTGGTGTCAAACTCGGGTGTTACGCTTGCTTTAATGTTGTCTATAATAAACCAATCAGCAGTATTGGCTGAGCAGTTTGCTCCTTACCATTTTTAGAACATTGTCTCTGTTTCTGCAGTGCTGTACAATGTACTTGAACATGTGTCCAAAGAGAGCTACATTTTTCCTTTCCACATTCTCAAACCAGTATTAAAGTTTAAAAATTATACATGATTTTCACATTTTGAAAATAACAGCAATTATTGCCAGATTCTAATTAACCTCCTTTTTGCAGTTTAGGTAAACATATGCCCAAACTATAATTGGAGCATTTACAGTAAAAGCAAAATACCAATGAATATGTCACCCCAACCTTTGAATAAGCAAAGATGATCTTCTAAAGATGAGTTCACAATGACATGACTATCGCTTATTTAACGTCATCAAAGATAGTTACAATGGCATGAATGAAAATTTATACTTAAAAAATGGTAAGCAAAATAACATCTTTATAACAGTAAACCGATTCAATACATACTTTTGAGAACAACAGCACGTTTGAACACTACATCACATAATATTAGGTACATATGCACTTCTAATAAAACACCTAATATACTGTACATCAAATAAGGTCCAATACAACAGTTCTATCAAAAATTCTGCCTTTTCATCATATTGCCATGTAAATACTTTGATCTAAACTGAGCATTATTATCTTTGTGAAGGCAGAATCTTTGATATAAACTAATTAGATCATGCAGGTGTACCCACTTAGGTGCATGCACACAGGACGTGTGAATTATTTTTAGTAACAGCATGAACACGACCAAACATGTAGCCATTCCTGCCCAGCAACAATCAATTAACATACCCATTAAATGAAATACATACAGTATTTACAGTAGCGAGAACAGAGCAGACAGACAGGAAAGTAGAAGCAAAGTGTGTTAATGCATCTGTGCAAGGGAGCTACTAAACAAACAGTCAGTTTAGCTGTAACAAAATGACTCTGCATGTATGTTAGTCACATTGTGGCAAACAACCTCATTATAACTGCTTTGGCATTTGAGCTCTGCGTGTCCCAACAAAGAACACACACACACACACATACGAATAATAACTCTCACTGTCACAAACTACATGTATAGTTGGGACACTGCTTTACTCAGTGGACAGTACCTTTGACACCCCTTTAATGAGATCCAATACAAGAGGCGATACAAAATGTGCCTTTAAAATGATAATACTGTTCAGTTTTTATTGAGACAGTCAGAGAGGCATTCATTGAACAATAAGTTTATTATTGTGGTGCAAAATGACCTATATAATATTACTTTACACAACTCCTCAGCTCTAAGGATGATGCAGTGTTCAAAGCTCTGGTATTGGATTTAAAGACATTTTCTTTATAACATATTAATGTACACAGGCACGTGCATTAATGACATTAAAAAACAATATTGCTGTTGCTGTTGTTAAACTAAACCCCTTGTAAAAGCTTGGAAGAAATACATCCATATGCTATTTAAGAGCCATAAATGTATTTATTGTCTGTCAACATGCAGTCAACGTCCGTGGTTGCTAAGCAACCCATGTGAAAAGCAATCCTGTGAATGTTATGTGGCCTGCTGTGCGTCATTTAAGGGAGTTACAAAAAAGGAAAAAGCAAAAGGAAATGCAGCGAGAAAGAGGACTGACAAAGGGTGCCGCTCGCTATTGGGTGTGTCATATTTACCTAGTCAGCCTGGGGAATCCTCTCTCTCTGGCACATGGACAGGCAGCCCACGGCAGGGGCGGGGGTGCGGAGGAAGGGAGGCTAGGGGGGTTGCTGAGGGCCTGCTCGTGGCGGGTTAGTAGCTGGGGGGTTTTGATGTAGAGTGGTGATGCATTAGTGTCGGGCGGGGGGGCATGCGGCATGTCACCGGGCGGGCTGTGTTTAGGGAAGTGCAGAAAGCTGGGCTTGGGATTGGAATTGATGTCTAGTGAGGAGGAGGAGGAGAAGGAGGTTGGCGGAGGAGCAGGGGGCGTGAAACCTGACCAACGCTGAGAGGGCGGAGGCGAGGCTGGGGGCTGTGACTCTGGACCTGGGGCCACGGGGCGAGCGCAGGAAGGTGGCTTGGGGTAGAAGTGATGGTGGGCAGTGTGGCAGGAGGAAGAGGAGGGGTAAGGAGGGGGTGGGCGGTCCTCCCCCAGGGGTGGGTAGGCATGAAAAGTGTCCGGCCGATTGGGCGACACGTCTGAACTGTAGATATTAAGAGAATAGACAGCACAAAAGACACAGCTCTAATGACTGAACAGGGAGATGCACTGGAGCAAAAGGAGGAGAAGCTGCTTGGATGATCGGAGGGGTTAGTTGGTCCAAAATAAGAAGAAAAAAGAGAAAAGAAATGGCCTTTTAAGTGGGTGGTGGGCACCAAGCTTGGCAACACAATCATCTTGATGCAAATACACAGACAAGCTCAAAGAAATTACAAAGAAAGAAAGCAGAACTGTTGTCAAAGTATGAACCTGTATGGACTTGTGTCTGCACGCTGTTTGGAGCTGTGAGTATCTGTCCGCAGCCAAAGTGCAACACTATGGAGATTTGTACCCTGATCCAAAAGGTCTTATACAGTCCACTGGCAGAGTGCAACAGACACAACACCATTTCTCTGGCTGAAAGGGCCACAAGAAGGTATATCTGTTATCTAGATAACTATTGATATGGTGACAGAAAAGCGGGGGTGTGAAGTAGCTCAAAGAGCCACGTTGATGGGTTGTTGTACATGTCATCGTGCATGAAACCAAGTGCAATGATGTGCTTACACCTTGGTGACAACATATTTTTTGACATCCCATAAACCAAAAGTGAAAGTGATGGGCGTAAAATAATGAGACCTTAGGAGGTCACGCAAAGCTCAATGATGATGACAAGATAAAAGTGAGGAAGAAGAGCTTTATAGTGGCGGCAGAATCTTACCTCATTTTTTCTCCAGGGGGAGGCGTGGCGGCTGGCGAGATGACAAACTCTCCGGCCTGCTCAGGGATGAGGGAGTCCGCGGGGAAGCCTTGCATGCCTGGAGGGGTGGAGCAGGTCTTGCGTGCTAGTGTGGATGAGCCCTTACGTGACACCCAAGAAGTATCCATGACCCGGACACCCATGCTGGAGACATGAGAGCCATTAGTGATAATGATGACAAATGTAGGCTGTGAGGATGGATGAGGGTGCAGGAGACATGTGGGGGAAAAGCCATGATACAGTACCTTTGAATTTTCCTAATGCTGCATTAATAAGGCAAATACAGGGACAAAAAGGGCATAAGCAGTCAGAAGTGAAAAACACTTGGTTCATTTACACACTAAAACAGTCAGGAACTCTGGATACATGCTCATAACACACAAAAGTGTGTATTGTCTTTAATTACTGGACAAATTTACCAGAAGTGTTTTATCTACAACAGTAATGAAATTCGTGGCATGCATTGTGGGTTGTGGTCAATGACACAGGGCCAGTGACTTGCAAAGTCCCACATGTGTCCCTGTAAAGACATTATGATTGATGGCAAACATGTTTTTCATCCAATCTTGCTCAGATTTTACACACGCAAAATTTTGTGTTAATTCAGCTAAACACCCTAAAGTTACAGTTAGTCAAGTCGACTTACGAGGGCCAAATTTCTCCGTTTCAGGAGTGTTAGGTTACGCAAACAAATACAGTACATACAGTACTGAAGAGGACATTACATTGAAATGGGTGTTTCAGCAAGATAATGACCCCAAACACACAAGTAAACAAGACAAATCTTGATTCCAAACCAACAAAATGAATGTTATGGAGTGGCCAGCCCAATCCCCAGACCTTAATTTGAGAACTAGTGGGGTGACATCAAAAATGCTGTTTCTGAAGCAAAACCAAGAAACGTTACTGAATTGTGGAATGTTGTTAAAGAATCTTGGAGTGGAATAACAGCTGAAAGGTGCCACACGTTGGTTGACTCCATGCCACACAGATGTGAAGCAGTTATAAAAAACTGCGGTCATACAATAAATATTAGTTTTAGTGATTCACAGGATTGCCAAATCCCAGAAACCAAAAAAAAGTTTTTACAAAATAGTTTTTGAGTAACTTTCTATTGGTAAATTGTATGCCATGTAGCAATACAAATTACTAATAGCAGTGATAAATCTGGTTAGTCACCTTGGACTGCTATTATTTTGAACACTACTGTAGTCACAACTTATGCAGGAAAGTTTATCTAAAAGTTACTGTCAACACAACTACCACAATACATGCAGTCTGCATTATGGCTTTTTGGTCAGTCTAAAAGTGTGCTTAAAACTTCAAACAAACACTCACTTGAGGGAAAGAGGTGTAGGTCCTATTATCATTATTATTTGCCACATGTCCCCTCCAAACACACCACCAAAAAGTTGCTGAGCTTTTATCCTGCTCATAAAAACCACTAATGAACTTGCATGCTATCTGTTCAAGCTCAGATGCTCAATCAGCTGAAGAAGCCGCTGCCGACAGTGCAGGACACATCACAGAAGACTGTAGAGTCCAGGACAGCACCTTAGTCACTTGTGTTTGTAGTAAATATGTCAGAAACACCAAGAAAACAGCCTCTCTTTAGCTGCCTATTATTCAAAATAGATAAAAGCCATGTCCTTGTAATGGTCTGATTTAGAGAAATGTCTATGATAGCGGTAGATTTTTGGCGTGAGGACATTGGTTTCTTAATTTGCCTGGGATTTTCCAACCAGCTGCATGAATGACTCTCCTGGTGAAGTGGCATACTGTATACAACCAGACTGTAAGGGTGGAGCTGTCTGTGGGAGGATGGGGAGAAATATTTAATGAGTAAAAGAGGCAACACGCAGCCACCTCAGCAGGCTCTTCACCATGATAACAGTGTCACTGGAAAGATGGTCCTGGTAAAAAGGGCCAGAGATGCTTCTGTCACAGGTGACTTCAAAGGAATGATTTTTAAATGTACACCTATTAGATAATTCCAGCAGCAGATGTGAGAGGAGGCGTGGGAGGCTGAAAAATAGCTGGAGAATGAGAAGTAGGCAGAGTAAAGATGCACTCTGCGTCATTACCCATCCTTCTTGTAAAACTCCAGCATCATGTTGTCCGTGGCAACGCTGAGTGGGCGCCGGCTCTGGTCGTGGTGGTGTTGCTGCTTGCGGTCGGACTGCTCCATGTCGGGGGAAGGCATGGAGCTGTAATTAGAGTTGTGGTTGGTGTGGATGGGGCTGCCGTAGCTGCCAGTCAAGTTGAATTCAATCTCTGTAGAGCATGGAGAAAAAGTGACATCAATGGAGAGTTTAAGAAATTAGGATGTAAGAATATAATTGCAAAAATATAGGACCAATACTGTGCCCTGGAGCCAATGTAAGTACTTTGCATGCGCCTACTTAACATCCAATATAAGAGCTACAAAAAAAAAAAAACGTTTTATTTTAACAAATATATTTATAATTTTTTTAAATATGTATTATGTATTTATTTTGTATTTTTACTATTATTTTATTATTGTATTTATATAGTAATAATTGTAATTATTTATTAATATATGTTTTGTCTTCTTTGTCACACTTAAGTTCCACATCAAACACATTTAAATATTAGTCAGTGACAACACAACTGCCCTCAAAATGCAGTTTTTAAATAAAACATTTTATTATTTAGGGAGAAAAAAATCCAAACCTACATAGCCCAGTGTGTAAAAATGATTGCCCCCTAACAACTGCAATCAACAGCGTTTGCCATAACTTGCAATGCAGCGCTAGGGAGGAATTTGGCCCACTCATCTTTGCAAAATTGTTGTAATTCAGCCGCATTGGAGGGTTTTCCAGCATGAACCACATTTTTAAGGCCATGCCACAGCATCTCATTTCAGGTTTGATTCTGGTCAGGACTTTGACCAGGCCACTCCAAAGTCTTCATTTAGTTTTTCTTCAGCCATTCAGAGGAGGACTTGCTGGTATGTTTTTGATCATTGTCCTGCTGCAGAACCTAAGTTTGTTTCACCTTGAGGTCACGAACAGATGGCCGGACATTCTTCTTCAGGATTTCTTGGCAGACAGCAGAATTCATGGTTCCATTTATCACAGCCGATCTTTCAGGCCCTGAAAGAGCAAAACACCCCCTGTCCATCACACCACCATATTTTACTGTTGATCAATGTTCCCCGTATTTTTTCTAGTATGTGAGTATACACAACAACAACCCAAGCATTCCCTGGACCTTTGTGAGCGGCATCAGATATCCACACTGTAGTATCGCACCTGTCAAAAACCCGAGCTTCCAGGTGGATTCCACAATGCCACTTAAATGAAAAATGAAAGAAAGAAAAATGAAAAATGAAAAAAGTGTACCAGCGGCCATTTACACTTTTCCAAGGAGCATCAAACATGGGACATCGAAAGGTGGAAAAAAGTTTTATTCTCCGGTGAGAAAAAATGTAACCTTGACGGTCCGGATGGCTTCCAACGTTACTGGCATGACAAGGAAATCCCACCTGAGATCATTTTTACCCGGCACAGTGGAGGGGGACCCATCATGATCTAGGGTTCTTTTTAATTCAGTGGAACACTGGAGCTTCAGGTGGTGCAGGGTCGTCAGATTGGTTACGTGCAGATGTTGCTGCAGGCATACCTCATGACCGAAGGCCCTGGTCTGTGTGGTAAGAGCTGGGTTTTTCAACAGGACAACGCTGCACTTCACAATGCTCGCTTGACAAAGGACTTCTTCAGGGAGAATAACATCACTCATGGATCATCCTGCATGTTTGCCTTTTAAATTTAAATCCCATACAGAACATTTGGGGATGAATGGCATTGAAGTTTATAAAAATGGCCTTCAGTTCCAGACAGTTGATGCCCTTCGTGAAGCCATCTTCACCACTTGGAGTAATGTTCCCACTAGCTTCCTGGAAACACTCGCATCAAGCATGCCCAAACACATTTGAAGTGATTAACAAGAACAGTGGAGCTACTCATTCCTGAGTCTTACTGAGAACATTTTTTGTTCTGGTTTGGAGAGTTTTTTGTCATTTTTTGAACAATGGTTTTAAACTTTTGCTCAGCTGATAAACACCATACTTCAGTTTAATTGTTGTGAAAAGCGCTTTATGTCACACTCCCCCCTCTGCTTTTGCAAACTGTAGCACTACTTAAAACCTAATTTAGATAAAAATGTGCAAAAGGTAAATTTTAGGAATTTCTCAACTGGTCTTAAGATTTTGAATGGGAGTGTATTTGTGGTAAATGTTTACTTTAAGAAAAAAAAGTAAATTAACTCTCAACCGACCCACCAGTCTCTTCTGCCATAGACATATGCCTTCTGCACCACAAACTTGGTATAACATTTATTGCTGTATCCAGTACATCCGGCCATCACAATACTCAGACCACAGAACATTAAGATAAGCCTAAATGTTCTTTTTGTTCAAGAGTGGGTTTTGTCTTGGAAGTACGCCATGTAGGCTATTTTTGCCCAAGGTCTTTCTTAGGGTGGAGTCATGAACACTGACCTTTACTGAGGAGAGTGAGGCCTGCAGTTCTTTCGATGATGTTGTGGGATCTTTTGTGACCTCTTGGATGAGTTGTCTGTGCTCTTTTAGGGTCATTTTGGTTGGCTGGCCACTCGTGGAAATGTTCACCATTTGGGGATAAAGGCTATCATTGTGGTTCACTGGAGTCCCACATATTTTGAAATGGCTGTATAACCGTTTTCACACTGATAGATCTTAAATACTTACTTTGTCATTTTGTTTTTCTCCCTTAGTAATAAAAGGTTTCATTTAAAAACTGCAATTTGTGTTCAGTTGTGTTGTCATTAACTTATATAATTAGTAGTAATAATATATTGTTAACTATATATATTCCTAATGAATGATATACATATAAACAATAACTAATATATTTATCAATTAAACTAATATTTAAATGTGAAACATTTAAGTGTGACAGAAATGCAAAAATAGGAAACCAAATAGAAGGCAATTACTTTTTTCACACTTTTTCACAGAGCTAGATAGATGGATAGATGGATAGATAGATAGATAGATAGACAGATAGATAGATAGATAGATAGATAGATAGATAGATACATGGAGAGACAGATAGATCACTGTATTGTAATTAAAGAAGAAGACCACTGCTTTTGGCCAATGTTGAGCTCTCAAGTAGAATGATATAATAATAAATAAAGATAAATAACATTACTAGTGCTGAAAATGACCTGTTTTTGCAAACACACAAAAATATTAAGACTTTTTACTGTTGCTCAAACCCGGACTTTCAACTCAACGCTCAGCATGGCTCTGAAGGTTCTGGGAGAGAGGTTTACCAACGTACACTTACACAGCCACACTGACAGGCATCTGTGTACATGCATAGACTTTGATTCCTCACCCCCAGGGAAGAACCAGTCAGCATGTTGGATGATGGGCTCGATTATGCCGACAATCTGCAGAGACAGCGTAGTCATCATCTCTGTCAGGTCCCTGCAAAGAGGAACCAAACCAAGGTCTGACCAGTTACGTGAGAAATTTAAAAACAAATTAAAAGCTGGGAAGAATACATACGGCTCTGTGTGCGTCCAGAGTAAATTCGGGCCAAGGACAATGGCCATGTTACCGGGTGTCATCTTGTTGGCATCTTGATACTCACTCAGCTTGGCTAAGAATTTAATGAGATATCTATTGCATTCAAGAAGAAGTAGGTATTTACAGTATGTTACAGCAGGACAAACACATCATGTATGAGATGGTGACTGACCTGAAGTTATTCAAGTTATCTGTAGGCAGTTTTTCACAGGCTGCCATTAATGCTTGATGTCTCTTGTCCATATCTTGAATGCTGAGTGAAAAAGGAAGTTGTAGTATACTTCTTAAATATGAGTGTTAGCACTTCAATAAGATCAAAATGGAGCATTGTTATTTTCGTAAATGCAGTTTTTTGAAACAGCTTTTGTCTCATTAGGTGGGGCAAATGTTAAAATCAAGCGTCTTTAAAGTTTCTTTTTAGGACTCAGTGACTCACTTGGAGGCCTGAATCCATTCATCATAAAGTTCAGTGGTCATCAATGGGTCGGGGAGTTCACGGAGATAAGATTTGAGAGCCCCTGTGAGTGAGAGAAGTTGTAAAAGCTCTTGCGCAGCTGGTGCAGTGGCCACATTTTCTCCATTTCCTCTAAAACACATTTGGTTCTCGTTCATGCGTGACATTGACAAATGACACAACAGCTGTCCTCCTCCCTGAGTCACCACCTTATCGTGGTGGAGGAGTTTGCGTGTCCCAATGATCCTAGGAGCTAAGTTGTCGGGGGCTGTCATGCCCCTGGTAGGGTCACCCATAACAAAAAGGTCCTAGGGGAGGGACTAGACAAAGAGTGGCTCAAAAGACCCGAATGATGAATGATACAATTGGACTTCGTTTTCCCTCGCCCGGACGCGGGTCACCGGGGCCTACCTCTGGAGCCAGGCCCGGAGGCGGGGCACGATGGCGAGCGTCTGGTGGCCGGGCCTGCACCCATGGGGCCCGAAGAAGTCCAGCAACAACACACCACACGGGTTCAGATCAGTGAGGCCGTTCTCCCAACCACGCCCCTCCAAGTCACACTGGGTCTGGCAGGGCCTGCACCCATGGGGCCCGGTCGGGCACAGCCCGAAAAGGTAACGTGGGTCCCCCCTCCCATGAGCTCACCACTCGTGGGAGGGGCCAAAGAGGTCGGGTGCAAAGAAAGCTGGGTGGCGGCCGGAGGCAGAGGCCTTGGCGGTCCGATCCTCGGCTACAAAAGCTAGTTGTCGGTACGTGGAATGTCACCTCTCTTGCGGGGAAGGAGCCTGAGCTGGTGCGTGAGGTGGAGAAACTCCGGCTAGATATAGTCGGACTCACCTCAACGCACGAAAAGGGCTCTGGAACCAGTCTTTTCGAGAGGGGCTGGACTTCATTCCACTCTGGTGTTGCCAGCAATGAGACGCGATGAGAAGGGGTGGCAATTCTTGTTGCTCCCCGGCTCAGAGCCTGCACGTTGGAGTTTAACCCGGTAAATGAGAGGGTAGTTTACCTACGCCTTCGGGTGGGGGGACGGGTCCTGACTGTTGTTTGCGCTTATGAGCGAAACGGCAGTTCAGAATACCCACCCTTTTTGGAGTCCTTAGAGGAAATACTAGAGAGTGCTCCCTCGGGGGATTCCCTTGTTCTGTTGGGTGACTTCAACGCTCATGTTGGCAGCGACAGTGAGACCTGGAGAGGTGTGATTGGGGGGATCGGCCCCCCTGATCTTAACCCGGGCGGTGTCTTGTTATTGGACTTCTGTGCTCGTCACGGATTGTCTATAACGAACACCATGTTCAAGCATAAGGGTGTCCACATGTGCACTTGGCACCAGGACACCCTGGGCCGCAGTTCGATGATTGACTTTGTGGTTGTGTCATCGGACTTGCGACCTCATGTTTTGAACACTCGGGTGAGGAGAGGGGCGGAGCTGTCAACTGATCACCACCTGGTGGTGAGTTGGTTCCGATGGTGGGGGAGGATGCCGGTCAGACCTGGCAGACCCAAACGCATTGTGAGCGTCTGCTGGGATTGCCTGGCAGAATCCCCTGTCAGAAGGAGTTTCAACTCCCACCTGCGGGAGAGCTTTGACCATGTTCCGAGGGAGGCAGCGGACATTGAATCCGAGTGGGCGATGTTTTGTGCCTCCATTGTCGATGCGGCCGATCGGAGCTGTGGCC
>QODF01000131.1:638712-656729 GCA_024372805.1 Oostethus manadensis
ACTTTTTCACACAGGGCTATGTGGGTTTGGATTTTTTTCTCCCTGAATAATAAAAACATTCATTTAAAAACTGCATTTTGTGTTTACTTGTGTTGTCTTTGACTAATATTAAAATGTGTTTGATGATCAGAAACATTTTGTGTGACAAACATGCAAAAGAATAAAAAGTAGCACTGTATTATATAGAAAGCCTAAACTTCCCTGATAACATAATGTACAATTTTAAATATTGCAACATTCACTTTTAGTGCTGTTGTAACAGTATATGTTACCCAGAGCAGTGGTTCCCTAAGTTTTTACAGTCGCATACCCCTTCAGACGTTTGACCTAAAGCCACACACCCCTACTCCTGCACACTAAAAAAAACCTCTTAATTAAAAACTACAAGTGTTAAATTAATTGGTTAATTCATTTTATAGTAATTCCAGGTCAAAATATTGTATTTTGCAAGGTCACATTTCGGTAAAGTTTCACATTAGTACCGATAAATAGATAGGTAATCATCCTACATATCTTTTAATTCAGTGGGGCCCTAATAAAATCAGTTTTCATTTATTAATTTATTTTCTATACCGCTTATCCTCATTAGGGTCGCGGGTATGCTGGAACCTATCCCAGCTGACTTTGGACGAGAGGCGGGGTACACCCTGGACTGGTCGCCAGCCAATCGCAGGGCACATATAGACAAACAAACATTCACACTCACATTTACACTCTAATGGACAATTTAGAGTCGCCAATTAACCTAACATGCATGTTTTTGGAATTTGGGAGGAAACCAGAGTACCCGGAGAAAACCCGCGCAGGGAGAACATGCAAACTCCACACAGAGTTGCCCAACGGATATTCGAACCCTGAACCTCCTGACGGTGAGGCCAACGTGCTACCCACTCATCCACTGTGCGGCCTGTTTTATTTTTTCCCAAATTATGTATTTTTCAATTTTTTTATAATTGCATTTTTTACATTTTTCACTTATTTTTACCAGCATGGTGTGTGTGGTGTGTGGGTTACTGAGTAAAAGGCCCGTTAATTATATTCATGAAAAAAACGTATTAATGAACAATTCTGCCCACTAATTGAGAAATTAACTAACTTTTGTAATGGGATGCACACATTTTTCCAAAAGCGTCAACAAACTGTAATGTCTGCTTGCGATTAAGGAAGATGTAGTCACCCATGCAATTCCAACTGCATACTGTATGTGAGATATTTTTTATGACACGCTTATTTAGTTTACAATTAGATGAAGTGGCAAACAGCGCTCTTATTTTGAAGGCTGGAAAGACGCTCCGTGTGTGAGAATGTCTCTTTACGCCTAAGATGATCTGGTTACAAAAATAAATGTGCTTCTTAGCTTTTTTTCACTCAGAACCTGCATGTCGTCATCGAGCATCGTATAACTCTGCTAACATAAAGGAGTGAAAATATACTCATCCGGCCCGAGTGACACACACACACATACCGTATGCACACAACGGCACTAGCATGCTAACCCCCACTTCCATTCACGGTTTGTTTGTCATTTCCACCAGGGAACTATTTAACCGCACAACGTTCATTCTCCTCAAGATGACAGCATATTGTTCACATTGTGCCAATTTCCACGAGATTCGGTGTTTAACAGTAAAGTCCATTTTTATTGGTCAGTTCAAAGAAATCATAGGAACCTATTACAGTCTGGTTTTGGAATCCTTCCGTTTGAATGGCTTGAATTTGAGCTACACTTTTTTTTCCCACTCACGATGTTTATGGGTTAAGTCTGCACATTAATTTATTGAAAATTTGAAGGGGAAAGTTTAACAATCATGACAAAGCAGTAGCCGCGATACAACAATCGATAAACCTAATATTTGGGGGAATCCCCACTTCCAGTAACAGGTTTTCCCCCTGCGCCGTGCGTGGATTGGAACACCAATATTAGATGAAATCTTCAAGAAGAAAAAATCAAAATATTCAGCAAACGTACTTGTTTGTTCATGTGACGCGCACACAGCAATGAAGAACTTAACACTCCATTATCTTCAGTGCAGTGCAGCACAGAGAGGCGTTTAGGTCCACTCATACTTGTGAGTGTTTGGCGCTAATGGCTTTTCTCTTCTTTTTGCGTACCCCGTATGGCATTTGGCGTACACCTGGGGATACTCGTACCACACGTTGGAGACCTTGGTCCTAGACCCTCGTTATGAGCACTAAACCTGAGAAAAATCCATCATCTCCTTTCTTTTACAACGTTGAAAAATACTGTAGCATGGGACCTTTACTGTAGTTAACCCACATCCATCTGACAACTTTACAGAAGCCCACAAATGCCACATTACAAATAAATATTACATAAATACATAAATATTGTTATCTTCTACCTCCTCTTGCATGCCGCATTCCAGCAGCATGGTGACACATGCTTCAATGGGGAAGGCAATTTCTCTTCCACTAATGTTCAGGTGCTCCTCCAGAGACTTGCCAAACGACGGCTTCTCCACCCATGCCTCTGCAGTGCAGAACCGAATGCAAAGTCACACATAAAAGCAGATCAATTCTCCTGAGTTTGTTATCTAATTATTTAGACAGTGGAACAAGATGGTATTTTTCCTAGCAAAGAGTCTGAAAAAAATGGGTTGTTTTATATTTGGGGTTTCCAGATATTGTATATGCGTAAGAGATGGTGCCAAATAATTTTCGCCCAAGCAAGTCAGAGCCTTTCTTCTTGTCACTCACACACACCAGAGAGTGACCTGGAGAGATGCAGTCTAGACACACAATCACCTGGACCCGCTGAGCTTCTCAAAGGTTGGTCAAGTTAGCAACGACAGAGGAGGAGTTATGATGGTAATTTAAAAATATTGCTGCAGTCATCAAAGTCACCAACACAAGAACTGTCAAACAGCTCAGAAATATGATATACAATACAAATAATAATATGAAAATACATTTTGTCTTTGATATTGTCTTAAAACAGATCTTGAAAAAGAGGGGGCTTATATTTAGGGTCAATACAGTATTTACGTCAAAATAGCTTTACTATTCAATCGCCTTACAAGGATTATACTGTGTATATACCGTATAACATGCAACATAATTTAATGTAATATAACACATACAGTGTAAAATTGCATTATTGCATAGTAATCAAACTAAGTACTTTTAATTTGGATATTCAAACATGGCTTTTCTGCAACTAATTAAGCTGCGGGAAGTAAATTTCATCTTAATGAGAGCGCTGTACGGCAAATCCGGGGATTCTAATTCTATTACTTTGTCATTCAGATGGTGCTGCTGATGCATTATCAGGGCAGATATTCACACAAATACTGTAGCACGCTCGCACATAGAGTGCTTGCCTGACCTTGGTGTGCTTTAATTTGGGGCAGAATGCTGTGAAGAATCTCTAGTGACTTCCTGTGGTATTCTGCCTGTGTCTCTATTAGCTGTGGATGGGAGGAGAGGGAGAGACTATGAGCAATTGTGTACATGAAAAGAGACCATGCACCTAAGCTATAAAAGTATTTTCCTACTGTAATGACAGCTGTGAATATAGAGTTCACTAGTGAAGTACTTACTGTCTGGAAATAATTTGCATAGTCGGGTTCTTTGGCCACAAAGCTGTACATGTCTGCAGACAACTGATCCTGAAACAAAAGCCTCAACCTTATTGAAATGCTCAACCTAAAACAGTAATATGAAATTTCATTTTAAGCCTGACCCTGCAAATCTCCATCCGGGTGGCTGCCTCTTCCATCTCCTCTCTTAGTGACTCGGACTTGGTGCCAGGCTGCAGAGTGCTCGGGTTACTGGACGACTTAGACGACTGATTGTATCTGTAAGTAAGTCAGCAAACATCAATTCTGTTGGTTTTGAATTCATTCATTGAAATGCACTAAAATGCAAATACTGTAAAATAGTAGAAAACTCACATTCTTGGTTACACAATTTCAAAGTTGAACATTAAATCTGCTCTTACCGCTGTGAAATCATTTAAGAAATTTATTTCATTACAAATTTGCACACCGCCATTTGGATTTGTCTCTGTTAGTCAAGTCTGTTCCCAAACAGCTACACCCCTACTGTCTGGCACGCGCTTAATTTTTCTGATAAATACACCACATTGGGGTGCTGTTATCAACCCCAAAGTTTGAGCCCATGAGTGGGATTGACTCGAAATGACACACCACTCAATGAGCTCTATAAAACTCCCACTAAAACATAACGGTGCTTAGGTGAATCACAGCAAATTTTCGTACACACTTTTATGTGACTGACGAGCACATGTCTGTAAACTTAAATTCATTCATTCATTTTCTATGCCGCTTATCCTCATTAGGGTCGCGGGGATGCTGGAGCCTATCCCAGCAGACTTTGGGCGAGAGGTACACCCTGGACTGGTCGCCAGTCAATCGCAGGGCACATATACCATAATTATGATCATAAAACTTTGAATATATGTGTACTACATGACTTCCCAAGCATTTTGACAACAGGACAAAGGGGGCATCACAATTGTCATTTACAGTCATGGGAATTTATAAAATATCCCACTAAATTCTCATGAGAACAAAAACATTCAGGAAATCCGTTTTCAAACTGTGATGTGGCACACGTCTCGACAAAGATAAGAAAAAAAAGACAACATTTTGCATAGACTTTTCACACGGTAAACAATACTAGTAGAAGAAGATGTCCTTCACCTTGCCCGTGCTGAGTCCATGTCCAAGACAAGCTTAGCTAAGTGCTTTCTTTGTTTCTGTATGTTAGGAATGTCCACCTAAGACACAACAATAAGATGATGCTTTGCATAAGTGTTTTGGTTTGAATAAAAAGCAATACTATATGGTATTAAGTGTTATTAGGCATAAAGCAGAGTCCACTGACCTCAGCAAGAATATAGAGTGGCTCGACCACATCTCTGTCTATCTGGAATTCAAAGTCGATGAGCTCCTGGGCCAACTTCTCTTCTGTCTCTCCACATAGCTTCAGCATCTTCCTGTTCGCAGTGATCCATTAAAGTTAAACTGGGAATGGCTGAATTAATGGTTAAACATAACCCAGTGCAGGGGAGATTTAACATGAGGGGTCAAGTGGAGTCATGCCCCACCAGATAAAGCAGATGGCCTGAGAGCTTGTTAGTATTTTCTTCCCTGACAAGGACAAATGCAGAGGTTTCCAAAATTTTTTCTTCTGCCAGCTACTTTTACAAAAAAAAAAGGCTGGGAGGTTCTCACTTTTGTAATATTTACATTTTCACAGCATATTCAAAGCTTACATTAACAAAAGGGTGGTATTCATGACTCATATTTTGCATGAAAACAACAAAAACAATTTTGTTCATCTGCATCTGTCTCCATTTTTCGTCACTATTACAAACATATTAGCAAAGCTATTGAGCTGTTTGTGTTTTATTTTTTATGACTGGCAACATTCAAATTGTATGTCATTCAGTACAGTATGGTTAATATCTGTGTTACTTTGTTGTAATTTATCGCTAAACAGGGGCATCATGTCTGAATTAAACACGTATACAAATACTAAGAGCTGAAGCAAATATTCTTTGACCTTTTGATGAGTTACTAAAACTCAAACTTTTTGGAGGGCGGGATGCATGGTGTCACAAATCAAACATGATGACAAACAACTTAGTTCAGCATTGTGGACTAAAATATGATGGCCTTTAGAGTGCTCATGTCAACAACACACAAGCTTATCAACCGTGTTATTTTCACTGTGAAAGCTCACTTTTATACACAGGGCCATGTAGGTTTGGATTTTTTTGTCCCTTAGTAATAAAAAGGTTTACTTTAAAAACTGCATTTTGTTCAGTTGCGTTGTCATTGGCTATTTGACATGCAGTCAAATAACCCTATCTCAACCAGAATATTAACCCAGTTGCGCACAGCCATGTAAACACCAATAACCATTTTGAAAAACCCAAATATGCACATATATATATTACTCTTGGGTTAGTCCTTTTATAACTCAAATATAATATGTAAGGGCAAATACTTTTTCACACCACTCTATATGCATAATACTGTATAAATAAATTTAAAGGTGACCATATGATGTTATTGCATGACTACAGGGCTCTAATAATGTTTAAAGCCGTATACGGTCATACATGTTTTTAAGCTCTAACCACTTAAGTACTCCATTTATGAAGAAGGAATCCTACTTTGCAGAAATTCACTTACCACTTTATTTCAGATTCATTTGCTGTGCATCCACGGCTGTGTTTGGTTGAGTCTGGTCCTCAACGTGACGCCACCAAGGTAGTGGCGGTTCAAAAAACTCGCTGGGGGCCATTTAAAAATCACAACTTCATTTCACTCCAACTATAGAGTTTACTGGCAGATGACTGCAGTATGCCAAAACATTTTATTAAGTGAGTACGCTGGAACCTCAAGAAATTAATTCGTTTCGAAGGGGCTTTACTGTCTTCAGAATCAGAATCAGAAAAACTTTATTGCCATTGTAAGTGAACAATTATGAACTAGGAACTTTCTTTGGCGACTCAGTGCGCCGTAGAATTCTAAGTAAACATAGAGCATTAAATAAACATAGAACTAACTAAACATAGAACCCTGAGTAAAAAGGTGAAATCACTGATAAGTAAAGGCATGAGGGTATTTTTAGTGCAGGTAATATAAGGTGCCAAAAATACTGGTTATAAAGTGAGCATAGGCCAAATGTTATAAAGTGTTCATGAGTTCAACAGCAGCAGGAAGGAAACTGTTCTTGTGGCGAAAGGTTCTGGTCCGAATGGACCGTAACCTTCTGCCAGAGGGGAGTGGCTCAAATAGTCCATGTCCATGGTGGGAAGGGTCAGCAAGTATCCGGCCTGCTCGCCCCTGAGTTCTGGAGACGTAAAGGCCTGGAGAGATGGAAGGCTGCAGTCTTGGTATTTTAGTGGACAAAATTTACCATATAAATGGCGTAATTTTTTCCAGCTCCCTCATATAAAGTGTAAAAACTGTATTGTAGCCATGATGATTATTAATGACACCATAATCATTTACATGTGCATGAATCTTAAATAAACAATGAGAAAATAATAAACAGAATGAAAAATAATAATAAATGTTGTTATGAATAATGACACTTTACCTTTTGGGTTGAGCGAGGTGAGCTTCATGGCAGAGGAGGAAGATGAGAACAGAGTTTTGACAGATGACAGAAATCATACATAAGTTTACGTACTGTAACTTAATTTGAATAAATACAGTAGATACTAAACGTTTACATACTAAACGTAACACTATGATTTGTATTATTTAAATTTTTAACAATTGACTTTTTGGTAAGCTGAGGAAAGGGACACTGTGATTGGCCATCACTAGGGATTTTGGTAGGAAGAGGATAACGGGATATAACCAAGATAACCAATGGGAGGGCAGCTTCTTCTTCTTCGGTTTTACGGCGGTTGGCATCCATTACTTTGTTGCATTACCGTCCAAGGGGAGGGCTGCTTGTATGGCGGTGCATTACATTCAAAATTCTGAGCGTCACTTTCCATTTTCATTTTCATAGTTTGAATATTTTTTCATTGTATGGGAAGGAAATATCTTCGAAGCCTAATTTGCATTAGGATTATTTTCAAATAATAAGGTTTTCGTAAATCGAAGTTCCACTGTACTTCTATTTTGTTATTGTTTTTTAAAACATTTTTTGGTGACATGAGCACTTCAAGGGGTCCAGTTTCATAGACCAGGCATGTTCTAGGCACATTTTGCAATATCGGGCCAGGCGCAGCATGGTGTAAGTATGCCTCCATCCCTCCTACCGGCGCAAGTGGCAAAGAGGGAGGAGAGAAGGCATGAATGGATTTAACACAGCCGAGTCAAATCTTCACCAATCAATTGAGCTCCTCTCCTCACCTTTAAATGCGCCCCTGGTGAAGTGCATTACAAGTTTTGTTGAATATGGATGAAGACAGCGGAAGACGGCCAAACTCCCAGACGGAAAGTGATGTTTTGGTCCGGGAGGTTTAAGCTCGCTGTGGCCGATTATATGGTCATGTAAACAGACCAACACGTGCTGATGATGCAAAAACGGCCTGGGAGGAGATTACAAGTTTGTACTGAGAACCGTTGCCTAGTGTAAAAACGGGTTCATTGATGTCAGAAGATGGGGCAAAACAAAAACTGTCAAAGCACCGGAGGCACACGATGGCTCCCATCAACCAGTGTCACAGTGAGCTCAGTGGAGGACGTTGCGTCTATCACCCTCACAGCTTTCAGTATAAAGGGTTTTGGTGGGGTTGAGGTTAGTATTACAGGTAAGGTAAGGTAAGCGCTTTTTCCCCACTCGTGTTACTAAAGACACTCGTATTTAGTAACCTATATTTTAACCCTGTGTAATTTGAATATAAACAAAGACTATGCATAACAGGATGAAATCCGAAGCAACTGTGCGTAAAAGACGCATTGTCAAGCTTGTGGTCTGGCCCTTGTTTGCATGTGAGATGAACTTTCATTCATTCATTCATTTTCTATGCCGCTTATCATCATTAGTGTCGCGGGGATGCTGGAGCCTATCCCAGCAGACTTTGGGCGAGAGGCGGGGTACACCCTGGACTGGTCGCCAGTCAATCGCAGGCCACATATAGACAAACATTCACACTCACATTCATACCAATGGACAATTTAGAGTGGCCAATTAACCTAACGTGCATGTTTTTGAAATGTGGGAGGAAACCGGAGTACCCGGACAAAACCCACGCACGCACGGGGAGAACATGCAAACGCCACACAGAGATGCCCAACGGAGATTTGAACCCAGGTCTTCTAGATCTCCTGACTGTGTGGCCAATGTGCTAACCACTCAACCACCGTGCGGATCGAGGTGAACTTTTATTACCCAAATAATTATGATAATTTTTGCAATTCTTGGTTACACAATAAAATGTGTCGATACATTTAATTGATCATTTATTTACGATTAACCACATCCATATCAGATCCACTAGTAACCGATAAGGAGGAGAAGGGCAGCAATCTGGTTACAAAGGAGGTGGTGGCCAGAAGGAGACGGGGCGACAGAGGCAGACAGGACAGTCAATATAGATCAAAATGTATGTGCTGATTCAGATAGTTACTTTAAACAGTGGTTTTTGGGATTATTAATTGCATTCAAATGTGCCTGACATTGCGTAAACCGGCCTGTGGGGTTGTGGTGACGTGTGCGCACTGTGCGCCAGTCAACCAACTTACCACTAGACCAGCTGTGCTTTGCCTTACGCCGAGAGTAGACCAGGTTGGAGCTGGCAAGCTCTCAGCGCACCTTCGGCGAAGCCTTTTGGCACAGAATTGTCACTACGCCAGGTTGACGAGTCGGCACCTCACCCTGCTGCGCCGGCACACCCATCGCAGCGCGCCTTGGATTACCAATTACGAAATTGGCTGCGTACTTTGTTAAGCTGGATGAAATTACCACTGCGCGGCCTGCGCCACACTGCGCCACCCACAAAATTAGAGCCCCAAGAGTCAAAAGGTTCTGGTGCATCCAGGGAGCGCTGCAGATACTAATAGTGTGAAATGGTTTTGCATGGCGTACCCCAGTAGGGAGTCATCCCCCAAAACTGCAGCGCCCTCCACCATACATTGTGCCAGGATGTTAAGTGGAAGTTTTTTCTGTCAGAACAGAGGAAGACAGATTGTGGTCATCAGTTTCCATGTGCATCCTGGCAAACAGATACAAGCTGATTAATGCATGCTAGACTCACAGAGGCTGACTTGACAGATTTCTTCTCCACGTCAACCCCCTGTTGACCTTGCAGGCAAGCCGTCAGTTTCTTGTGAGTGCTGTGTGTCACTTGTTTGACGAGGTCCAGGCGCTTCTCCACCTGCAACATACAGTATACACAGTATTTAAATATGGCTTATTACTGACTAGCTAATGCAGCACAACAGCACACACACTGTATACAGCTCACCTGTAGCAGGTCCTCGCCTAACACCTCTGTTTTTTCGGCCCTAAAACAGAAAAGTATAACTTTTAAAGTATACTTTATATGGTATTGGAACGACAACTTCGTCTCTGATAGGAGTTAAAAGCTGACTTTCAGATCCACCAAATCAGTCATCCAATGCAGCAAATACTTCCACTGTAAGTCCACATGCTCCCCTTTCTGTGTGTGCTACCACTTCCTACAATTGTGCCTGGACCACCATGCAAATACATTTTTAAAGACCACATCACCAAATCTGTATTATAAACAAAACAGTACTGGATGAAACAGTCAAAGGACCAATGAGAATGTTGCTTAAATTTTTGCTTACATTTTAAAAACCACATCTTCATCATAAATCTGTATTTTAGCAAAAATAGTACTGGATGAAATAGTCCATAAATAAACAGACCATAGAGAATTAGGGCACTGAGTTAGTACAAAAAAAAGAATGTATGAAAATGTGTGAAAAATATGATCACATAAAAATAACACAGGATAATTTGGCACAGTTCTCGGGGGGGAATGTTGCAGTCACCACCGTTTTTTTGACATTTTTGCATGTTTCTCACCAACTGGTACAAATTTGGGTATTGTGTCACGTGTATGACATGTTTGCCCTTTTCTTATTTTTCTGTATTTTTAGTGGGTCTTTTGTGTTCCTCTATACTGCTGCTTCTGTTTTTGTTTCCTTTTAGACAATGGTTGTTCTGAGATGGGAGTAGCTTTTGGATGAGCACAGCTGCATTCCATCATCCACTCCTACTTAGTCACCTCAGATGCATTTGGAAAACGTGGGATTAGTCTTTTGTTTGGACGTTTCTTGCCACACTGTTCTCCGATTTTCTCTCTAGGGTATTGTTTGCTCTTGCTCTTTCGTTACATTGAGCCTTCCAACCTGCTCATCCAGCAGCCTGCCTGTATCTCAGGTAGCTTTTAGTTTCTCCTTTTTGGACTTTGCTTGTTCAGTTAGTAGTAGTGGTAGTGGTGATTTCGGAATAGAGGGACCTCTGGGCTTCCCTGCTTAGGTTGCTGCCCCCGCGACCCGACCTCGGATAAGCGGAAGAAAATGGATGGATGGATGGATGGATGGATGGTGATAGGACTGGACGTTTTGTTTTCGTGTACCTTGACGACATACTTATTTTTTTTCACCTCTCTCATCAGCACCATCACAATGATCGTCTTGTCTCATAAGAGGCATAAAAAGACTTTTTGTTAAACCACAGAAGTGCTCCTTGCACTCTTCTTCTGTGTCCTTTCTGGGGTTTGTTATGGAGAAGGCCGGACCCGGACCCTGCCAAGATCCAGGCGAAGACATTTAAAAAGTTTTTGCAGAGGTTCCTTGGTTTTGCCAATTTCTACTGGTGCTTTAGTCATAATTTCGTAAGTAGTCAAACCTCTGAACAAGCTAACATCATTAAAGGTTCATTTTGAGGGTCGTTGTGGCTGAACTGGCCTTCTTTTGAAGGCCCTAACCTTTCTCTCCCTTTCATTTTTGAGGTTGATGTGTGCGACACCGGGGTCGGGGCCTTGCTCTCTCAGCACACAAGTCACGACCAGAGGATGCACCCCTGAGCGTTTTTCTCCAGGCGTTTCTCGCCGGCTGCAAGGAATTATGACGTTGGCAACTGGGCGCTGTTGCCGGTGGTACTCGCACTGCAGGAGTAGATGCATTGGTTGGAGGGAGTCTTTGTTATCTTTTTATCATCTACACGGCCCACGGAAATCTCTCGTATATGCACGTTGCCCAAAGCCTCAACCCTCGCCTTGCTCGGTGGGTGTTGTTCCCTATCCCTTGTATGGTATTTGGGTCAAATTGACCCGTTTCAAATTTTTACAAGATTAATAATGTTAGAATTATACATTTGTTCTACCTGAAACTCCATGGGCTTAACTTGTTTTCTGTGATAAACATGTACAAACCCAAAATAATAATTGATCACACTTGCTACTATACCCCACACATTTACATCCTTCATATGGTATTCAGGTCACTTAGACCCACACACATAGATGTGCACACACATAAGCACAGCTTGGGACAGGAGCTTCTCAAAAGAAAGCTGACAATGGTTGGAACAATCCGCAACAACAGGACCGAGCTCCCACCTGAGGTTCTAACTGTGACAAATAGGCCTGTGCATTCCCCCAACTTCATGTTCACAGTCAACACTGCTCTGGTATCTTACATACAGAGAAAAGGAAGAAATGTGTTGCTTATGAGCACTCTACACCGGAATGGAAAAATAAGTAGTCCAAAGGATCAAAAGCCAGAGATCATACTTGACTACATGCCACAAAAGGAGGAATAGACAACCTCGACAAGCTGTTGGCCTGCTAATGCTGTCAAAGAAGAACACTGCAATGGTCACTTGTTATATTTTTAACAATATTGTATGTTTTCATTTCTTCAGAGTTATGCATGATTTGAAAGTCCATCCATCCATCCTTTTTCTTCCGCTTATTTGAGGTCGGGTCGCGGGGGAGCAGCCTAAGCAGGGAAGCCGAGACTTCCCTCTCCTTGGCCACTTCGTCCAGCTCTTCCCGGCGGATGCCGTTCCCAGGCCAGCTGAAGACATAGTCTCTCCAGTGTGTCCTGGGTCTTCCCCGAGGCCTCCTACCGGTTGGACGTGCCCTGAACACCTCCTAAGGGAGGTGTCCGGGAGGCATCCTAACCAGATGCCCAAGCCACCTCATCCGGCTCCTCTCAATGCGGAGGAGCAGCGGTTCTACTCCAAGTTTCTCCTGGATGACAGTGCTTCCCACCCTATCTTTAAGGGAGAGCCCAGCCACCCTGCGGAGAAAACTCATTTCAGCCGCTTGTACCCGCGATCTTATCCTTTTGGTCACTACCCAAAGCTCATGACCACAGGTGAGGGTAGGAACGTAGATCGACTGGTAAATTGAGAGCTTTGCCTTTCGGCTCAGCTCTCTCTTCACCATGACAGACCGGTGCAAAGTCCGCATCACTGCAGACGCCGCAGCAATCCGCCTGTCCATCTCACGTTCCATCCTTCCCTCACTCCTGAACAAAACCCTGAGGTATTTAAACTCCTCCACTTGAGGCAGGACCTCATCCCCTACCCAGAGATAGCACTCCACCCTTTTGTGGGCGAGAATCATGGACTCAGATTTGGGGGTGCTGATTCTCATCCCAGCCGCTTCACACTCAGCTGCGAAACGATCCAGTGAGAGATGAAGGTCACGGCTTGCTGACGCCAGCAGGACCACGTCATCTGCAAAAAGCAGAGACTGAATCCTGTGGCCACCAAACTGAAACCCCTCAACGCCCTGGCTGCGCCTACAAATTCTGTCCATGAAAGTAATGAACAGAATCGGTGACAAAGGGCAGCCCTGACGGAGTCCAACCCTCAATGGAAACGGGTTCGACCTATTGCCGGGAATGCGAACCAAACTCTGACACCGGTCATACAGGGAACGAACCGCCTGGATTAGGTGCTCCGATATCCCATATTCCCGGAGCACTCCCCACAGTATTCCCCGAGGAACACGGTCGAATGCCTTCTCCAAGTCCACAAAACACATGTAGACTGGTTGGGCAAACTCCCATGAACCCTCAAGGACCCCGGCAAGAGTATAGAGCTGGTCCACAGTTCTACGACCAGGCGGATCTTATCCACCCACGGGGCCCTGCCACCAAGGAGCTTTTTGACCACCTTGGTAACCTCAGCCCCAGAGATAGGAGAACCCGCCTCAGAGTCCCCGGGCACTGCTTCCATGTTGGAAGACGCGTCGGTGGGATTGAGGAGGTCTTCAAAATTTTTGCTCCACCAGTCCACAACATCTCGAGTCGAGGTCAGCAGCACACCGTCCCCACCATACACGGTGTTGACTGTGCACTGCTTCCCCCTCCTGAGACGGCGGATGGTGGACGAGAATCTCTTTAAAGCCATTCGAAAGTCGTTTTCCATGGCCTCTCCAAACTCCTCCCATGTCCAAGTTTTTGCCTCAGTGACTGCCAGAGCCACAGACCACAGGCCTGACGGTACCTGTCAGCTGTCTCCTAAGTCCCATGGGCCAAAACAGCCTGAAAGGACTCTTTTTTCAGCTTGACGGCATCCCTCAACGCTGGTGTCCACCAACAGGTTTTGGGATTACCGCCACGACAGGCACCGACCACCTTACGGCCACAGCTCTGATCAGCCGCATCGACAATGAAGGCACGAAACATCGCCCACTCGGACTCAATGTCCGCAGCCTCCTTCGGAATTTGGTCAAAGCTCTACCGCAGGTGGGAGTTGAAACTCCTGACAGGGGACTCTGCCAGACGTCCCCAGCAGACCCTCACAATGCGTTTGGATCTGCCAGGTCAGACTGGCATCCTCCCCCACCATCGGAACCAACTAACCACCCGGTGGTGATCGGTTGACAGCTCTGTCCCTCTCCTCACCCGAGTTTCCAAAACATGTGGCCGCAAGTCCGACGACACAACCACAAAGTCAATCATCAAACTAAGGCCCAGGGTGTCCTGTTGCCAAGTGTACATGTGGACACCCTTATGCTTGAATATGGTGTTCTTTTGAGAAAATCCTGGATGAGCACAGAAGTCCAATAACAAAACGGGTTAAAATCGGGGGGCCGTTCCTCCCAATCACACCTCTCCAGGTCTCACTGTCGCAGCCAACATGAGCGTTGAAGTCACCCAGTAGAACAAGGGAATGCGCCGAGGGAGCACTCTCTAGTACTTCCTCTAAGGACTCCAAAAAAGAGCATATATATATATACATATATATATTGTGATAAATTGTGATATATTGCCGTATATATATATATACATACACGCATACATACATACGTACTAATAATAATAAACATAAAAGAAAAACAACGAGAAAAACAGAACCTCATGAACAATGACCATCCAGATGACACCTGCAACAGATCTACATTAAATCTACATTACTCTGCAGTAACAGAATAACTGCATCAGAGTGAAATAGAGAATGAGGAGATGTTAGTGGTGAACACAGCCATGCATCCTAAACCACACTCCCTCCAAAAGTGAGGGTCCAACTAGGAAGCCCGGCCCCCCAGCAGCACCCCACAGAGGAGACCGCGAGTGCACTCTGAAGAGGTGCAAGGGAGAGAGACGGGCGGTGTGTACAAAGGGTAGAGACTTAATCAACGCGATCTTATGAACCGCGCTTACTGGGAATTCCTCGTTGATAGGAAATAATTGCAATCCCCAATCCCTATCACGAGTGGTGATCACAGTGTTACCCGCGCCTCTCGGCACAGGGTAGACACATGCTGATCCACTCAGTGTGGTGCACGTGCAGCCCTAGACATCGAAACTGCATGGGCAGAACGCCCACCAGGTGACACGGGTCCCGCCACCCCAAAAATAAGTTTGAGGTGTCTGTGAGTCTATGTATAGTGAGTAAGTGTAATTAAAACTGGAGAGTTTGCGGCCACCAGGGTCGCACCCCCCATGGAGCACGTGCACTCCCCAAGATCCTATGTGATTGTTTGCAGGTAGTGGGGGAGCGAGGGCCCGAGGGATAGTAGGACTGGGAGGAAAAAAATTTCCTCCCCAGAAGATGAGCCAATAGGCAAAAGGCAAGGTCCCTGTTCCCGGGGACCCACCACGGGGAAGGGGCCGGCACGAAGCTGGGTCATAGGCCCTGGACACCCAGTACACCGCAGCCCGGAAGCAGTCTCTCCCAGATGCCACACTCAAAATCCACCATAGAGCCCCCCCGATAGGCACGCCGCTGTAAGAGATCCCAGCAGCCCGCACCACCGATCACCACCACGGCCATCCCAGAGAGGCAGCAACCCTCCAGGCACAGTCACACCCCTCACCCCCCACCACTGCCCACAGTGCAAGCCTCCTCCACACCGCAGCCATCCACACTAGCGCTCGCACACACAACACGACACCCGCTCAACCCCATGCACATTCCCCCAACCCAGGACCTCCCAGGCACCAATCCGACACCAGGACGCGCACCCATGGTGGCTTTTACCAAACTCAGTACAACTAAGCAATACTGTATTCCGTGTGTGCCTACTGTAAAAAACATGGCCACCAAATCAGCAACTGTTTCCTATTAAATAAAAATAAGTTAAAACCAGTTGCCCTAGTGAAAACTCCAATAATTCCACAGATAATAGGAAACAAACATGCAGACCTGATGATGCCATGATGTATTGCCTCTTTCCAAACCTGCTAAAAATATAAAAAGTTTGTGCGTGGGAAGAAGTATGCATATTATTCAGCTCGAGTCGGACCTGGTGTCTTGTCTGGTGGTGGAGGCTGCTTGCCCCACTTTCCCAATAAAAGGAATAGAATTCCTCTTAGGAAACGACTTGGCTGGCGGTAAAGTATTAGTCCATCCAGAGGTGACTACCGTGCCCTTTGTCCTCACGAAAGCAAGTAAATTGCAGAGAAAATCAACCATAGTGTCACCCATGTGTGCTGTCACGTGTGCAATGGCTAAAGCTAACAAGGATACACCGAGTGATGGGTAATAGAAAATAGAAAAAAGAAAAAAAATAGAAAAAAGAATAAAAACTGTATGGCCAAGCCCATAGGCTAAAACTAAAAGCGGTCCTGCCGTTCAAGACCTACTATGGCTGGCCATTTGAGACCTGCAAACAATTAAAGGTTAGGTTTATAAACAGGAGGTTGGGGCGCACGGGCACGCCGTGCAACACCCAAAATTCCAAATGGTGAACGGCAGAAAACATGCAGGGTAAAAAAAGGTCAGAAAAAAATTTATAACTGTATAAATGATAAATTAAAATGGAAAAAGCAGAATTGAGAGAGTTGTCCTGTGACTGTGCGTCGTGGCACACTGTACTGTGTTGAAGTTTCATTTATACCACAGCAGTCCAGTGAGCAACAACAAAAGGTAAAAAAATGAGCATGACTTAAGGCGGAGGAGAAGCAGAGATTGTAGCCAAAAAAAATGGTTGCTAGGTACCTCCATAATATTAAAGTGTCGTGGTTTCTAGTAGAGACTATAATATGCAAAACGGTGGCAGCAAAAAGTGGAACACAACAAATTTGTTCTATCAACCCAAGCGCAAACACAGAGTCACAGACAAAGAGTACAAACTTGACTTGAGACAGACTCAGCATGCACGTCAACACTTACCCAATCAAAAATATATAACGCTTTTGTTCATGGCCTTCCTTACGACAAGAAATATACAAGATGGCATGAATTGACTGATGCTGTGTCATATTAGTCATGCCTATAATGTTGGAAGCCATCTGGACCGTCAAGGGTTAATTTTTTTCTCATCAGAGAATAAAACTTTTTTCCACCTTTCAAAGTCCCATGTTTGATGCTCCCTGGCAAAGAGTAAAAGGCGGATGGTTACGTGCAGATGTTGCAGCAAGCATCCCTCATGACTGAAGGCCCTTGTCTGTGTTATCTTTTTCAACAGGACAACGCTGCAGTTCACAATGCTCACTTGACGAAAGACTTCTTCAGGGAGATCAACATCACTCTTTTGGACCATCTTGCATGTTCCCCTGATTTAAATCCCATAGAGAACATTTGGGGATGGATGGCAAGGGAAGTTTATAAAAATGGCCATCAGTTCAAGACAGTTGATGTCCTTTGTAAAGCCATCTTCACCACTTGGAGCAATGTTCCCACTAGCTTCCTAGAAACACCCACATTAAGTATGCCCAAACACATTTTTTGAAGTGATTTACAAGAACAGTGGAGCTACTCATTACTGAATCCTACTGAGACATTTTTTTGTTCTGGTTTGGGGATTTTTTTGTCCTTTTTTGAGCGATGGTCTTAAACGTTTGATCGGCCGATAAAGTTCCGTTTAATTGTTGTTTTCAATAAATTACTTCAGGTCCTGCAGGTAAAAAAAAAAAAGTTATTTCCTGAGTTTGTGGGGTTGTGGTTTTTATAAGCTGAAAATCTTAATCAGCAAGAACTGTTAGAGGTGTGTCAATTTGCGTGTAATGTCTCAATAAAATTTGTTGGTTTCATCTTGTATGTTAAATTGCCAAAATAAAACAATTTTTACTTGATATTCTACATTTTTTGGTAGTACTGTATATATATATATATATATATAT
>QODF01000131.1:656814-671942 GCA_024372805.1 Oostethus manadensis
GCCGAACGGCAGCACAGAGTACCCATCCTTCCTGTAGTCTATCAGAGGGGTGTTGGAGAGTACCCCAGCTGGTAACGCCGTACTTCTACTGGGAGACTTCAAAACGAATGTTGGCAATGACAGTGTGACCTGGAAGGAACGACCTCCCCGATATGAAGCCGTGTGGTGTGTTGTTGCTGGATTTATGTGCAAACCACTGTTTGTCGATAACAAACACTATGTTCGAACATAAGGATGTCCACAAGTGCACTTGGCACCAAGACACCCTAGGTTGCAGGTCTATAATAGACTTTGTAGTCGTATCATGAGACCTGCATCCGCATGTTCTGGACACACGGGTGAAGAAAGGGGCTGAGCTATCAACTGATCACCACCTGGTGATGAATTGGATTAGATGGCAAGGAAGGATGCCGGACAGACCTGGTAGACCCAAATGTGGAGTGAGGGCATGCTGGGAACATCTGGCAAAGTCTACCGTTGGTCAAATCTTTAACTCTCACCTCCGGCAGACCTTCGCCTGCATCCCGGTGGAGGACAGGGATATCGTGTCCGAATGGGCCATGTTTCATGTCTCCATTGCTGAGGCAGCCAGTTGCAGTTGCGGCCGCAAGGTGGTTGGTGCCAGTTGTAGCGGCAAGACCCAAACCCGGTGGTGGACACCAGAGGTCAGGGCTGCCGTCAAGCTGAAGGTGTCCTATCGAGCATGGATGGCTTGTGGGACTTCCGAAGCAGCTGACAGGTACCGGCAGGCCAACCGGCATGTGGTCGAGGCAAAAAGTTCGGTGAGACCATGGAGCACAACTTTTGGTCAGCCTCGAAGAGGTTCTGGCAAACCGTTTGAAGCCTCGGAAAGGGGCCGCAGTCCCCTGTTCACGGCGTCTACAGTGGGGACGGGGTTCTGCTGACCTCGACTGAGGATATAGTTGGTTGGTGGAGTGAATACTTCAAAGCCCTTCTCATTCAAACTGACATTCGTGCCTGACTTCCGTGGAGGAAACAGAGTCTGAGGACAAGTAAGCGGACTGTTCTATCACCGTGGTTGAGGTGGTGGTCAAAACACTCGCCAGTGGTAAGGTTCCAGGGGAGGATGAGTTTCGCCCTGAGTTCCTCAAGGCTCTGGACGTTGAGGGACAGTCCTGGCTGACATGTCTCTTCAACATCACATAAAAGTCAGGAACAGTAGCTCTGGACTGGCAGACCAGGGTGGTGGTTCCCATTTTTAAAAAGGGTGACCTGAGGGTGTATTCCAACTATAGGAGAACACACACCTCAGCATCCCCAGGAAAGTCTATTCCAGGGTGCTGCAGAGAAGAGTACGACTGTTAGTCAAACCTCAGTTACAAGAGTTGCAATGTGGTTTTCGTCCCAGTCGCGGAACACTGGACCAGCTCTACACCCTTGCAAGGGAACTGGAGTGTATTTGGAAGTTTGCCCAACAGTCTACATATGCTTTGTGGACTTGGAAAAGGCGTTTGACCGTGTCCCTTGTGGTGTGTACAGGACTGTGGTGCACTACTTCGTGCCATTTCGTCCTTGTACAATTGGAGCAGGAGCCTGGACAACAGTAAGTTGAGCATTTTTTCAGTGAACGTTGGCCTCCGCCAAGGCTGCCCTTTTTCACTGATTCTGTTCATAACCCTTATGGACATAATTTCTAGCTGCAGTTGAGGCTTCGAGGGAGTCCAGTTTTGTGGTCTTAGGAGCTCGTCTCTGCTATTTGCAGACAATGTGGTCCTGATGGCCTCATCAGGCTGTGACCTTCAGCTTATACTGGAGCGGTTTGCAGCTGAGTGTGAAGGTTATGGGATGAGACTCAGCACCTCCAAATTCGAGGTCATGGTTCTCAGTCGGAAACGGGTGGATTGTATGGATTGTACCATTCGGGTTGGGAGTTAGGTCTTTTTCCCAGGTGGAGGAGTTCAAGTAACTCGGGGTCTTGCTCACCCAAGAAGGTTGGTGCACGAGGTCGACAAGTAATATAAACCAGTAATGCAGTCACAGTAAGTACTGTCTTAAGTATTGTCCTTTTACATTCCATTCAATTTGTCTCTTATCTGCTATCCAACAGCAGTAGGGAAGTCCAGACTTCCAGGTCTCCGGCCACCTCTTCCAGTTCCACCTGGAGGACACCAAGGCATTCCCAAGTCCGTTGTGAGACATAATCCCTCCAGCGTGTCCTAGGTCTGCCTTGTGGCTTTCTCCCGGCTGGGCATGCCTGGAACACCTCAACATGTAGGCATACGGGAGTTTTCCGGACTCGATCCCCGAGCCACCTCAACTGGCTCCTCTCAATGAGAAGGAGCCGCAGCTCTATTCCGCGCTCCTCACGCTCTCTCTTAGGGTGAGTCCAGCCACCGTGCGGACAAAACTCATTTCGGCCGCTTGTACCCACAATCTTGTCATTTAGGGGACTACCCATAGCTAATGACCATAGGTGCGGGTAGGAACATTATTCGACCGCTTTGCCCTTCGGCTCAGCTCTCTCCTCCGCAGACATCAATCCGCCTGTCCATCTCGCGTTCCATCCTTCCCTCACTCGTGAACACGACCCAGAGGTACTTAAACTTCTCCACTTGGGGTAGGACCTAATCTCCAACCCGCAGATGGCACTCCACCCTTTTACAAGCGAGAACCATGGACTCAGACTTGGAGGTGCTGATTCTCATTCCAGCCGCTTGACACTTAGCTGCAAAACAATCCACAGGACCACATCATCTGCAAAAGCACAGACCGAATCTTGCAGCCACAAACCGAAACCCCTCAACGCCCTGGCTGCGCCTAAAAATTCTGTTCATAAAAGTAATAACTAGAATCGACAACAAATTAATTGATTAGGACGTACGTGCCAAGACTTTTTGGCTATCTTAGTATATTGAAATCTTGCTTACAGTGCAACGTAACAAATCGTAGCAACTTAAGCGTGGCTCAATGGAGAGCTGAGAAAATTAGTTCGGACAATATTAACACAGGGAGCTAAAACTACCGTGATAAAGACACAGAGGCGCCTCAAACTGGAGCTACGCTTATTTTCCCAATGCCCGCAAACATTCCAAGTCGCTGTTCCACGGAGCATGCGGCAAAAATGGGTCCAGCTGACCATCTGAGATGCACACGCCGTTATAAACATATCTTATATAAGAATTGTCTCTAAAAATTACTTTTGGTCAGCTGCTTACATGCTCATCCCCTGCAGGCAGCATTGTACACCATTTTATGAAAGCATAAATACCTTACTATGTTCCTTGCATGTCCCAATGTGTGCAAAACAACAATCAAGTAGCTCCTTTAACCACATGAATCTGCTGGCTAGCTACCCAAATGGTCTACAAGAATATGGGACACTCATGAGAGCGGAGGGGTAGTGGAGCAGAATGATGGCCATGGGCCTCAGCAGGGTTCTGCATGGCCCGGATCACTTGCAAGAAATGCACACAAAAAAGACACACAAGCAGTAGTCATGGTAGAATGTTCCTCCATTCAGTTTCACAGAGAACAACTCTCATTCCTACCCAAATAGGAGATTGGGGCAGCTCTAAAACAGAAAAAAAAACTTCACTATATTTGTTCAGCTATCTGTTAACAATGCAAGCAGAATGGTAGGAGGGCTAATCTGAAACTTTCAAAGGGAAAGATTTACTACACATTACTGGTACACATGTCTAGTAATGACTTTAATGACAGTGAACATGTCACGGTTCAGCTTGGACACTGCGACGACGACGACGACGACGACGACGACGACGACGACGACGACGACGACGACGACGACGACGACGACCTCCGCCCCAGCTATGCTCCAACAAACTAAAAGAGCGCACACCTGAACTAAATAGGAGTACTGAAATTAGCTGCAGGTGCGAGAACCGAGAAACATAAAGCAGGTCACAGTAAACTGGGCAACACAGGAAGAACTACAAAATAAGAGTCTCTCAACTAAGGAACTAAGGCATAAGGGAGGGAAACTAAAACAAGGGAACTAAAACACAACGCAGATAATAACACGGAGCGTGACAGAACATTTGCCACAATATGCTCAAGGTGCAATGGAACATATTCATAAGAAAATTCTTCAGTACGGCACAGGAAGTTAAACTGCATTGTGATATAGTCACACAATTACTACATAAACAAATACAGTCCAGCCCAGCCTTTGGCTAGAGCAGGAGTCGGCAATCTGTGGCTCCACATCTGCATCCTGCTCTTAAGCCTCCTTGTTATGGCTCTTTTCGCAGAGCTTGGTGACTTATTTAAGACGCGAGTGTGATATTTCAAAAAGTACAAAATATCCAACTGTCTTTAAGGCTGTCAATGTTCTAAAGTTCTGACTGGTGATTGGATAAACAAGGGAAAGCGAGGTGAAGCCGGTGTGTGTTCTTATCTGCATGAGCAACTACAGCAAGTTTTTCCCCACGGTAAGATAATTATTCAAGTAAAAAAAGAAACATCTCAGAAGAAAAAATAAAATCTTTATGGACAGATTACTACCTATATGCGTAATATATGGCAAGAAGTTAGCAAACAACAACAGACATTTTAAGACATTGTCAAAACAAGCAGTCAGCACTTTCTGAAGTCATCCTTGAAGCTTGAACCCCCGCACAAACTGCACTCGGAATGTAAGGCCTCAAGTGACATGACAAACTTGACATATGCAATGAAAAAGGGTCTTATTTTTAATAAAAAGTTTTATAAGCCCAACCGCATGGTGGTCGAGTGGGTAGCATGTTGGCCTCACAGTAGGGTAAGGGTTCGAATCTCCGTTGAGCATCCATGTGTGGAGTTTGCATGTTCTCCCCGTGCGTGTGTGGGTTTTCTCCGGGTACTCCGGTTTCCTCCCACATTCCAAAAACATGCATGTTAGCTTCATTGGCCGCTCTAAATTGTCTATTAGAGTGTGAATGTTTGTTTGTCTATATGTGCCCTGCGATTGGCTGGCGACCAGTCCAGGGTGTACCCCGCCTCCCGCCCAAAGTCAGCTGGGATAGGCTCCAGCATACCCATGACCCTAATGAGGAAAAGCGGTATAGAAAATGGATGGATGGATGTTTTATAAACTTTTATAAATTGAAGAGAGAAACAGAGCACTGTCTCTTAAACCTAAACCCTATAGAATTATTTGACAACCTAATGTTTGTTACAATTACTATTATTCGAACACATAATATCATTAAATGATGGTAAATGATGACGTATTAAAGCACTGTGTTGTTTTTTTGCATATATCTTTTAGTCAGGATAATATACACGCGTGCGTTGTGGTGTTTATGATAAATGACAAATGATCGGTGTTGTCAAATTAAAAATGTTGTCAAATGTTTAATTCAATAATGTTGTGATGTTTTCATCCAATGAATATTTACTGGCTTCGATTGCATGTTCATTTCTCACATTTGTTTTCACCTCACCCTTTAAAATGGGAAAGACTCGCGTTCATTGCACTTGCACTCTTTCTACTCCTACAAGATGCAAACTTAAGTATATGTTCTTACACTTCAACATTTGCCTCCATCTATTCCTAGTCCTCAAGCAAAAGAGATGATGCGGCAATAAGACGGAGGAAGCACATATCACAACCTGCTGCAACCATGTCTTTTTCTTAAACAGCGAGCAGGAGTAAAACAAATAGAATGAAATAGCAACAAAAAAGCATGAAATCAGTTGTGTACAGAGAGACTGAAAATGTCATTTGTGAAAGAAGTGAACAGTTACACCCCTACTAAATGATGACTAATATATCAGTTTCCTGTTTTGAGGCATTTCTGAAGGCGCGCCAGATGTTTACAATACAAAAACACACAGAGTCATCCAAAGGTCACCCTCTATAGGTAATGGTGACCAAAGTTGACCAAGACTATTTACAGGAGACCATTTACAGGCCTTTGCAGGCGGTTCGAGTTAATTGGCTCATTAGAATGGGACACCAGGTGTCTTCAATACTGAACCTTTTCACAATATTCAAATTTTCCGAGATAGTGAAATTGGGGCTTTCATTAGCTGTCAGTTATAATCCATCCATCCCTTTTCTGTGTGCTTATCCTCATTAGCCTATTCCAGCTGATCGCCGAGCAATCACAGGGCACACATAAACATTCAGTTGTAATCATCAACATTAAAAGAAATAAACACTTGGAATATATGGGTCTGTGCACAATGCATTTATGTAATATGTGTTTCACCATTTGAAGGGAATTATTGAAATACATAAACATTTTCATCATCTTCTAATTTATTGGGCAGTACCTGTATATTTAGCTCATGCTTTTTTGGCTGCCTTATGCATATTTTCTCAGCAAAAAAAGTGTACACATTTGAGATGTATTTAGATATATTGCCATGAAGTAAGATACAGCACCATAGAGCATAGTGTCTGATCAAATATGAACCAGTCATGTTGTACTATTGCGTTAGTATTTAGCACATATGTATCATGTTTTGCCAAACTTTGGCCCTTGTGTGGTGTGGTTCAAATACAGTACAGTAATTGGCTTCCATTGCGTCAGTTCTTGTTAACAGTTTACCAACACATGTATTATTGACCACACCATTATGAATATGTATAAGGAGTGTATGGTATTATTTTTCCACTTCCTGGTAACAATCCTGTTAACAATTTGTATCTATTCTGTCTGGCGAATGAGGCCACTTCCTGTTGAGTTGATCTCACAGCAAACCGGTCGACCTCGACACCTGCGACATGCATTGGACTCACTTTCTTTTACGGCAAATTTGAGGCCACTTTTGACAAAATTAGAGCAGGAAGGAGAGTCTGCGATGGAGATGCCATCTGCCCGGTTATGTGTGTGCCATGCTGTTCCTCCCACATTGTCTGCCTTCTTTGCTAGAAGCTTCTAAAGTAGTCAAGAACACAGGCTGTTTAAGAGATTTGGAAGTGTAGAAAGGGGCGCATCTAATAATCTTTTGACGGCGCCCTTTTTCAGCATTGTAACATGTTATCTCCGAAAGGCACTGAGAGGGTTAGAAAGCAACAGCATCGTTTGCTACTGACAATGGACTTAAAAGTGCAAAAAACTCTAGAAGTGTGCAAGTGTGCAAACTACGCTTATGCTAGATGTCAGCGACCGTACGCGCCTTGAGAGTGCGACCCACTTGCATGGCAAGAGGCTGGAAGGCAGGTTTACATGAGAGCATATTGTATACGTATGCAAATAAAATAGCCAAGTGTGCACACACACATGCATGGTCTCATCAGAATGGACCAAACATGAATTCCGAGTGCATTTATACATACAAAGCCATCACTAGAGTGAAAAGCATTTACCACTATGCAGCTAGCCCTCCAATAGCTGCCATGTTCTGATAACTGCATTGTTGAGTGGTGGTGTGCCTAATCCTAAAACCAAGAGGAAGGCAGGGAAGCTATTTCTACACACAGGGGGTGTCACACAGGTAGGTGCAAGAAGATTTGGTGTTGGAGAAGAAAAAGATGGGGTTGATGTGCAAAAACCCTCTCAGAAAAAGATAATGCATTGCCACAGACTGAAAGCCCTGAATAAGCCAGTGACTTGGGGACTGGAGAAACAGGTTAAGTGCAACTGTGCGGTCTCTTCTTGTCTTGAATGAGGGTAAAAATACATCTAAAATAATTCCAAAAATCTAACACCATACAAGAGCTGAGTCTAAAAGGTTGCATTTAGTGCACAGCTCAACAACCACAAAGAAAAACGACAACTACAATAGCACTTAGTGGCAGACCACCACCTACTTGAGATTAGGCCCAAAGTTCAGGATTCAGAACCTGTTCAAAAGTTAATCAATTGGCCTCATACCAAAGTCATGCACAACATGTCAAAAGATTCAGGCAAAAACTACCAAACCGATTTCCACAAAATGGATGTGCAAAGAAAGAATCCATCAAATGTGTTCCTTAATTCATTGAGTGAATAATATTCTTTTTGTCGGAGCTCTGGTACATGGGGGGGGTTCTGTGAATGTGCATTTTGGTAATAAACCTTTTCTCCTCTGCACCACCCACATACATCAACGCAGACCAAGAAGCTTTGTGATTTTGCATCACCCATCTGTATACTCAAAGTGTTTAAAATGGCTGTACCATATTGGGTGAATTTTGTCAAACGACTTAGTTTTGTTGGGCTCGAGTTTCCTAATGCCATACCCATTTTGGAGGAGATCTGATCACCTGCTGTTAAGTTATGACAGGTTGACAGTCAATGGTTTTCTATAGATTGGCACTGATGTCTGTCGATGGTAGCGATGTTTGTGTTCTTCTGTTATAGGGAACACTTTTGATACAACTCTTTAACTGGTTCTCACTAAATTGTGCAGTGGTAATGTGCACACTCACTGTACATTATTATTTGTAAAATCCTCTTGCTGAATTGTAAGTGTTAAAAAAGTTTGTTGGGTAGAGAACACAAAAGCAGGTCAGAAGTCGTTTGTCCGCAGTCTCTCCGCCTGTGCTCTCACGCATCTCCTTTGCGCTGTAGTGCATGCATGGCTGTACATCCTCTACCATTGCTCCACAAAGGCCATTGGTCAAATGGGTGATCACATGACAAGGATGTCATCCAAGGAGACAGCAGCAGCAGCAACCTTAGATGGCGCAGAATATGCTGACACAGCACACCTGGTGCCCTCTCTACACACACACACTCCTATACTAATAGACGTTCAAGCTTCAAGTAAATACTGTGGCAGAGATTCAATGTATGTACCAGAGAGAAAAGACATGTTTAAAACTCATCATTCTATGCAAAAACACTCAGGCATACATCTGTATACACTGCTACAACAGTGGATAGGATATGTTATGTACAATGAATGTACAGTATATGTATACGCATATGTAGGTTATGTTTACTTGCGAGCACAGGTCAGCACCACTGATGGCCCTATCAAGACGGTTAAATGCGCTCCCTCTCCAAATATTGACTTTAAGCCTTTATGCACAAAGCATAAATCTCAGTAATTACAAAACTGAGCAACATAAATTATTGCGAAATCACCAGTCATTTCAGCGTGGGAAACACAAAGGGTAATGTCAATGAATCACTTAGGCACTATTATTTTCACACAAGTTACAAAAGACTGCCAGCAATAGGACTAGAGGTCCTTAAATGAAACCATAAGGCTAATATAGACGAAGCAATTAAAGCTTGCATATTATACTATGATTTATTCTCATAAGATGCACAATAGTGCATGGAAAGTTTGATATCCGAAATCTAGCCCCAATGCTGGAATCCATACAATTTAAAAGTGCTGTTAGTAAGTGTGCTCGTCCACTCCTGTCTCCGACTACGTGTGCTGCAAGAAGCGCTATTGTGCACTTACCTTGTCCAATGTTCCTGAGTTTCCCAAAGTGGTGTATGCGTACCCCCAGGAGTACACCAATTGTAGTAGCAGGTATGTGAATAAAACGTGTAAAACAATTAGCGCCTAACATTAAATTACAAATGCGCCTGAACACCTCACTGCCCAAGAAGAAGGAGCAGAAAGCAGAATGGAGTTGCCACACGATGTTGTTCATTGCTCTATGTGCATCATAAGAACATATAAGTTTCATGATTACATTGTGCATTAAAAGTGTTTCATTTTGAAGATGTCGTTTTGGTGCAAAGCCCCTCCGTGAATCACCACCTTATCGCGGTGGAGGGGTTTGAGTGCCCGAGTGATCCTAGGAGCTATGTTGTCAGGGGCTTTATGCCCCTGGTAGGGTCTCCCAAGGCAAACGGGTTCTAGGTGACGGGCCAGACTAAGAGTGATTCAGAAGACCCCTATGAAAAACAACAAGAGGAGTGACCGCACCTCGCCCGGACATGGGATACCGGGGCCTCACCCTGGAGCCAGGCCTGGGGGAGGGGCTCCAGGCGAGCGCCTGGTGGCCAGGCGTTCACCCGTGGGGACTGGCCGGGCCTAGCCTGAAGAAACCACACGGGAACTCCCCCCCGCAGACCCACCACCTGCAGGGGCAAGCATAAGGGTCCGGTGCTTTGTGATTTGGGCAGTGGTCGAGGGCGGGTGTCCGGGCGACCTGGTCTTCAGCGGCCAAATCTGGTTCTTGGGACATGGAATGTCACTTCTCTGGTGGGGAAGAAGCCCGAGCTTGTGGAGAAGGCGGAGACATTCCGACTAGATATAATCGGGATGAGACTCAGCACCTCCAAATCAGAGGCCATGGTTCTCAGTCGGAAACGGGTGGACTGTACCCTCCGGGTTGGGAGTGAGGTCTTGCCTCAGGTGGATGAGTTCAAGTATCTCGGGTTCTTGTTCACGAGTGAGGGAAGGTTGGAGCGTGAGATCGACAGACGGATCGGTGCAGCATCTGCAGTAATGCGGTCGCTGTACCGGACCGTCGTGGTGAAGAGAGAGCTGAGCCGGAAGGCAAAGCTCTCTGTTTACCGATCGATCTACGTTCCCACCCTCACCTATGGTCATGAGTTATGGGTCATGACCGAAAGAACGAGATCGCGGATACAAGCGGCGGAAATGAGTTTCCTCCGTAGGGTGGCTGGACTCACCCTAAGAGATAGGGTGAGGAGCTCGGCCATCCGGGAGGAGCTCAGAGTAGAGCCGCTGCTCCTTCACATCGAGAGGAGCCAGTTGAGGTGGCTCGGGCATCTAGTCTGGATGCCTCCCGGGCGCCTCCCTGGTGAGGTGTTTCGTGATTGCATGCCCAGTCGGAAGAAGGCCCCCGGGAAGACCTAGGACACGCTGGAGGGACTATGTCTCACAGCTGGCCTGGGAACGCCTTGGTGTCCTCCCGATGGAGCTGGAAGAGGTCGCTGGGGACCGGGAAGTCTGGACTTCCCTACTGAAGTTGCTGCTCAGGCGACCCGGACCCGGATAAGTGGAGGAAAATGGAATGGAGAATTTAAGAAAGGTTTTAATTGTATGTATAATATTGTCTTAAATTCTATTACATCAAAATGCTTAGAAAGTGTGGGCAAAACAGAAAGACATTATGTTTACATCCGGTTTGTTTTGCTTTAAACTTATCAAAGTTTTTTGTTTTATTTTACAGGATAGCACATTATTTGCACAAAATAAGATGACAACTGAGTCTGACGCCCATGACATGCGATATCACTGTTTCACAGTATCACCATGAAACACAATGTCACCCTCACAAACAGAAAAATGTGCTTAATGATGTGCGAGATGAAATGAAGCAGGGAATTTCCTTACAACAATGCTTAGAAACATATTCCGAAAAATGTGCATAGAAACATATGGTTACAATCCTAAAAAAGGAAGTTTGAATTTCAATTGAATTTCACAGCTTTTGAATACACCTAGAACTTTTTTTAAACACTGAAAATGTACAGAAAAGAATCTTGGAGTCCAATGATTAGTCCGAGAAGATAGTGAGTGGAGATTTTACAGCTACTGTACTGCTGTATCCCTGTCCGTTAACTTTGACAACCCATGTCTGACAGTGCAGCAAAAGCCGTTTACACCATTTACACTTCCCTAACAATAGAACAGAATTCCCCAAGAATATTCATCAAGACCAAGTAGGATTTGCACGCCATTATGTGACTGACTCTTAGGTCCAATAAATGCAAAATCTTGCACATTTTTATGTGGTCCATTCTGCTTTATGACACACACAGGGAGGGGGTGGAGCTCAAGGTCAACAGAGGTGAAGACATATGATTAGGCACACCTACACGATCCAGAAAGATTCAATAGATACAAAATAGGTCTATTGAAAATGAACAGTGCTATTCTATGAATGTTTATTATTGTCATGTGCAGGGGTGTAGAACTGCACTGCATCATTGAGATAGGTGCTCCATGCAATTGTGCAAATGTGATTCAGGTTTAGGCAAAACATAAAGGTGCACTAATGGACCCCGTGGGGTAATTATTGGACTCTATGAAAACTGGTCAAAAAGCGACAAAAGACTATGACATGTAGACATGCAATCTATTCTATAGTGCATTGGTATGCTATGACTATTAACTCTGAAATTAATCTAGAGCTTGCAGGCACTACACACCTCCAGCCAGGACCCACCCTTTTGCCTCTTTCTCATAACCCCCACACATCAGAATAACACCCACAGACATGCATGACTCATATCAAAAACAGCTAAAAGGCCAGTTAGGTGTTGAGCTAGCAAGTCATGCTTCACGTTCATCTATTTTGACCTGCACCTTCTGGTTATAATGATGAGCACAGAAAGAACATCTTTAATATAAATTATTGATGTGTGGGGTCATAATGTGCAAAAAGGCAAATTATGAAGTTAATCATGTAAAATAGTGCGTGATGCAATAGACGACCTTTAGGAATCCTGACAAGGCTGCACGCATGGTGGTAGGTGGGGGTGGTTCCCATCCAAACAGCTGACATTACCGCAATAAAAACATTGCGCCTTGTCCCCTGCACTGGCCCTCATGTCGCAGCCCACAATGCTTTGGGGGTCTTTCTAAATGACACCTCCTCTAACAAGCATGCTTTTTATTTGCATGCAAGCGCATTCTTGTGTGCTCCGTTCTTCTTGTGCACGCAGGACGCATTTCCGTGGGCAGGCAGGATGAAGCGTGTGGGGGGCAACGCGCCTCCCACACGCTGCCAATGCGGTAACGTGTACCAATGGACCCCACGCCACATGCATTCAATAAAAACACCACCGTGTGCATTACCACTGCAAGAGACCAGGAGGGTCGATTGCCATTGAAATGCAAGGGGAGCTTTACCGGGGGTGCAGAACGGCGCACACATGAGCCCCTTCTTACCTTCCCACCGTTTGGTTGGCGAGCTGCCTCATCCGATTGAACTGCTTCTTCATCTCCACGAATGGTGTGAATTAATGCTCCCAAGTATCCCGCGTTATCTCGCTCAAAATGATATTAAACAAATGGTCTAAAGCAGAGCCCCAAACTCCAGATGTGCCGTCATTTCCGGTCCTCCTCGCCTCATCGTTCCCACGCCCAAAGCATTTATTTCCACGGCTCCATGTTTCCAAAAAGGCCCCAATGTATCTATGTGACAAACACGCGCACGCACGCGCACACAGCCTGCTAGAGGATGCCGCTCACACTCACCCACCCGCATCTCACATACACAGAGAAAGCCACCAGAAGAGGCTGCGCCGCAAAGCCTTGTGGGAAATGAAGTCCGTGCTTGAAGAAGAACTCCCGGTTTTTCCCTTACACAGTATGTTCTCCCACTATTCAAGTAGAAATAGGGTTTGGGTTATGTATGCATGCAAAAACACCTAGCATGTTGGCCTCACAGTCAGGAGGTTCAGGGTTTGAATCCCCGTTGGGCATCTCTGTGTTTGCATGTGTCCATGTTGTCCCCGTGCGTGTGTGGGTTTTCTCCGGGTACTTTCCTCCCACATTCCAAAAACATGCTTGTGTGGCGAGGTGAACAGTGAAGCTGAATCTAATAAATCATAAATATCATTATATCAATGATCATAAATATCGTAAATAATAAATATCATAAATCCAAAGTCACTTTTGTTGCAAATACTGATCCAAAAAGACAAGCTTTTGGTGTTAAAATGAGCTTTTGGGAATACACTTACTACTATATCGACCAACGCAGGCATCACAATGCGTGACCTGAAGGACTTTTTGTTTTGCGGACAGAAATGTTTTTACATGTTTGACTACAGATTTAAGATTAAAAGTGCTGAAACGGTTTGTGTCCTGCGGCACATTCTGTGAAAAACAACCACCGCAAAATTGGAAAAATCATAATGAAGAATAAAGTCAAAATATTGTAAAAAATAAAAATCTAAAAGAAAAAAAGTCCTAATTTTATGAGAATAATCTCAATATGGCCGCACGGTCAGGAGGTTCAGGGTTTGAATCTCTGTTGGGCCTCTCTGTGTGGAGTTTGCATGTTCTCCCCGTGCGTGCATGCATCTTCTCCGGGTACTCCGGTTTCCTCCCACATTCCAAAAACATGCATGTTAGCTTCATTGGTGACTCTAAATTGTCCATAGGTGTGAATGTGAGTGTGACTGGTCTATATGTGCCCTGCGATTGACTGGCGACCAGACCAGGGTTTTCCCCGCCTGCCACTTAAAGTCAGCTGGGATAGGCTCCAGTATACCTGCAACCCTAATGAGGAAATGGATGGATGGTAGATATGAAATTTTCTCAGTATAAAAGTAAGCAGAATGCAGTGAAGATGTCCTCAGAACACTGCTCAGCGATGAATTCCTCTAATTGACAGTCCAAAGACCACATGTATGATTTTTCAAGTTTAAAATCAAAATAAAGACAGGTTTGTGTCATAAAAACTTTGTGGATTTATAACACTGGCTGTTGTAAAAGACTTGGCCAGGACTCCAAGTGTAGTCCCACAAAAATGTATTCAAACGGCTTTGCAAAGCAGTGACAAGTGATTTGTTGAACTTTTAAATAAAATGTATTTTGTTCCCTATGGTGATGAAAAAATTGCCAGGATATTTAAAATCAACTTACTTTTTTTTCTGCCCATGTTGACTGAAAAGGAAGTATGAGGCAAGAGCTCTGATATTTGAACTATTTTAGTGCTTTTCTGAGCACCTTTTCTTCATGAACACAAGACTACAACTGGCTGCTGACTCCCTCGGCTTTAGCTCGGATTGGCGAGAGGTACCGATTACTTGAAATGAACTGGTTACACATGCTGGCAGCTGTTAGAAAGTCAAGCTAACTATCTAACTGCTGAAGTTCAAAGTGATTGCCTCGCAACAACGCCAAAAAAAAGAAAAAGGAAAAAAATAAAGCATTTGTCACAAATCTAAACGATACAGGCCCATAATATACAGATTCCAAATCAGAAGTAGGGTCAGTCTTGTTGTCAAATGTGGAGGAGGAGGATGACTACAGCCATGATTTGAAAACATTACAAGAAAGATTAAAACAGGAATTCTTGCACCCCACGGAGCACTCCCGTGATCCCCACGTTATGGAGAGGATAACATTTGATTTATCTTACACACCTCAACTCCCGACCTAGGAAATATATTCAAGAGCAAAAATTTGACATTATCACATGCCCTGGAGATGGAGATGAAGACAAAAGAGATGGAGATGGAGACACAAGAGTATACTGTACTGTATGATTTTAAATATTTGCAATCACAGATTCAATATGTACAATCGCAGAACGAAAGCCTCATCGAAAAGATTACAAT
>QODF01000131.1:681529-731021 GCA_024372805.1 Oostethus manadensis
GGCGTAGGGAAATAACCCTCTCGTTCACTGGGGCTGACTCCAGCACAGAGGCACCAAACCGGGGGGCTAATAATAAGCCCACACCAGCTCGCCGCCTCTCCCCTGCAGCAACTCCAGAGAAGAACAAGGTCGAGCCCCTCTCAAGGAATTTGGTTCCAGAGCCCAAACTGTGGGTTGAGGTGAGTCCGACTATATCTAGTCGGAATGTCTCCGCCTCTTCCACAAGCTCGGGCTCCTTCCCCACCAGAGAAGTGACATTCCAAGTCCCAAGAACCAGATTTGGTTCCAAAAGACCAGCCAATATTACGTAACAGTATTACTGGAATTTTTTGTGAACTGTCACATTTAACGACAGGCGGTAGTGTAAAAAAAAGTCACTTTTGTGTTTGCATTAGGGCTGTCGATCGATTATTACTATCTAAACGCGCTTCGTCGCGTTTTTTAGCTACAATACCTCACATTTTATGTAAAGGAAAGTCAACTTTGCAAATACTGTATGGGCCATTATTTTACTAAAAAGTTATATACAGTTAGAAATACCCCAGTTTTTCAATATTTAATGTGAGTGGCGATTTTTTCTACTTTATTTGAATGACCATGAGGATAAGCGGGATGGAAAATGAATGAATGAATAAATGCCCCTTCTGACGTTCTCGCATGCACACATAGGCTAATAATACAATACAGCATTTTGTACACTTTTTCATTCACCTTTTATTTGCTCCCAAATGCTGATAGTATGTGGGAATGCATAAAGGTAACATTTGATAACCTTATTGATTGCTAATGTGCATGTATGCGTGGTGAACCTCTCTGAAAGACAAAGTTAGTCCTGCAGGCTCAAACTGGTGGATGGTGGTTGTGTATTCATTTTGTCCATTTCATTTGATGATATAGTTTTACACAATACCTAATAAATAAGATCAATTAGATGGCTACGTGTACCCATGCTTTATTGAGGTGTTAAAATCTTTCCCGGTGGCTAGATAGTTCTGCTAGCGATACTAGCTAGCACGGCTAATGCTATTTACAGCCATTCTCGACTTCAGCCACGGCCACTTTCACCTTCACTGATTTGCGACATCTGTGGGGACTCGAATGGAGCGATGATGACTTCTTTAGGTTTTGAAATCATATGGTTGCCACACACATTTTTATTTGAGACTCATCTGGGGACGAGAAAATTACCGGATTTTCAGTCTGTCTCCAGCGTACTACTAGCTACTTTGTAACTAGTAACTTTACAACTGTAAGTTGTAAAGAAGATAAAGCAGCAAGGATATTGCTCACCATATTTGCAACAAATGGAAGACAAAGTTTTGGGTCAATGTGAAATTTGTGCACAGAATAATGTCAGAAAAGGTTAAACTACACCTATTGGACACATACCTGTTCCGGGGGGACCATTCAAAGATCTTGGGCTGGACTATGTAGACATGATCAAATCGGAGCAGGGAAAAAGATATATGCTGGTGGTGATTGACCGAGTTAGTCGTTGCGTCAAAGCAACGGCGTCAAAAGATCAGCGTTCAGAAACTGTTGTTAAATTCCTGTTAAGAGAAGTAGTTCCGCGGTTTGTATACCAATCTTTAATAAATTCAGATAGTGGTTCGGCGTTTGTGATTCTAAAGGAATCTTACAACAGCTGCGAATAAAACAAAGGTTAGGGTGTGTCTACCATCCTCAGTCCCAGGGAATGGTAGAGCGGATGAATGGGACAATCGAACCCAAACTCAACAAAATATGTGCTAGCAGAAAGCTGAACTGGGTGGATGTGCTACCACTCGCACTGATGAGCTATCGCATGCAAACTAACAGAATTACACATCTAACAGCGCATGAGATGCTTACGGGTCGACCCACGCCAGCACCACATTTAGGAGGACCATATAAAGGACCTCCACATGAGCAGTTACAGCAGGAACTAAAAGAATCTAAAACAGTTACCTGCCATACATAGAGCTACGGTATCTATGTGCAGGAGAAAAGCAGGTCCAAGTGGAAGGAAGCATGAAGTGGTACCATTTGAACCACTGCACCAAGGTGCGTCCACCCCAATCCAAGGAAAGGAGAGCGCTGAGCAACGACGAAAGCACAGATGAAAAGCCACAGACCAAAGACACACCGGCTGGTGGTGTGAACTGCATCCTGTGGGCACTGACAAGACCAATATCAGCGACCCATGCAAAAGGGGAGAGAGGTGTCAACATCCAAGGAAGTCGAAAGACATGAACCAGATGATTACGATGCAACCACTCGCCACACAGTCACTATAGCAGAACCAACACCAGTACAAATTCCAGTACTAGCCTAGGGATGATATAAAGTTTGCAGAACTCTGGACCACAAAAAATTAGGGGGAGAACGGAGGAGGTTCATTCAGCTACAGTATTCGGTCAGGGAATATGTAGTCAACTCTAAAACAAAAAAGGAGCCCCCAAATTGGGGATCCGACCAATGTAGTTTAACTATACTTCAAAAGCCAGAGCTGTGGGAAGTGAGCATTGAATAAGGCAAATAGGAGTTTTAGGGCGGCATCAAAAATTTAAGCGTAAGGGTTAACTCTTCATCATATTACATACAGTAGTGTTCACAATAATTAAGTAGTGTTATTAGTATATTTTTATTGCTACATGGCAAACAAGTTACCAGTAGGTGCAGTAGATTCTCAGAAAAAAAACTAGACCCAGCAATCATGATATGCACGCTCTTAAAACTGTGCAATTGGGCAAGTAGTTGAAAAGGGGTGTTCAAAAAATAACAGTGTGACAATCAATCTGTGACCAATTTAGTGAAAAAACAGGTGAGAATCAGGTGGCCCCTATGAAACCAGCACTTGTTTGAACATGCATTTCTCCTTGCCCTTGTCCCTCTGTTAAAAAAATGGCATGTGCAAAAGAGGTTTGCCAAAGAACACATCAACTGGCCTAAATCTTAGAAACAATAAAGTTTGTAAAGTCAACGGCAGACACTGCTATTTTTTTTATTAAACCCCTTTCAACTAATTGCCCAATTGCACAGCCTTTAGAGCGTGCATATAATGAATACTGGGTCTTGTTTGTTTTCTGAGAATCTACTGCACCTACTGGTAACTTTTTCTCCGTGTATGTAGCAATAAATATATACACAAATAACAGGGATTCATCTGGTTAGTCGCACTGCACAATTTGACAACTCAAGGTTGGCAAACAAAAGGTAACAAACCCTGCAAAAATTTCATTCATTCATTCATTTTCTGTACCGCTTATCCTCATTAGGGTCACGGGGATGCTGGAGCCTATCCCAGCAGACTTTGGGCGAGAGGCGGGGTACACCCTGGACTGGTCGCCAGTCAATCGCAGGGCACATATAGACAAACAAACATTCACACTCACATTCATACCGATGGACAATTTAGAGTCGCCAATTAACCTAACATGCATGTTTTTGGAATGTGGGAGGAAACCGGAGTACCCGGAGAAAACCCACACACGCACGGGGAGAACATGCAAACTCCACACAGAGATGCCCAACGGAGATTTGAACCCAGGTCTTCCAGATCTCCTGACTGTGTGGCCAATGTGCTAACCACTCAGCCACCGTGCGGCCCCTGCAAAAATGTGTCACTGAAAAATAAAACAAAAAAGTGCAGTCAAATGAGACTGATCTGTTCATTGAGAGAGTCTGTTTTTCAGAGCAAGTGCTTTGTCTGAAAGTTTCCCTCCATCCAGTTCCATCCAACCCGTCTGGATTACCTCAAACGTGTAGCGGAGGTCAGCAGGATAGCTGAGGTTCAGCGCATACATCAATCTGAAACGCATAGCCGCAGCTAATGCTACATTATCAGGGTTTTGCAACACCTTGACGCCTTCGAGAACAACGCTGAGGTCCTCTGCTTCTTCACTTGAAGCATGTTCTTTGATGAGATAGATCTTCAATGGCCTTGTTGATTGTGTTCTGATCCAGGCTCTGAGAAAAACAGACAAACGGTAAGTAACGACCAGTTAGGTAAGTCAAACCTAGTCACCAAGCCCTAGAAAGAAAAGGATAAACAAAATAGTGACACTAGATCTAGTAAGGTCAAAGTTAGAATGGAGGCCAACTACAGCAGAACATTATATCAACATAAATGTTGTGAGGCTCAGTGTGGCCCACTTTGTCGCACCTTTGCAGAATCACCGTTGTGTATTAACGCAGGACTCACAGGACTTTTTCAGCAAACACACACAGATCAGCAAGTGACACCTGTGGTGTGGATTTTACTTTGGTGGACAGGTAAGGCGTTCCATGTCTTGATTGTGCATGAACAATGCTGGAAGGTACACGGATAGCGTGAACTGCGCCCAAAATATGGACACGATTACTTGAAGCTATGACCTACTTGATACAGTTAGTGTGCAGCCCCTACAACTCCACATTCCCTGCACCCAATCCTGTAACTTACATCAAGTTCATCATTAGTCATACCAGTAATCCTCAAGATGTCAACCAAATTGGGACAAAATGGCTCAAGCACTACCAAAATTCAAAACAAGATGGAAACCTGCAATCCTATACAGATACATGTATAGATCTTCAGACAGGACTTTAAACAAGGACTACCTAGTTTGTACACTAGCAGAATAAAGTATAATCAAATGTGAAAATACAAATAACATTTATATCAAGAATTCACATTTTTCGAATGCATCTGAAAGTAAATGAAAGTAAAAATTAAGTGCAAAAAGTAATGTGCTGACATTACCAGTATAGAGCCTTCATAGTATGAATGGTGTGGGCAGTGAAGCTGTGAAACAAAGGATTTGGTATTAGTAGTGTGTCTCATTTGGAAAAATCCCAGTCCTAACCATGGATAAGCGGCATAGAAAGTTCGATTTCCCCCGCACCCCACCCGCCATTGTCACGGTCTTGAGCAGCTTGATGAAATCCACTCACCCAGCCGGTTTACAGCTCCTCTCGACTTTAAGTTCGCCGAAGCACCGTCGTCAGCAGCGGGACGGGGGTTCAGCTGAGGAACATTATTGAAGTTAAGTGAGAATAATTGAGCTAGCGGGTGCTGGCTAACATTCCCAAAAGTGATGCAAAGATCAACATACATACTGCATCTAGAGTTAAATGTTGTTTTGGCTCCGTTACAGTTTGACAGCATCGTTCTACTTACCTGTCACCCAAATTACCAAACCAGAAGCAAATAAATTTGAAGACCATACTTTTTCGGTGACTTGCTGCCGCAGAATTTCTTTCCGCATTTTTCCCCGCAACTTTGGCGGTTTTATGGCTCTTCTTCTTGGCAGCTTATCTGGCATTGAGGTGGGAGGATCAGCGCCATCTTCTGTCCCGGAGTGGTATTTGATATGTTTTTAAACGAGACTAAACTTGATTACATTGTCTTTGTTTGTTTGATTTGATCGATTCCAGTCTACGTGAAAAAACCGAGCATGTTAAAACTTATCAACAACTTAAGTCTACTTGACTAAATTGTGTTTGCAAGCGGAAAATAAATGAATTGTGTTGTATTTACTAACTTCACTTTTGTAAACGCAGAGACCCCTTTTTTCGGTGTATTATTAACAGGACACGATGGCTGCTATGTTGTGTGCTAATCGTAAAATGTACGTAAACCAGAGCAAAATGTTGGCGTCCATTTTTTACTTTAGCTGAAAAAACACGGGGTGGACGCTATCTGAGGTTCCATCGTACATGTGATGTAGCACTGCTAATATTTGCATATTTTGCATTGGAACGTGTACGCGGTACGGCGGCTAAGCCCATGTGAAAACACAAAACATGTTGCAAGGTTTCCTTGCCCTTATGTCCAGGAAGGACACGGAGCAAGGGATAAAAGCCTTTCTGCAGGATCAAGGCAGCAAATCTTCTCAGGCTGTATACCCAGTTAGCACTGCTGTACAGCAGTTATGACTAAATGGCCTTAGCTACAGTTAAAGACCTTACAGAAGTCCAAGCTGGGTCTTGGCTCACCTGGTAACCCTGCCATTAAGGGCTGAGGGCTTTGGTTTAGTCCTGCTGTTGTTAGGATTTGTTTGCTCATTCTGGGACAGATGAGATCATCCACTCGGGCCTGTTAGGCCTCTTAAGATCTGACATCTGACAGACTGGAGGTGAACCATCATGCTATTTTTTTTACAGTTCAGACAACCATGAGGCCATCACAAACTAGAAATAAAAGTAGGGCATCCTCATCAACAGTGTGGTGCCCAAATTTTTTCACGACTTACGAATCAGATTGACTTACAGTTTTGCAAGCAGATTGATGCGCCCACTGTAATAACTTTAGTGTGTGTTTAACCAAATCAGCAACAAATTTGGAACACTCCTTTAGAGGATTGAGCACACTTACATTGCCTTTTAATGGGACTGGTTGAAAAACATGTCTTTGCTGGAAAGGGACCAGAAATGTGTGTAAAGTTTGAATTACAATAACTTTTGATGGAACGTTGATTTTTGAATTTGGCACATGCGAGCCTGACTGGCCTGACTGGTCCAGCAGATGGTGGTGTGCGAAAAAAAGCATTTAACTCCTATCTAAAAAAATTTTGTATATATGAATAGCATGTGTGATAATCAGTACAGTGTTGTTTTTGGAGATGGTCTGACTTTGATAGCTTTGTTTTTCTTGCAGTTTCTTTGCTGTGTGGGGCAACCACTTCCCAAGCACAGTGAGTGTTTCTATCACACTGTTTGTCTTTTTTAAGGTGAGTTTGGCCAAGTTCTACCTAGCAACTCGTGGCTGTGCATACATAACACGACCAAAAACACTACAGTGTAATGCACAACCCAACTTTCCACTTACGTAGTATGCCATTGGATTGGGTTGGAAAGAAACAGTGCACTGTGAAGATGTCCTCGGCACGCAGATTTGTCATTTTTCAAGTTTCCCAAAGGCAAAAATTTAGGTGTAAGCATTTTCAAGCATAAAATGTCTAAATAAACTAAAACACATTGAAAAGACAATATTAATACTGGTCACTAGATGTCAGTAATGTTACTGTAAAGTTTGGTGAGACAGACAAGGATCAGACTTGATGCAGGAACCAGGCTTTTTACATGTTTGAGTTTGTTCTTGGTACAGCTCTCGGATTGGATATAGTCAGGTCGTGATGGTGTACCTAATGAATTGACCCATGAGTGCATATCTCATAGGAGTCTGAGGGATGAGATAAGGGGCTTAGATGAAGAGGGGCCGGGTTGTCTCTGGTGCAACGCTGACCGGCATGGCTGCTCAGGGGGTAAGCCTGCTAATCCTCTGCTAGCTCAGGGGTGCACTGGAGCAGGAGGCCTTTGACCCCACCCCGAGACAATGTGCCAACAAAACCACACACCACTGATATTAACTTCACAACTCAAAGTCACACGTCCTCGCCATGACCTACAGTGGCTGAAACCCCACTCAGACATAAATAAACCATCTGCTGTTTATGGATGGCTGAGGCGCGCTTATATTTGATATAGTCGTTCACAAACATGCACTTATTGACATTGTTTGGACTAATAGTTAGGGGGGATTACGGCGCCATTACGACATTACCCACTCAGTGCAGGGCTGATGACACAATGTCCCGTCATCTAAGAGAAAGTGTTCACCACCATTGACTGCAGGTATAGCAGTCGTATAAGACATGTGCATATAAATGATATAGAGTACGCAAATTATGTCCAAGCAAAAAGAGGACGTGGACAAAGTGAGGTGTTCAGGTCTATCAAGTCTAGACTATATACTGTCTATACACACACACAATTATTCTATGTATTATATACAAGTATTAATTACATATTCACAATTATTCATAGTAAAAATGGTAGGAGTCATATCCCAAGACCTGCCTGCTGACTGGTCGCACGGAACTAAATGTTACTTTCAAAATAAAAGCCTCCCATGTTGAGAGACGGAGAGAGAGAGACGGACATGTGCACGATGTAGTAAAACGACCTTCCCAATGAACGCTGGTTTTACTTTGAAAGGCCATCTACGCTCCCCGGTGTTGTGCGGAGATTCAGTCGCACGCTGCACGGCGAGTGCTAACACTTGTTCTTCTTTGCAGGTTTTATACAGAGACCACCCGCGCACGGCGCGCGCACTATGTCTTTAGCGGAGGGACTTGAACATCTAAGTGAGGTGCACTTTACCAAGATGTACACCCACCTCACCTGGAACGTAACCTGCCCCTATGGAATATAGTCCAGCCTCTCACAGTCTCCATGTTGAGCCACCATCCCACCTGAAGAACAAACTCCTTGTCTTCTGCATTATGCTCACCCTCTGGGTCTACATGATCTACTGTTGCGTCGGCTCCAGCTCCACCATGCCCGGTCTGCAGCCCCAAGTGGACCCCCGGGGCTCCTCCGTGGGGCCGTCAAGAGACTTGCTGGGTACCCACAACGACCCGGACAGCAGAGGGGACGACTGGGAGGACGCGAGGACTGAAAATGACAGCAGTAGTAATGTCGTGTCGCTTTTTGTCAATGGCTCAACCAAAAAGTTGCCCCGGGCTATCATCATCGGGGTGAAGAAAGGAGGGACGCGCGCCCTGCTGGAGTTCTTGCGGCTGCACCCCGACGTCCGAGCGGCCGGAGCTGAGCCACACTTCTTTGACCGCAACTACGACAGGGGGCTGGAGTGGTACAGGTGACGCACGTTCTGACGTCCCTAAAACTTGTCCTACTGTATGTTTATCCCACCCGGTTCACAGGGCGATGCACGAGGTGGCTGCAAAAGTCATGAATAGAAAGGTACAGTAGGTACACCTGCACAAAGTAGAGACATAACAGCACCTGTGTGGCCTTGCTGTCGTTGCAGTCTGCAATGGAAGAGGTGTTTCTAATAAATTGCACCTCTCATGCAGCCAAAAACAAACATACAATGCAGTGTAGTACTTCAAGCATATATTGAAAGACAGTATACTATAAGAAGTTGTTTGAGGGGCATATAATCAAAGGAGCAGGCATTGACTGTGTTCTGAATGTCATGTCAGTGCAAGGCTCTGCCATATCTTAAAACGTCAACAAATTCTACACATGAATAAAAGTCGTATACCAAGACGGAGAAGCACATTGTTAAAGCAAATGATTACGTTTTGGAGCAAACCTTCTGCAAAAAGGCAAGTGAAAGAACCAGTATATGATGGGAGCGCTGCTTTCTTTAGGAAGGAAAACTGCGCTTTTTAAAAACTTTTTCCCCTCATCAAAACACGTATGTGAAACATGGCCACGCGTGTCTTTCCCTTTCTGTGTCTTCTCAAGACAGAAAAACAGCATGTGGCTAACAAGTACCTATTTTGACCATAAAGCCGGAAAAAAACCCTTCCAAAAAACACAAGCAACGGTCCATTTACATAACGTCTCTGTATATAAACAAAGCTACATCGTAGTAGCTAACACGAATAACTATTTTTCCGGCGTAGTGACACAGTGCCTCACGTATCTACCGAGCGATAATTGATTTGGCCCACTCCAAAACAATGGGAACAAACAGACAACCAAATTATCTGTAAAGCCCACATTCCTTGTTTTGTTTGTATCCGACTAGATGGATGGCTCGATGTATATCGATATAATATAAGATACAATATAGATATAAAAACATTTTATCTCCAAAAGGGGGGCGCGGCAAAAAAAGTTTGGGAACCCCTGCCATACATGAAGTCTTTCCATCGACGGTAACACTGTTTGCCACTCGGTGCAGTAGAAATACTCAATTTCTATTGGCAATGTGGCAAACTCCACATTTAGACCACCGAGTCATGCCGGTCCTGACTTTGTGGCCCCCCAACACTGTAAGTAATACAAGTTACCATAAATGCATGTTCTTGCATGGTCACAGCAAGTACAGGGAGGGCCCTTCGATGTCCGCTTTAACAGAATTGCGGACTGAATCACAGAATTGGCCAATAAAAGTGGAATTTACTGTTAAGAGCGGAATTTCGTGGAAATTGACATGTGAATGAAACGCTGTCATTGTTAAGGGAGAAGGAACGTTTGTGTGTGGAATTATACAGGGTGATTGAAAAGTAACTCCTTATTTTTAAGTACAGTGGAACCTCGGAATGCGAAAAATCCGGGATTTGAAAACACCTTGATGATTTTTTTTTCTTCACCTTACAAAAATTAATTCGCTTTGTTGATCTTACCAAAACTTGTTTTTTTCGGAATATTCCTGATACTACCGTATTTTAAGGCGCACGCTAAAACATACGGTGAAAAAGGCATCGGAAGCAAAAGAGTGAGTTTAGTTGAACTTTATTCTACTATTTAACAACACACTCACTGTATATTTTATTCTCTTCTCCCACAAATCCGTCTTCTGCATCTGAATTGAACAGCTGGGCAATTTGGCCGTCAAACATGTTAGAGCAGATACCACAATCCATTCACATATGCCGGCAAAACTCTCCCGGCGCTCGGCAAAAATGTTGTTCTGCAGCATACCGGTAATATTCCTACTGGAGGCATGGCGGAAGTGTACGTACGCTACATATGATATAATGTTCTCTGATTGGTTTATTGCTGACAGTTTACATGCCGTACAGCACTTTGCTGCGTATTAAAGGTAAGAAACTTTTAGAATTTTAACTCAATTTACATTCTATTTCAGGTTTTATTATTACATTACATTTGTATTACAATACTCTTTATATATACAGTAAAAAACTCTTTATTTATACACTGCAGAACAGTGTTTTTTTCCCATTGTATGAGGGGTCTTCCGGGTCATTGGAACGAATTAGCCAATTTACTTGTTAAATGCTGTTCGGGTTACAAAAATATTCGACTTACAAAAATCCTTTTGGAACGAATTAATTTCGTATCCCAGGGTTGCACCGTACTTGTAATTTATTTCTGAACTATTTTTCTTACAAGAAATGAACATGAGAACAAAGTGTTTTGCATGGAGTTTTATTTAAAATTGGATTTAGGCGCCAGCCTTCGCCACCAGTTTCTCAAGCTGCCTGGGAACCACATTAACTGATTTCACAAGGAACTCTTGTGGGATAGAAGACCCAACTTCTCTTATTTGTAAGCTCTTCCAAAGTCATTGGTTTGGTATTATAGACTTGCCCATGCATCACGGAACATGTACAAAACGGCTAAACCGTGCCGGAATGTAATTACAAACACTAAACCGCTTGCTCCAATGTTGAAATGATATAATAAACTATATATTATATAGTATATATATATAATATATAAATATATAAATGTACTGTATATAAATAGGTTATAATTTATAGTATAATGATAGGGTGAGGAGCTCGGCCATCCGGGAGGAGCTCAGAGTAGAGCCGCTGCTCCTTCACATCGAGAGGAGCCAGTTGAGGTGGCTCGGGCATGCCCAGTCAGCAGAAGGCCCCCGGGAAGACCTAGGACACGCTGGAGGGACTATGTCTCACAGCTGGCCTGGGAACGCCTTGGTGTCCTCCCGATGGAGCTGGAAGAGGTCGCTGGGGACCGGGAAGTCTGGACTTCCCTACTGAAGCTGCTGCCCCCGCGACCCGGACCCGGATAAGCGGTGGAAAATGGATGGATGGATGGAGTATAATGATAAATAAACGTTACGTTTTTTAATGCCTGATAACTTGCAGGTTCTGAGTGAAAAAAGACAAGAGGGACGTTTATTTTTGCACCCAGCTCGTCTTAGCCACGTGGTACTCAGTTATTTTCAGTGACATTCGAAATACTATTTGAAATACTATTGACAACAGTATTATTTATTTATCTGTACTGTACAAACTGAACTTGAAACTGAAACCAGGAAAATGTAACAAAATGCAGAGCTGTGATGTGTCTAACTGTAAACAAAATGTTCATAATAATCATAATAATAAATAACCATAGAAATATCTTACATATGCAGTTAGAATTGCATGTGTGACTACATCTTCCTTAGTCACAAGCTTGGGCATTACAGCTTTTTGAAAATCTGAGGCCGACATCCCATTAGAAAAGTTAGCCAAGCTACATCCATTTTTCAATTACTGGGCTAAATTGACTATTGATGGATTGCATCAGAAAATTCATTTTTTTAACACTTAATTAACAGACCTTTTATTCATTAACCCCAAAATCACACACTATGCTGGTAAAAATAAATGTCAAATGTAAAAAAAAAACAGTATTCTAAAAAATAAAATGGAAAAAAAGGAATTTGGGAAAAAATAAAACGGATTTTAGAGGGCCCTACATGTATATAAAAGCATAAAACATTGTTGGAAGTTTTTTAGAGGGCTGTCCCACTATGCGTTAGCTCCCTCGTGCTGTTTTCATCTCTTTAGAATGCACAGAAAAGGGAAAGATGTGTGTTCATGTTTCACAAAGCAACTGTGGATGATGGGCAAAAGTGCAGGAGCTACTGCAAAAATGCTTGTTTGAATATGACGGGGTGATCGGATGTGTGTTTGCTGTAAACACTGCATGCTAGTAAAAGATTCTCTTTAGGACAGGACCGCCCTGCTGATTTTGAAGATGTACTTCATAATAGCTAGTTGAAGATTTTCTTTGTAACTGGGGCACGCACTGTTTTTATGTGCAAGTACCAACTGTGAAAATATCCTCGATGGCAGGAGCGCTTGGCTGCTCTTATGGTAGTCTGAGTTTCCAAACGAAGTATGTGTATTTGAACCATTTGACAGCAAGGAGTTCTATCTATCTATCTATCTATCTGTCCATCTATCTATCTATCTATCTATCTATCTATCTATCTATCTATCTATCTATCTATCACATCTGCCGGTGTGCTTTAAGAGGCAGTGTCAAAAAAGGATGTAGACAACGTTTCAAAATGGGCTACAACAAAAGAAGCAGAGCGTGCCTCAAAGGACTTTTGGGGTCTTTCAAGCTGCTTTTCAGAGTTTCCAGACTGGTTAAGAACAGCTTGTGATTTAATTTTCCCCATCTTTTTCTGGGCTGTGCAAGAACAGCAAACTGCGATATTTGTATATTCTAATATTCTTGGTTACATTTTTAATTTGTGTGGCGTTTTATGGTTTTTCAACCAGATTTAGTGCATTCCCAAACAGGAGATTTAATCAATGAAGAAAAGTGTTTTTCAAGCTTTGCCTTCTCCTTGGCACTATCACAAACCATGACTAGCCAAAGGCTGGGATGCACTGTATTTGTTTATAGAGTAGAAGTGTTACTATGGGCGCCTACACTTCCTCTCCCCCTCACTATAATGGATATCAAGTGTGAACTTGGTACATCTTTGTAACGCACCGAATGTTCCGTACAAAAAAATAAAATCAGAAAAATATCCATCGTTACATCCTACTTGATACTAGCTTTGGAACATCATTACATCAATGTAGATGATCTTAGTGGAGACAAACGATCACACACATCTTCCTCCTGTCAAAAGCCCATCAGAGATAAAGCAGAGAACACGTAGCCATGCATGGCAAGTCACTGATTAGCTCTCCTGTGTTTTTCACTTCACCTTCCACGGACAAACAGTTTACTGTAGCTTGGGAAAAGGTAGCGGTCCCCTGGGTGGGCCCACCGGGCTCCTGTGGTGGCATTGAGTCCCATTTTATGGCTCGTGATTGGTGTGTCTGCGCTGTTGGAGGTCTGCACAGCAGGACATTGGCTACGGTGCGTCACGTTTTTGCAGAGACTGACGAATGGTGTACACTTCATGAGGGAACAAGCTGATTTCTTTAAAAGTTAACTACGTCTCCCCCTCGAGCTCCTTAATTGCTCAAATCATGTTTTACCTCTTGAGGATCCATATATGGAACAATGAGCTGCCGTCGTTCTAACTCACCGAAGACAGGCTAATCCTCCAAGCCCGTTGGGGGAAGATGACTGGCATGCATTGGCAGATAGAGGGCAGTAAATTCAGAGTGAGTCTTTAGAAAAGCGCAACTGCATTATGGAGCTCAATGAAAGGGGACTCGTGGAACCCCTAAGGCCTGCATTGACCCTGACAATAAAAGAGAAGACAATTAGTGTGGAACATGTTTTTTCTTCCTTCACTTTGTATGCAAATGGTCTCAAAAGGGGTGAAAAGAGCCCTTTGATGATGGTCGGCAGGGGTTCGCCACAATGGGAGTATTCACTGGAATCAGCCCAAGAAAATATGCCTGAAGCGTCTCAGCAACATTCTGCTTGGAAGTTTTGACTTTGGTAGATCTCTGTGATGCATAGTTTCCCCAAAGAGCAAGGTTCATCCCGGGCCGCTTTATTGAACTGGTGGTTGTTTTTGCTTGCTAGGCACTTTGAGCTCTTTAGCAAGCACTATGGTGAAATTCTGCAAGTGGAAGTGAGCTCTCCGTGTGAGGAACGTGATGCCGCCACTGACACGCCCCTAGCTAGATGATAGCTTTGTGAAATGGAAGGCTACACATCTTACAATAAAGCTGCCAACTAGCCCCCAGTCAGCTGCGGACAAGGCAGTAAGTTTGGTCATCTTTTGTTTCTGCAGAAAACAGGCCAGCCCGGCATGACGTTTCTGTTCAAATATGACTGTAATGTTAACATGGTAGCGCACATAGGGGTGCAAGTGTTGGTAATACCGGCCTCCTGTTCCCCCCACGAATGTTACGTTGCATGTGGTATACGCTGTGTTACGTTGGACAAGTGAAGAAAGTATATAGCGTGCACAGCAGTACATCTCGGAGCAGCACGGAGAAAGGTGTGCACAAACAGCTCGTTGGCGTTCAAGCTGCAGAAACACAAAAGCAAGAGTTCCCAGGGCGCACTAAAAGCACGTCTACGTCTCATTTTGGCCAACACAGCACTAGCTTAGAACCTCTGACACTTATTTAACAATTATTGAAAAATACTATAGTAAGAGACCTTTAATAATAGACCATCATACTTGATTCCAGCTTTCCCAGAATCATTTCAGCAGATCATCAACACAGATAACGTACACCACCACTTTTTTCTTCCTTAGAACTCAGAAACCCTCTGGCCTTTTGCCTGAAGCAATTTGTCAAACTGCACCACTTATTTCAGCGCACTGGAAACACGGAAATTCACTCTTTTGTAGCATCTTCAGAGACACTGAGCTTCTTCCGGCAACCGTCTCGCTCACTCTGTTTCTCTCCACTGGAGCCTCCTCCCTGATGGCAAGACTGAACAACTTCTGCCACAGCCATCTTTTGTTTACTTCCTTTGATGCTTTTTCATTTGGGCTCCCCGACCAGCATGTGATGTACTGCCATGTACATTACGGAAGAATGGCTCTTTGAGTGTCGTGAAAAAGATGCTTTAGTTTTAATCTTTGTCAGTACTCAGTAACGTGCAACAGTAGCTTTACGCTGTTTTTAACCGTCGACGTTTATATTCCTCAATGCATCCTAAGTAAATGAGAAATTCGTCTCCATTTTATGCAAAGGAACACGTCTCCCACCATAATTAACATCTGCTTCCTCCTGCTGGTTTTCGGATGTTGCACGGCCAATTTGATTCAGTTAAACTTTGTTACGCATGTTTTAAAAAATAACCCAAATAACTATACTGAGTAATGTGCAAACGAGGTGACTTATATGGATGTTAAGCATATTGCAACATTTTGTGATAGGTAGTAGGTGAGGATTTTGGAGAGTAGCCGAATTTGGCCTGAAGATTGGGACACTGTGGGCTTACAAATAAAGGTCTAGTTTAACAGCTGGTGCTGTGATGTTCTAGTGAGAGTTTGTTGTATGTCAATGATCTCAACTTTCATCTTCTCATGGAAAAAGTCAAATTTTTTTGAACTCATAAGGATATGAGCTGAGAAAACGTCACCCCCCCCCCCAAAAAAAAAAAAACAGCTGACTCACTGTTTTTGTTTTTTCCATGAATTTACACGCGGGTCGCGTGTCACTTGTATGTGGCATATGACATCGTTACATGTTGAGGCCCTTCCTGATTATCTCTAAAAAAAAAAAGCGGATAACAGATATCAGGATAACGCAAAGTTCATCTTTTTCATTCCAATTACGGATACATTAATTCAGCAGCAAGATGCCTGTATCTAGAACAAAAGTTATCCATTCACATGTAACGGCTAGTTACAGTATGTAGAAAAAAAGTAATTTGTTTCATGGCTGAGCATCGCGTCGTGAACTTTGAAAAAGTGTGACAAACCCTGTGCTAAACATACATACATGTACTGTATAGTCTATTATTTACATATTGACCAAAATCAGTTTGAAATAAAATATCAAATATCATTATGAAATATCCTTAAAATGTTTCACTACCCTTTATTTTGAAAAAGCTGCACTGGAATCGCCTGTCTGCCTTCAGAATCAGAATCAGAATCAGAAAAACTTGTTGACACTGTTGAGGAGAAAAGGCTGAGAGAAAGGTATTTAAAGTTAATTCATTTCTTGTTCAATAATGTGAAGACAACCCTAATGTTGACATTCTTACCCACAGTAAATGTAATCTTTTTTATTTGCTGCCATAGCGACGCAGCAGCAGTACACATTAGGGGCAGTCCACCTCCCATGCAGCCCACCACCACAGCTTCAAAAAAATCCTAGGGGAAACCCTGCATCCCAAGCATGTTGCAAGGCAGGGGTCCCCAACCCATGGCCGCATTTCCTCAAACCAGTGGTTCTCAGTTATTTTCAGTCACCTCCCCCCCAGGGGCCAGAAATGTTGTCCGCCCCCCCATTTGAAATACTATTGACTACTGATAATATCTATCTATTAATCTGTACTGCCCAAACTGAATTACAAACGGGGAAAATGCAACAACATGGAGCGCTGTGAAGTGTATTCAAAAGTCACTGCCTTGTTGAGTATAATACATTTGGACATATTGGCAGGTTTACACTAACATTGAAAGAACTCCCTGCTCCCCCCCCCGACAGTCAAAAATAAACACTTTTGTTAAAGGAAATTTCCGTTAATACCTTAATTTTGACAGCCCTAGCAGACGCATAGCAAAAAGCTGTATTTTAACACCCAAACTTTTTTTGTATCCACAATTGAATTAAAATAGATGAAAATCATATACTTGTGTTTTGTTAGTCAGTGTTAAGTAGACAACAATAACTATCATAAAAAGCATTCTCGGTCTCCCAATAACTATACAGTGATACCCGGTAAATTGTGTAAAGTCAAAAAAAATTGTTCCCAAAATCTGAACAAACAATGAATCCTACAAAGACTAATTATAGTTTTACATGCACAAAATGAACTGCATGGTACTTATTGTTGATGCAGACTTCTGTACATCTTGGGGAGATTGAATTCAATGGTGTTATTCACCCACTTTATTAAACTCTTTCTTTGGCCCTGTAGCAGGTTATTTGTCAAGAACAAATGCACGGACTGTCAGTCAGCAATGCGCAAGGTGCTTTGTTAGGGCACTCGATTACGCGGACCAATACAGCATAGTGCAAACTGACAGCTTTGTTTGGTAAAGTAAGAATGGAACGTCGATATACAACAATTTAGACAACATCAGTGACATGTATCCATAAATTAAAACTTAGAAATTCACTGCCTAGCAGAAATTCGTTTTTAATTAGTGGTCATAGTGGTAAAGCAGATGCCATTTAAACACACGTTAACAATTATCAACAACAGGAAAGAGCAGCAGAAAGTTAAGACAGAAATTTTACAAGAAATTTTTCCCTACTAATACTTGTATTTAGTAACCTATATTTGTAATATAATATGTATATGTAACATGAATAAACAAAGCAAGTGTGCGTAAAAAAAGCATTGCCAAGCTCGTGGTATGGCCCTTGCCACGTGTATTACCCACGTATTACCACGTATTACCCAATTAATTATCATCATTTTTGCAATTCTTGGTTACACAACCAAAGATATCAAACATTTGATTGACCGTTTATTTACAATTAACGACCACCATAGTCAGATCCACTGGCCACCGATGATGAGGAGGAGGAGGGGGGGGCGGCGATTCGAGGACAGATGAGGTGGTGTTAACGGCTCAACAGAGGCAGACGGGACAGTCAATATAGATCAAAATGTATGTGCTGCACCTGCTTATCCTGTGCTGCTGTTCAGTGTCACAAGAGAAGGTCCCGCATGCAACGTGTGATTATGGGTTGTTGGGATATGACCGATCGTCTTACCCCTTTTTGATTGGAGTCTGGAACTTGTCTCGTTCAGAATTTGCTCTGATTATTCCAAGTGGTCACATACCACCACCTCCGATCCCTTCTTGAGCGATTCCCACAGTAAGTCAACCCCTCTCGGCACTGCAAAGTGTCAGATTAGGACTCATCAAGACGTGAGATAGCACTGAGGCTTTTTGTTTTTGGAGAGGTTGGCTGTCAAGCTGGAGATGTGAACACACTTCAGTCATACCTAGGGGTCCTTCATGCAGCAGCCAGGCACAAAGTCATGTTGTAAATTCCTACCTTTGAACTTGTTCTCCTGGTATCAGTCAATGCAAACAAGGCAGCAAGTTTCAAACGCTGGGCGCTGCTTTAATGGACACGTCTGACTAGATGCTAGACTAAACAGCCACAAAAACAACACAACAAAGCCACTCCTAGGCTGGTACTTCTGCAGGACATTTGAAGTGACTACTAATATGGCTTTATCTCATTCTCGTAACTGCCATCCTCTTTCTGCTTATTTCCCAGCCCTTATGGGGTCATCAGTTTAAAGGTGTATTTACACTTGTCATGTTTGGTTCAGTTAAAAGGAACTCCGGTGTGAAGGCAATCCACCGAACCCTGATGTACACCAAACAAGTGGGAGTTGGCCTTCGGTCCGCTTGCAAGTGAACTCTGGTGTGGTTCCATTCACTAGAGCTCAAAAGTGGGACGCTCCACATACCAAAGACAAAGAGCGGTGTAAAAATGACAGCAAAAAACATGCAGAAATAACAAATACAGTAGTGGAACAGTGAAGTCAATTTCCTTTATTCGTGCTGTAGATGAGTATGAGACCAGAGAGCAACATTTCAGCTTTTATTAGCAGGCATCTACATCTGGATGCACAATTTACAAAATAGCCTGTTTTGTTTGAACCAACCCATTTTTCATGTGAGCAGACATACGGTACTTGAACATATGACTGCCAGGTGTGTTTGTTGTTTTTGTTTTGGTAAATTGCCTATGCTTGCCTGTGTAGACTCTATTTAGAGGTGAAAACAACAATAAAACTAGAAAGCCGTTGAAGGGTGAAAAACAAGCAATTATTAATCTGAGAGAAGAGAGAAAATCAGTCAGACTCATTCCACCAACATTGGTCGTAGTCACTAAACCACCAATAAATAAATAACACATTACAAACAAATACACTTTAGGGTCAGGCTTTACTTTTGGCATCAGCTCGTCTGCTTTGGGGGAAGGGCAGTGCCTTGTTTGATGGTCAAGTTGTAAAGCACTTAGCAAGATATGGCCTGCGTTGCACAGGCACAGCCATGGATATTTGTAGTTTCACTGTTACCACTAGGTTGTGTGTGTACGCATGGAAAGAGTTGTGGATAAATGGACACATGTATGCATTTTCCTAAACACAAGTACAAGTGGATAAATGCCATACTTTGCATGAGAATGTTCCCACACACGCTCTCCACACACATCTTTGGAGTAGATTGCTTTGCAAGATATCGGAAAAGTGCAAAAATGTTGATTGCTCTTTTCTAAACACAAAAATACTAGGTCTGCTTTCATGTACGAGTAAGGAAATTAAAAAAGTCACATTTCACAGGCTGAAATCAGGATATTTACAGTGCATTTTCAAATGGAAAAATGAAATGCTACATAGAGTACAGTATCTATTTGTGACAAATTAAAGTATCTGAGTTTGAAGGGAGGGATGCTTGAGCGTGTCACAACACATTGTCATAAATGGCAGTAATCATGTTTAATGACACAGTACAACGCTGTTCTCCATTGCCCATACGCTGACTAAGAAAACATTTAAGTTTCAACGATTAAAGTAATTACAATATTAAAATGTCATGCTTGAAATAGTTGGCAGGGTGGGTTCTTGTAAACACATCATACTCTAACCAGCAGGAAAAAGCTTAAACAACTTTAACTGCAATAAAGAGGCCACTAGTTTGTCATTGCATTCATATTGCATGCATTGCATGCATATGGTATTATGCATGCATATTATGCATATACGGTATGTCTAGTTCTACTTTGATTGGTCTCCAGTTAGCAGAGTTGTTGGATGTTCCTGTGCCATATATCTCTTTTACCGCAGACAAGCCAGCCACCCAGTCTGGCTCTAATGCTCCAGCATGTTTGGCTTAAATGTAATCCCCCTTGTTTTACTTTAGCCATTACCCAGTCGGGGCTGAAGTTAACAGGCTAAATTACGCTCAACTGGAGAAATACAGGGTCAAGAAGAACACATTGTTAGAGTGTTAGACAGCTCTGAAGGTTTGCATCCCACACTGTCAAAAAAGCGATATAACAGAAATCTACACTCACAGTTTATGTTCTTGATGAAGGTTGGCTACCTCTAACCTCACTCTCTTTTGAATCTGAATGCAGTATGTACAGTATTTTAGAAGTACAACAGCTTTCAACTTAAAAAGTTGCATTTGTACCTTTGACCCTTTTGACTTTTGCAGCTTGAGAATCTACCCATACATTTCCGACCTTGGAAAATTTACAGTTACCAATATTTCTCAAAAAAAAAATCCAATAATTAGCCCAAAAGGTGAACATTATGACTAAATAATACCTTGAGAGGCAGAAATTAACTGACTGTTGTACAATGTTGAACTTTTACAGCAACAAAGGCTTCTTGTTGGGGTGCTCCCTTTGAAAAGGTTACTTAAGAGTACAATAATATGCTCAAAAATGGACATCGGTGTTGACTGCACCTTCTACTGTATTGGGTGTCGCAAGATCTCTCGATATTAAACCATAACAAGATTTCTCCTTTGGAGAAAAGCTGTCCCATAAAAACAGGGCAGCCAGAAGTCAATCAGACTCTGAACAAAGGCATTGTAATATGGCGGTAGCAGTGTGTGAGGCATTATAATATATAATATTAGTGCTTTGCGCATACTTTACACACAATTAATCTTGCAATTCGCGTAACGTGTGGCTCTTTTTTTCCTACCACAGCTGTGTTAATGTGCAAGCAAGAGCTGTAGTAATTCTACATGTGGTCAAAGTTACATAAGATTTTTCAGATCAAAACATGTAGCTGTTCAGACTCTCTGCACCCTTAATCACAGAACAGTTCTATTTATGTTCCTTACTTTTGGCTAAAAGCCAACTTTAAAAACACCACTTATTTGGTGGAAGTTAATTACTAATGCTCCAAATTTGTAGCAGAAATTAAAGTCAGATATTGTATATTGGTCACAATTAGGAGTGTAACGATTCGTTTTAACGATTTGTATCACGATTCCTGGTTGCCGTGTCGATTCAAGAACGATATTGGTTCATTTAAAACGATACGATCTGAAACGATTTAGTAACTTCAAATCGATTCAGTAACTTTTTTGCCAAAAATTCAAGCAGTCTGACTGTGAAATAAATAGCTGGATACTGGACAGTGCAGGTGTAAGTTTCTTAAATTCCCTTTGCTTTTTGTAAGAGAATCAGGTATACATTAATTATGGATATAAACAAACAAGTACTCCTCCCTGAGTCACCACCTTATTGTGGTGGAGGAGTTTGCGCGTCCCAATGATCCTAGGAGCTAAGTTGTTGGGGGTTGTAATGCCCCTGGTAGGGTCACCCATGACAAACAGATCCGAGGGGAGGGACCAGACAAAGAGTGGCTCAATAGACCCCACTGATGCACAATAATAATGGACTTCATTTTCCCTCGCCCGGACGCGGGTCACCGGGGCCCCCCTCTGGAGCCAGGCCCGGAGGCGGCGCACGATGGCGAGCGTCTGGTGACCTATGGGGTCGCCTGCACCCATGGGGCCCGGTCGGGCACAGCCCGAAAAAGTAACGTGGGTCCCCCCTCCCATTAACTCACCTCTCGTGGGAGGGGCCAAAGGGCTCAGATGCAAAGAGAGCTCGGTGGCGGCCGGAGGCAGAGGCCTTGGCGGTCCGATCCTCGGCTACAGAAGCTAGTTGTTGGTACGTGGAATGTCACCTCTCTGGTGGGGAAGGTGCCTGAGCTGGTGCGTGAGGTGGAGAAATTCCGGCTAGATATAGTCGGACTAACCTCAACGCACAGCAAGGGCTCTGGAACCAGTCCTCTCGAGAGGGGCTGGACTTCATTCCACTCTGGTGTTGCCGGCAACGAGAGGCGATAGGCAGGGGTGGCAATTCTTGTTGCCCCCCCGACTCCAATTATGCACGTTAGAGTTTAACCAGGTAAACGAGAGGGTAGTTTCCCTACGCTTTCGGGTGGGGGGGACGGGTCCTGACTGTTGTTTGCGCTTATCGGCCAAACAGCAGTTCAGAATACCCGCCCTTTTTGGAGTCCTTAGAGGAAGTACTAGAGAGTGCTCCCTTGGGGGATTCCTTTGTGCTGCTGGGTGACTTCAATGCTCACGTTGGCAACGACATCGAGACCTGGAGAGGTGTGATTGGGAGGAATGGCCCCCCTGATCTTAACCCGAGCGGTGTCTTGTTATTGGACTTCTGTGCTCGTCACGGATTGTCTATAACAAACACCATGATCAAGCATAAGGGTGTCCACATGTGCACTTGGCACCAGGACACGCTGGGCTGCAGTTCGATGATTGACTTTGTGGTTGTGTCGTCGGACTTGCGGCCACATGTTTTGGACACTGGGGTGAGGAGAGGGGCGGAGCTGTCAACTGATCACCACCTGGTGGGGAGTTGGTTCCGATGGTGGGGGAGAATGCCGGTCGGACCGAAACGCATTGTGAGGGTCTGCTGGGAACGTTTGGCAGAGTACCCTGTCAGAAGGAGTTTCAATTCCCATCTACGGGAGCGCTTTGACCATGTTCCGAGGGAGGCAGCGGACATCGAATCCGAATGGGCGATGTTTCGTGCTTCCATTTTTAATCCAGCCGATCGGAGCTGTAGCCGTAAGGTGGTCGGTGCCTGTCGTGGCTGTAATCCCAGAACTCGTTGGTGGACACCAGTGGTGAGGGATGCCGTCAAGATGAAGAAAGAGTCCTATCAGGCCTTTTTGGCCAATGGGACTCTGGAGGCAGCTGACAGGTCCAAGCGGTCTGCAGCCCTGGCAGTCGCTGAGGCAAAAACCCGGACATGGGAGGAGTTTGGAGAGGCTATGGTAAATGACTTCCGGATGGCTTCAAAGAGATTCTGGACCACCATCCGCCGTCTCAGGAGGGAGAAGCAGTGCAGGAGGAGGATTCAGGAGGAGCAGTGTGGTTTTCGTCCTGGTCGTGGAACTGTGGAGCAGCTCTATGCACTCGGGAGGGTCCTTAAGGGGGCATGGGAGTTTGCTAAAACCCAGTCATGGGGTTTGTGGACTTGGAGAAGGCATCCGACCGTGTTCCTCGGGGAATACTGGAAGATAGAGTGTTAAGTAGGTGTCTTGCTTCATTAATAATGGTACTGTGGCGACCATAACGGCGGTTCATAACACACTATATGTACAAGAGATTCATGGTGACAATTTAGCGAGTAGGGGTGAGCATTAAAATTGAAAGACAGGAAGTTTGTCTTGAATCATGCATTTATTGAGTAATTAAATACAAGTGGTCAACAAAGGTAAAGTATCCACCACCTCTGATTGTAATTTTTTTGGTGTCAAAAAATGTTGGCAATACTATCATTTACTGTTAATTTGTGTGACCATAAACGTTTCAAAACACACCTGCATTGTTTTGTGACTTGGTTTGTTTGTCCAGTCATATTTTTTGTTATACTTTTCTTAAAATTATATACAGCCTTGTCTAATTGTCGTGAACCCAATCTCGTTCCTTTTGTGTTCCTCGTCTTGTCTTGTCGAGTGTCTCTAGTATTGAACCAATGTTAGAGAAAAAACACCACCCTGTCGTACCTTTAGCAATGTACCAATGACTCCTGAATAGGGTTGTGCTGTTAAAACTTTTGTACCCTGGACTATTTGGGAAAATTTGCAGAAAATTTTAATGGTTATTGTAGTGTAATAATTAGCCTTTCAGCGGTACTTTAGTGTAAATACTACACTGAAGGACAGCGCTTGACCTTTCTCTACTTTTGACAGCGGTGGAGTTTTTTCTGTTTTTGTTTCGTAGAAGCTGAAGCCTATCTCAAATGAAGTGATTGATCACCAGTCAATAACCAGTGATTGTAAATGTGGAGTCTATAATTTAATCATATAATAATGTACTTTGCAGGGACCTGATGCCCAAGTCCTCCGAAGGCCAGCTGACCATGGAGAAAACGCCAAGCTACTATATCACCAAGGAGGTCCCTGCTCGTATTTACACCATGTCTAAAGACACAAAGCTGATTGTGGTTGTCCGTGACCCAGTCACACGAGCCATTTCGGACTACACCCAGACCCGCTCCAAGAAGCCAGACATTCCATCCTTTGAGAGCCTGACTTTTAAGAACACATCAGGTTTGATCGATGCGACGTGGAGTGCCGTCCAAATCGGCATGTACGCCAAGCACCTAGAACGTTGGCTCCAGTACTTCCCCATGGAGCAACTGCTGTATGTGAGTGGCGAGAGGCTCATTAGTGACCCTGCTGGGGAAGTGGCGCGAGTTCAGGACTTTCTTGGGCTCAGAAGAGTTGTCACAGAGAAACATTTCCACTTTAACCCGGCAAAGGGATTCCCTTGCTTAAAGAGACCAGAGGGCAACAGCAAGCCCCACTGTCTGGGCAAAACCAAAGGTAGAACCCATCCTAATATTGACCCTGATGTGGTGCAGAGACTACGGCAGTTCTACAAGCCCTTTAACAGGAAGTTTTACAAGATGACCGGCCATGACTTTGGCTGGGACTGAAAGGAAAGGAGCACATGGTAGATTTGTGTTTGTGTTGTTTTATATAATTGTATCACGCAGAAGCTGTAGAGAGTATATTTGCCAGATATGTAAAAAGTCCAGAAGTCTATTTTATGATAATTTATTGCTATGATTACTAAACTATGTAACTCTTGATTCAATACATACTTTAGGTTTATAAACAAAACAAAGCACAATGTTCTTACGGGTATTTCAAGCTAGTTATTCTTCTAATTGAGGTTTTTTCTTTCTTAAAAGCTGCTTCAGTGGCCCTCACCTCAACCTGACTATGAGATCCAACTCGTAATATCCCCTTAACATTTGCTTGACCCTCAGTGGTCTGTGGACTCACTTAGTAAGGTCGTGGCAGGCCTAAGATGATCCAGTGTCACTCGGCCAGATTGCTCGAAACTGTAATAGCTCCTCATCATGTCAATTAGGCCCGACGGATGGCGCTGCTGCAATTGTTCAAGCACTGCAATAAAACACAGATCCATTATTGTTCACTCGGGTAAGGCTGACCTTCAAGTCCAATTCAATTTGATGTAATTTCAAATTTCCTCTGCAACATTTGGTTATAACATTTCTACAAGAGGCTTGTGTCCAGTTGCCTTTTGAGGGGGGGGGGATTCCACCTGTTTTCCAAGGATGCATGTTTGGAGCTCTTTCTACAGCAGATATGATTCGTAAGTTGCTTGAGCTGCATCCAAATGTCTCTTGTGACTCATTCTGCATAAGCGATACCAGATGTACCAGTGATGCCCTTGTCTATGATAATTCAGCTCAAGTCCACTACATAGGAAAAGTAATATACACAATAAACATTGGCCATAGTGGTTGATATAAGTGTCACGTATAGTTGAGTTTTATTCAACAACAATGTAATGAAAAGTACGTAAATGACATTCCCTGTTGTTAGAGTCACTAAAACAATAAATATGTTTTCAAACAGTTGTCTGTGTGAAACTTGAAATTAGTCTTAATGAACTTCATCCCTCCCTTATCCTCTTTTACCTGCTGATCTCTGTGAGGCGAAAGCGTATCGCTGCATGTATTTGGCGCTCTCGCACATTTCTGAGCTAACGAGCTAATTAGGGCAGCGCTCTTAGCTGTTCTCTTAGCTGTCATCGGTGTTGCCGTGGTCCCTGCAAGCACAGAGAAGACCATTATTACTGTATATAAATGTTTATACTTCATACTGCATATAAATTGTGGCCTTGCTGTTGCAGGTTACACCACATGCAAGTTAAGTAAGGTCATCCTAGTCACATTGTCTATTTTAAGTTGACAATATTTAGTATGTTTATCAGGGGGGCCAAAAGGTCACCCTGAAATTGAGGTACAGACCAACACACTCTATTAACGTTCAACCTTTATTTAACACCTCCGCCAAAATGCCCTCATTTACCTGAGGCTGCCAGAGCTGATGAAGCCAGTCTCCCTTGTGGCAAGGCAAGCAGTCTGCTCAGTCAAGTAAGCAACTCCCACCGCAATTACGGCCCATGGAGGAGGCCCGTGTAATTGCCAAGCTCCCGACCGGGGAATTGTTGTTACCACACATCCCTCCAGGCGATTGTAAGTGAGGCTTGCTTTTGTATGAAAGTTGAGGAGAAGAGAAAAGACAAGGGAAAATAAACACCTGGCAGCCAGATTGCAGATATGTCCACTTTGGCAGCCATCATCGGACAACAAAAGAAAACAGCTTAATAATACATTATAGTGACAATAAAACATCCATAGAGTGGTTTTATGGAGCAGATTTTGAGGGGAGAGATGTTCCACAGATATTTAAACCAAGATATCCTGACTGTGCGGCCAGCATGCCAACCACTAAGACACTGTGGGGCATGTACAGCAACTATTTTCCATTTGTCCTGTCACTAGGGATGTCCCGATCCACATTTTTTGGCTTCCGATTTTTTAATAGTCTATAATATGGTTTGGCTTTTGTAACAAACCTGTGAGTCAGGTCCCTATTGAAAAAAAAGGATAAAACTGGAAAAACTAGGCACGCAAAATACTGTAGCGATTCTGGGGTGTAAGGATTTGTTTTAACAACGATTCGATTCGTATCACAATTTGTGGTTTCCAATCCGGTTCAAGGACGATATTGGTTTGTTTTGAAAGATAAGATCTGAAACCATTCAGCAAATTTAAATCGATTCAGTAACTTGTTTGCTAAAAATTCACCCAGACTATGAAATACAGTAAATACCTGGATACTGGACTGTGCAGAAAGAGTTACCTACATTTCTGTTGCTTTGTGTGAGGGAATCAGGTATCAATTAATGATGGATATAAACAAACAAGTAAACGGCCAGTCAAGGCAAATACATTGACATTTTATTTGACTAAAGTCCAGCCAACTTTGGGTTGAATTAACAGTGTAAAGACAGGTTTAAGGATGAATTCAATCTGATAAAACATTCCTTTCTATTCCATTCCATTTTCTTCCGCTTATCCGGGTCCGGGTCGCGGGGGCAGCAGTTTCAGTAGGGAAGTCCAGACTTCCCAGTCTCTGTAGACCTCTTCCAGCTCCACCGGGATGTCACCAAGGCGTTCCTAGGCCAGCTGTGAGACATAGTCCCTCCAGCGTGTCCATGGTCTTCCCCGGGACCATCCGGACTAGATGCCCGGCCACCTCAACTGGCTCCTCTCCATGTGAAGGAGCAGCGGCTCTACTCTGAGCTCCTCCCGGATGGCCGAGCTCCTCACCCTATCTCTTAGGGTGAGTCCAGCCACCCTACGGAGGAAACTCATTTCCGCCGCTTGTACCCGCGATCTCGTTTTTTTGGTCATGATCCATAACTCATGACCATAGGTGAGGTTGGGAACGTAGATCCATCGGTAAACAGAGAGCTTGGCCTTCCGGCTCAGCTCTCTCTTCACCACGACGCTCCGGTACAGCGACCGCAGTAATGCGGACGCTGCACCGATCCGTCTGTCGATCTCACGGTCCAACCTTCCCTCACTTGTGAACAAGACCCCGAGATACTTGAACTCCTCCACCTGAGGCAAGACCTCACTCCCAACCGGGAGGGTACAGTCCACCCGTTTCCGACTGAAAACCATGGCCTCAGATTTGGAGGTGCTGAGTCTCATTCCAGAAGCTTCACACTCAGCTGCAAACCGCTCCAGTAAACGCTGAAGGTCACAGCCTGATGAGGCCATAAGGACCACATCGTCTGAAAATAGCAGAGACGAGATCCTAAGGTCGCCAAGCTGGACTCCCTCAACGCCTTGACTGCGCCTAGAAATTCTGTGCATGAAGATTATGAACAGAATCAGTGACAAAGGTCAGTCTTGGCGGAGGCCAACGTTCACCGGAAACAAGCTCGACTTACTGCTGGAACCACACGACCGGGACGAAAACCACATTGCAGCTCCTGTAACCAGGGTTCGACTAACGGTCGTACCCTTCTCTCCAGCACCCTGGAGTAGACATTCTCAGGGAGGCTGAGGAGTGTGATCCCCTTATAGTTGGAACACACCCTGCGGTCACCCTTTTGGAAAATAGGGACCACCACCCCGATTCACAGTTCTATCACCTCAGCCACGGTGATAGAACTGTCCACGTATGTATCCTCAGACTCTGCTTCCTCTACGGAAGGTATGTCAGTGGGATTGAGAATGGCCTCAAAGTATTCCTTCCACTGACCAACTATCTCCACAGTCGAGGTCAGCAAGCCCCCGTCCGCACTCTAAACAGTGTCAACTGAGGGCTGCTTCCCCTTTCTGAGGTGTCGGACAGTTTGCCAGAACCTCTTCGAGGCCGACCGAAAGTCGTGCTCCATAGCCTCACCAAACTCCTCCCACACCCGAGTTTTTGCCTCGACCACCGCCAAAGCCCCGTGCCGCTTGGCCTGCCGGTACCTGTCAGCTGCTTCGGGAGTCCCACAAGCCATCCATGCTTGATAGGACTCTTTCTTCAGCTTGACAGCAGCCCTAACCCCCGGTGTCCACCATCGGGTTCGGGGCTTGCCACCACGACTGGCACTGACCACCTTGCGGCTGCAACTACGCTGGCTGCCTCAGCAATGGAGGCACGGAATACGGCCCATTCGGACTCAATATCCCGGTCCTCCCTCGAGATGCAGGCGAAGCTCTGCCGGAGATGAGAGTTGAAGACTCGGCAAATGGGAGACTCTGCCAGACGTTCCCAGCACACCCTTACTACGCGTTTAGGTCTACCAGGTCTGTCCGGCATCCTTTTCCCGCCATCTAATCCAACTCATCACCAGGTGGTGGTCAATTGACAGCTCAGCTCTTCAATAAACATGCGAGCGCAGGTCTGATGATACTGACAACAAAGTCGATCATAGACCTGCGACCTAGGGTGTCCTGGTGCCAAGTGCACTTATGGACATCCTTATGTTCGAACATGGTGTTTGTTATGGACAAACAGTGAATCGCACAGAAGTCTAGCAACAACACACCACACGGGTTCAGGTCATGGAGGCCGTTCCTCCCAACCACGCCCCTCTAAATCACACTGTCATTGCCCACATGGGCGTTGAAGTCTCCCAGTAGAACTATGGAGTCACCAGCTGGGGTGCTCTCCAGAACCCCTCTGATAGACTCCAAGAAGGCTGGGTACTCTGAACTGCCGTTCGACGCGTACACACAAACCACAGTCAGGACCCTTTCCCCAGCCCGAAGGCGTAGGGAAATAACCCTCTCGTTTACTGGGGATGACCCCAACACAGAGGCACCAAGCCGGGGGGCTAATAATAAGCCCACACTAGCTCGCAAACTGTGGGTTGAGGTGAGTCTAACTATATCTAGTCGGAATCTCTCCGCCTCTTCCACAAGCTCGGGCTCCTTCCCCACCAGAGAAGTGACATTTCATATCCCAAGAACCAGATTTGGCCGCCGAGGACCAGGTCGCCTGGACACCCGCCCTCAACCACTGCCCAAATCGCAATGCACTTATGCTTGCCCCTGCAGGGGGTGGGTCTGCGGGGGGGAGTTCCCGTGTGGCTTCTTTGTGCTAGCTCCGGCCAGCCCCCCCCAAAAAATAATAAATAAATGTTTCTGATAAAACATGACTAACTTTAATTTGATACATCATTCATAAGTATTAAAGAAGTTATTTTGCATCACTATCAGATCCGAATGGAATTTCATGTGCACATAGATATTAAAGTGAATGAATATCATACATACTGTGACGACTGCACGGACACTATTAAAGCCATGAGGTGTTTGATCAACAAGTTTTTTTCCTCATAAAAGGATGAGAAAAAAAAGTCATAATTTATCAGTGGGAAAATATAGCTTAGATTTACTGATTTATTTGGGAACAATTTAGAGGTTGTATCACCATCCTTAAAAATTTCACAGCTCAAAGTGAGTGAACAGATCTGGACTACCTGTTTAACATTTTTCCGTGGCTCCGAGTGGCAGATGCCTCCTTAAATTGTAACAGAATACTCCACAACCTACAAGAAAAGGAGGAAAAAGAGGAAAAACCTCTCTTAGCTAAACTTTGTCTCCCAGCTTTACAAGACAATTGGCTCCTCTCTTAATCTTTTATTCTGCTTTGTCCTGCACTAAATCCTAATCCGATCGGAGAGGCGAGTATTAATCCGAGTTGACATATATGTGCTGACAGAGTCATCGCTAATCCTCTTCCGAAAAAGGGTGCTACTTAGCGCTGCGTGAAACTAACTTGGTGTTAGCTAGCTTCAAATAAAATGTGGCACACAGAAAATTTGGACCAAGAAGATGATAATGATGGCACTTTCTCAAATCGCAAATTTGTGCAGTAACGCTGACACACTTCTGGGCGTAATTGGTCAAACCAGCAAGTCAATTTGCATTTCACGGCATCATGTCCTACAAAAATGANTGCCTCCTTAAATTGTAACAGAATACTCCACAACCTACAAGAAAAGGAGGAAAAAGAGGAAAAACCTCTCTTAGCTAAACTTTGTCTCCCAGCTTTACAAGACAATTGGCTCCTCTCTTAATCTTTTATTCTGCTTTGTCCTGCACTAAATCCTAATCCGATCGGAGAGGCGAGTATTAATCCGAGTTGACATATATGTGCTGACAGAGTCATCGCTAATCCTCTTCCGAAAAAGGGTGCTACTTAGCGCTGCGTGAAACTAACTTGGTGTTAGCTAGCTTCAAATAAAATGTGGCACACAGAAAATTTGGACCAAGAAGATGATAATGATGGCACTTTCTCAAATCGCAAATTTGTGCAGTAACGCTGACACACTTCTGGGCGTAATTGGTCAAACCAGCAAGTCAATTTGCATTTCACGGCATCATGTCCTACAAAAATGAGCGCAAAATCAATAGGTTTGAGCTGGAATTAGATTATTTTAAATGCAAACCCATAGTTGTATTCCAATATGGCCTTCTCTAATACCGAAACGTCTCATCTAATGATATTCCCAAACGGATGAAACCTGTTCCGTATGGAAGCCTCCAACTTGCATCAAAACCAGTGTGGTAACCTGAGCTTCCCCAGAGGAGAGGTGCCATCTAAACAGTACACACATTTGTGCATGTAATGCTCATTCTGTGGTTTCCCGTTTGTTCCCGCTGCCCGCCTGCCTGGTACCACTTTGGACTATCCATTAGGCAGAGACCGCTCCCCTTCTCACTAGCAAATCTCAGTGGTATGCTGTTGAAAAACTTATATCAGTATGACCAAAGGGAAAACAAGACTGAGAAATAAACAGCAAGGTTATTTGGTTTGTTTGCCACTCACTGACCAGGTACCATTTTTTTGAGACACACAGTATATTGAGCTCCAAGAACACTTGGCTTTCATAACAAGGACTCAGACTTAGGAAAATATATGAAGGAAGAAGAGTAATGAAAAAAGTTATGGAACATTATATTTGGCTTTGTCTTTTGCCTTCATTAGTTTAGAGCATAAGTGTCAACTTCAGGCCACGGACGGCCGAGACACTGCAGGTTTTCTCTCCCAAGCCAGTTTCTCCAGCAGGTGCGTTAATGGATGAGCTCACTCCCTCAAACTGAATTATTGACCTTGCTCGGTGTACCTAATGTTGTGACCATGAAGCATATACTGTAAAAGAATCAGACTGTACAGCCTGTGATCTCGCCCATCTTAGAAACGAACAGAGATTTCCTGGTACTTATCCGGCTTTCTCCCTAATGAGGTGTGGAGAGCCTACTATTCTCTATGGACAAACGTCACCTTCATAATCCAAGATTTGGACTCAGAGAGGTGGAGGGGCATGCAAGACCCTCAGTGGGATTACAGGCCAGATTGTCTGCGTTGTGGTCTGTCGCCTGTCTGCACCTGACACAGGCAGAGCGAGCAGGAAGATCCTTTTGGCCTTTAATTTAGATGCTAATCTGTAGTGTGGGGTCCTGTCTCAGTGTTACGCTGAGTGTGTGTCAAACCCCGAAATGCAGCTGAGGTGAAACGGTCTTTTAATCTCGCGCCGGCGAGTTTGAACAAAGAACAGCCAAAAAAGGTTGACCAGAGGTGCTGGAGAGCACGGCTTACATCTCTCCAGGAACTAGACACTAAACATAAAGTCACTAAGGCCAGGCTGACTGGAACGACTGGACACAATAGAATGGAGACACCAGTAACACAAGTGCAGGAGAAGCTAGAGAGCGACATGGTCTTCTGCAGGAACGCAGGCTGGTGCATGCAGGTGTGAAAGCAGACGAACCGGCGTCTTGCAGATGCTTGCAGATACTTGGCTTAAGTAGGCAGCCTAGATTGGGATCCAGTTGTCCCAGCTCTCGCCGATCGCCCAACTGGGAAGAGAGAGCGAGAGAGAAAGAGAGCACGCAAGCACCACAAGGCGGATTATCATAACAGAACATAACACTGAGCTAGGATGAAGAAGATGACTTTTGATTAAAGTAGGAACATTATAAAAAATGATATAACCCCCCCAAAATATAAACACATCAAAGAAAACACTCAAAAGATAATTCTCAGTCTTGCAGGGATTCAATCTGATTTTGCAATTAATTGCTTGGTTAAACTGGGGCTCCTGGGAGTGAGCAAAAATGGCAAAAAGGAGTAGGAAATTTCCCAAGAAGGCCTTTCTAACCAAACTCTATTCATCTCCCATCCATATAAACAGGCATCGCTCATCTCTATTATTTCTGACGTCTGACGCTTACTTCCAATGTGCCTTAACCGTAGTCCCTGTGTTTTGGGTCCATCTGAGGCGTACGCTACTTTTTCTCAGCGTTAGTTTTTATCGCTGTTCTGTTGTGACTTTTTTGTGAGTTAATTTTCCCCGGGTGAGTTTCTGAGATCAAAATTGACTCACAGTAGTTGGTCATATTTGCTGCATAACCTCACAATAAGCTTTGCAATCGCAAGTAAATAATACAAATATATTTTATTCTGCAAAATATGCAAATAAGTTGGGTACTGATCTTGACATAGTACTTGTGGTCACTTTGTACGCTACCAATCTACTTTCCACACTAGTTGAAATGTTGATGTTGATACTGGGTGATTTAAACATAGTACTGTACACGCTCGTCTAAAGCTTCATTAGGTACAAGTGCACAATGTAATGAGATCAATACAGCAGCAGTATTAAAAAAGTCTGACTTTTTGTAGGGGTTTCTAATATTTTGTGTCAATATAAATTCTATCAATGAGGGAGAAGTCATAATACCAAAAAATACTGTACAAAAATTTTACAACACATTCATAACCGGCAAGGTCCCACGTGTTAACTAAGCCAGTCTAATAAAACACGCAAAAAAAAAAAATTTTTTGTGTTTTGTTTTCCAGGTAGAATTGATTAATAATGGAGGTAAATGACACAGAGGCTCATTTTCCCTCCGGCAGCACCACTACAGCTGCTTGTTTTTGCATCAAATAGCTTTTGCTCTTCCATCCATCCATCCATTTTCTATACGGCTTATCCTCATTAGGCTGCTGGAGCCTATCCCATCTTCCAGTCAGGTAAAATTGCTTTTAGATTTCAATAATTTCAATCTGCAACATGGCTGCTATTCTTCCCATGTTCATGTCCTACATGTCCTTCATGTCCCTCCCCTTGCTGTCCTTTGTTGCAAAGCAGTGAACATCAAGGGCCCGGTTCGTCTTGGGCTCGATAGTGTTGCCATGGCATTAGCAGGGTGGTGTCACTTAGCGAAGAAGACTAGGTTGAGTTTTCTTTTTTTTGCCAAGACCGTATATGCTATTTTCAGAGTTGTTGCACCAACACCAAAAAAACAGACGGCAAAGTGAAACATGTCAGGCGACGTGATGCTGATGGAGCATTTGCATCTAGCAAGGAGGGCAATGCTGAATAAAATAACATAATAAAATTGCAGGAAAAAACTTACACGAATAAAGCCACGTTATATTATGTGATGTTATGTGATGTTGCAAGAATAAACTCAGAAAGTGAGAATAAAGCCAAAACATTACAGGTAAAAGTAAAAGTAATGCAAGAATAAAGTTACTATGTTACAAGTCTTTATGTTTTGAGAATAAAGTTTAAATGTTGCTGGAGTCAAGCGTGAAAGTCGGGAGAAATTGTTGCAAAGTTACAACAATATACTGTAGCTATCCCCAAACGAGAATAAAGTGTTGTCGTACAATTGTGAGAAAAAGTGTTGTGAGGTAAAGACAACATTACATGATGAAAAAAATTTAAAGCGCCCATGACACCAAAACATGTTAATCGTGTTATTTCAGTCGGGAAAATTAACAGTGAAAGGCGTATGTGCTGCTCCCTGTTATTCCCTGTTCAATGCTCCAGTTCTCGCTAATTTCTGTGGTTTGTTGTATATTTGTGTATATAATGCCTGCTCGGTGTGTTGCAAACTTTTGCAAAAAAAACTCAGGGAGTCAAGGTAACTTTGTTCACGCTTCCAAACAGTTCTAAACTTTGTGGGAGAAATGTTTCCATTCTGCGCTCATGTGGCAATAAAAAGACGTTTGACTGTGGAAAAGTGTGTCAAGGTTGTAATAAGCCAATTCAAATTTCTTCTGCTAATATGCTCCATAGTAGCCAGCCAAGTGCTCATGACTGCTTAATGTGGTACCTAATGTGGTACCTGTTATGCCTATCAATGCAAGTACATATCATACTGCTCACAACACAATATTAGTAAATAGGCGTGTCACAAGAGACCCAAGTCATGAAACCGGACGATGCACGACATTGGGCCCGTGACAGTGAGACAAGATTTTAACAATTCTTTTTGAAAAAAGGCACTAGTGAACGTGCGTCAGGCAGAAAATGCCCAGCAGGCAACCCATTAACCTGTCCTATTTAAATTTAATCTGGAAGTTACCCAGTGACTACTGTGAAAGGGCCGTTGGTGTCCAGGGAAAACTGGAGCAAGAGGAACCCAAAGCCAGGTCACAAACCACAGTGCTCAGGGACCCAACATTGCAAACTTTGGAAGGCGAGAGAGAGAGAGAAGTAATTTCTTCAGAAATCCCTACAAGCATGCGAGGCAACTGCTGGAGCAGAAGAGGAGTGGAAAGCTGGAGATTTCTAAATCAGACTTTGAGAGTTACATCAGCAAGCAGTACAGCGACCCAGCAAAGTCGACCCTTCTGGGTTCACCGGGCTATGTCCCTTGTCCAGCCCCCCACCTTCCTGTACAACGCTCCTCTTCCTAAACCCAGCGAGATAGCAGATGTCATCCATGCAGCAAGAGTGTCCTCAGCCCCTGAACCCGATGGGATTCCATACAAGCTTTATAAGAACTGCCCATGCGTCCGCAAAGATCTGCTGAAAGTGGCTTGGAAGAACCAAGTCATCCCCTCAGCCACTCTGAGCCATCACCATGTCACCGTTTTCATCCCAAAGGAGCCAAGCTTGAGCTTTTTTGAGACCAAATTAACCACTATTGTGATAATATACTGTATAATGTTGATAATAATAATAATAATACAGCTCACTGTTTTTGTCTTTTGTACTTTGTCTTTGTTCATCAGGGCTGTCCAGCTGTCATTTGCTAGTAATAATTTGAAAAATAAACTAGTAATGATTTAAAAAAATCAAACATATACATACACATACTGTACATATACATTTAAGTATCAATCTGGTAACTTTTTCTAGTTACATAATGCCCTTTTGCTCTGTTTTTTCACTTTTGCTGTGTTTTTGTTTATTTTTTTTCTGCAAAAGCCGTGATGGCCACTGTTTCACACACCCATGCATGTTTTGCCAAGAAGGCAATGAGGTGGAGCTCACTCACGCTTGTCTGCTCGGCGGATTCTTCTCCTTTGTTTATTGCTTGTATTTAATGTCCAAATACATTAAACGCATGATGCAAATAACACTTATCAGCGCAACCTTACTCGCTAAATATAATGACCATGTTGTTAAATTGTCAACCTCAAACTCTTCCATGTCTGAGGTGGGTTATGAAAGAGAAACAGTGTCCACTGGTACTTTAAAGTACCTAATGCGCACTTCCAAAAATGCTTCTCACACCGGAACTCATTCAGTGGTGTTCAGGTTTATTCCCAAGGCCAAAAAAATAGAATAAATGTCCTTTTGTCAGATCACTTCTGGACTCTCGTCCATGCCAAGCACATTATATAAACGTTACATTTTTAATATAATAACATTATATTACACTCTATTTAGTAGAAATGTACAAACACTGCCAACTAGTGGCTAAATTAAGGAACTGGGTGGGGGGGGAGTGACTGATGAAAAATCAACAAGATTAACAACAAAAATTAACAACGGTATAAATTAAATACCTGAAGGACAAAAAATATATATAAATGTCCTCTTGTGTGCTCACTTCTGGACCTACATATAAAAACCATCACTACATTTGCATACGTCATGGATACATTCAACACAAATTGTACCCAAACAAAGAAGTAAAAAGACCGTTTTGAAAGCACAAAGTAATGATCAGAAGAACATAAAACTACCCGATAATGCAAAAGTGTTGATATACAAACAATATACGTCAAGTGCTACAAGCTTATTGTTCAAATTCAAAAAGAAAACGCACAATTACGTCTGCAGCTTTTGTACACACCACTTAGCCTCGTCCATGCCAAGCACATTATGGCAAAGAGAGAGAGTGCTACACAAGTCTTCGGTCAACTACGGAAGCCCAGGAGGAGCAGAAATGACAGAATAAGATAAAGTAAGAAAAACAATAAAATCTTGAGTAAATAAATGAACAAAAATAAATAACTCATTGTGATAAAATTCACAAATTTAGACATAATAAATAAAGTGCCTAAGCTTTACCGGGAGGACACCAATGCGTTCCCAGGCCAGCTGTGAGACAAAGTCCTCCCAGCATGTCCTAGGTCTTCCTCGGGAACCTCTCCCGGCTAGGCATGCCCGAAACACCTCACCAAGAATGCATCCGGGAGGCATCCGGACTAGAAGCCTGAGGAACCTCAGCTGGCTCCTCTCGATGTGAAGGAGCTACTCTGAGCTCTTCCCAGACCCTCACCCTCTCTTAGGGGGAGTCAAGCCAAGTTACAGAGGTAACTAATTTCCGCCGCTTGTATCCACGATCTCGTTCTTTCGATTGTGACGCATACCTCATGACCATAGGTGAGGGTGGGAACGTAGATCGATCAGTAAAGAGAGAGCTTCGCCATCCGGTACAGCAACCGCATTACTGCAGACATTTTTAATGCAGTTACACAAGGATACAGTCACAAAATGTATGAGACATTTTTCTATGTTACAAGAATGTCTTGTACCAAAAATCTAACAAAAGGTTTAAAAGAATGAAAATGTTATGCAAAGTACATGTGCAAATCCAACTCTTGTCCTACAGTCCTATTAATGAACATGTACTATTTGCTTTGTCGCTGCCAGTGTCAGCTCACATGGAGTGAAAGCGCTGGTGCTGAAATTGGCCTTGCATTGTTGATTTGACCCAATTGACTTCTACCGTCAAGCATTCCAAAAGGATCTATGGAGTCTTCACTCCTGTTGCGGTGTGACCTTCAATTTAGCCTCTTCCTAAGTGTAAAATTGACATCAGCAGCAATGTGGTATCATTGTGGTGTGCCACTTTTAGAAGGTGACGTTGCAGAGCCATCAAGGTTTATTTCAATCAAGTACTTACAATGCAGTTCATCGTTGACTTCCTCTTACCTGCCAGAGTCGTTCACCCTTCACGGAAAGATAAAGCTGTCGGGGAAGAGAATTTATCATGTTAGTGTCAGTTATCTTCTAAGGACAGCAGATGGATTGAACGTTTACAGTGTTTAAAGCCGTTTAAAGGCACCGCTCTCCTTTTCTGCCGTCTAGAAACTGTGATTCCAAGACCAGCTCCAGCAGCTTTTGGTCCATTAACTCCAAGATTTTTGGGAGTTTTTTTTCGTTCATACGTGTCTTCGGAATCACTCTTAGTCTGGCCTGTCACCTACAATCTGTTTGCCTTGGGAGACACTACCAGGAGCACAAAGCCCCCGACAACGTAGCTCCTAGGATCACTCGGGAACTCAAACCTCCGTGAATCACCACAATAAGGTGGTGATTCACGGAGGAGATGATGCAATCCATCAATAGACAATTTAGCCAAGTAATTGAGAAATTTCTAATGGGATGCCAGCCTCTGCACACATTGCTAGAAAATCTTCACCAAACTGCAAAGTCTGTGCTTGTGATTAAGGAAGACGTAATCTTTTTTTTATGACACGCTTATTTTGGTGACAGTTAGACATGTGTCAAACGGCGCTCTTATTTTGAAGGCCGGAAAGATGTTCAGTGTGTGACAATGTTTCTTTACGGCTAAGACAAGCTGGGTGAAAAAATAAATGATGAAATGAAAATGGGATACACTTTAAAGAAAGAAAAATAAATGAATAAAACACAACTCACAACAAGTTAAAAGCCAGAGAACGAAATTGGGCAAGACTTAAAGACATCGTTTTTTGACAGGACATCCCCATACGATTTGAGTCGTACATCCGCAGTGACTTACCCCCAAATTTGTCCCATGGGTCCAGTTCTGGTCGGATTTCGATCAAGAAGATGCATTCAAATGAGTAATAGAATTGCATGACACACATGCCTACACGAAAAAAATCTGACCTCTCAAATCGCTCAGGATTTACTGTTCTCTTCTGTCGTATTAATGCACATTAATTAATAATAATTATTATTATTATTAATGTCCATTGTTGTGTATGTAATGGCGATGCAGCCACATCACAGACATCTTCTTTACCTTCTTGTGTTATTGCAAAACCAATAGATTTGCTTTCATGTAAGGAAATTACCCCTTACAGTTTGAAGCTGTAAAAACACTGGTTGAAAATGAAGATGTATTGCTTTTTTTCGCTTTTAAACTAATTACTTGCAGAAAAGTGACAAACATATAAAGTGAGATTGACCTCCCCATGGACATTTTGATCTGGCTTTAACATCAAGAAATGTAACTTTTAATATACAAAGGGATAAATAATTTTTAGTCGAGTGTATCTGGTCATAAAACAGTAACAATAAACGCCACCAGTCTCCTGCTAATAATGCGGGAGTAACAATGAGGGAGGGCGGGTTATGATGCAGCTTTGGAAATCAAGTCGTCATTGCTGCATGCACACACACACGCACACACACACGCACACACGCACACTTTCTAGTTCATGTCACTCCACATTTAAAGTAGGGGGACATTATCCTTGCTAGGTCCATGTATTAACCGTGCACAGTTAAACAATTCACATCTCCTCCGTGGCCATTGGTTGCAGCAGTGATCTGCGGCCCGGGGGCTCGTGATGTGCTGTATATCAGGTGAGACAGCATAGGCTAATTCAATTATTTCTCTACGATAAATCTGTCTGAGAAAATGTTGCGTGTGGCTATTTGGTCCAATTTATTTTAAGAATTTGGAAACTGCAAACTGCATGATGAAAGACCTGAAGCAGCTTTCAAACATGACACGCAGCCCTGCAAACTTTTTCAAATTGCCCATGGAGAACTTCCTCACAGAGGTCAGTGACACTTGTCCTCCAAATGATTAGCCCCACCCTCCCCACAAAATATTATGGCCTACATTGCAAAGCCTGTTATGAAGCAATTAATATTTCCAAAAGCTTCTTAAAAAATTGCATTTTCTTAATTTAAATGAAAGGCAGAATAACTACAGAGGGCCTGGATCATGGACTGCCTCACCCTACCTACTTTGTCCACAAAATTCATCACCCCACTGAACACGTGTACTTAGGAAGCAAGAACACGATGACCATGTTGTGGACTTTAGCAAGGGTAAGGTGAACCATGCCAGGGTTTGGTCGATGAAGCCACTGCACGCTTGTGCTTGTGCGTTAGTGTCACAACTGGTCCATGCCATTGACATTGACATTTCTGGGAGTTTTGGGGGATTTTACATTGTAAATGTGGAACCTCTAAGATCAAACACATAATAACACACCAGTTTAAGTTCTCATGATACCAGAACTAATTTATAGTATGGTTGTTAAATGATTACATTGAATTTTAATCAGTTTTCAGTTTTCAATTAACTCATGATTAATCACCATTTGCAACTACATATGTAGTATGCCCATTTTTACTGTATTTTATTGAAAGAAAGTAAAATAAAGGACAGGGAAATAATACAATATGTAATAACTGCTCAAAATGAACTGAAAATTTATATAAAAATAAAACATAGCACACATTTCTAAAAATCTAATTACCTAACACTACTTTATTTAATAGTAGCAGAAAACTTGAATCAAACGTTGGTAATGGTAACAGTTAAATTTAATTTACACATTTTATTTTGTAGAATCCATCCATCCATCCATTTTCCTCCGCTTATCCGGGTCCGGGTCGCGGGGGCAGCAGCTTCAGTAGGGAAGTCCAGACTTCCCGGTCCCCAGCGACCTCTTCCAGCTCCATCGGGAGGACACCAAGGCGTTCCCAGGCCAGCTGTGAGACATAGTCCCTCCAGCGTGTCCTAGGTCTTCCCGGGGGCCTTCTCCCGACTGGGCATGCCCGAAACACCTCACCAGGGAGGCGCCCGGGAGGCATCCGGACTAGATGCCCGAGCCACCTCAACTGGCTCCTCTCGATGTGAAGGAGCAGCGGCTCTACTCTGAGCTCCTCCCGGATGGCCGAGCTCCTCACCCTATCTCTTAGGGTGAGTCCAGCCACCCTACGAAGGAAACTCATTTCCGCCGCTTGTATCCGCGATCTCATTCTTTCGGTCATGACCCATAACTCATGACCATAGGTGAGGGTGGGAACGTAGATCGATCGGTAAACAGAGAGCTTTGCCTTCCGGCTCAGCTCTCTCTTCACCACGACGGTCCGGTACAGCGACCGCATTACTGCAGATGCTGCACCGATCCGTCTGTCGATCTCACGCTCCAACCTTCCCTCACTCGTGAACAAGAACCCGAGATACTTGAACTCCTCCACCTGAGGCAAGACCTCACTCCCAACCCGGAGGGTACAGTCCACCCGTTTCCGACTGAGAACCATGGCCTCGGATTTGGAGGTGCTGAGTCTCATCCCAGAAGCTTCACACTCAGCTGCAAACCGCTCCAGTAAACGCTGAAGGTCACAGCCTGATGAGGCCATAAGGACCACATCGTCTGCAAATAGCAGAGACGAGATCCTAAGGTCACCAAGCTGGACTCCCTCAACACCTTGACTGCGCCTAGAAATTCTGTCCATGAAGATTATGAACAGAATCGGTGACAAAGGGCAGCCTTGGCGGAGGCCAACGTTCACCGGAAACAAGCTCGACTTACTGCTGGCAATGCGAACCAGGCTCCTGCTTCGATTGTACAAGGACCGAATGGCACGTAGTAGCGGGCCACCAATCCCGTACTCCCCCCGCAGATCCACCACCTGCGGGGGCAAGCATAAGGGTCCGGTGCTGTGTGATTTGGGCAGTGGTCGAGGGCGGGTTTCCGGGCGACCTGGTCTTCGGCGGCCAAATCTGGTTCTTGGGATTTTGTAGAATGTAAATGTAAAAATAAAAATGTTCCGAGGGTGGCTGGGTGTGGTTGAACGGAACTGTGGCCACAAGGTGGTCGGTGCCTGTCGTGGCGGTAATCCCAGAACCCGTTGGTGGACACCAGCGGTGAGGGATGCCGTCAAGCTGAATAAAGAGTCCTATCAAGTCGTTTTGGCCCATGGGACTTTGGAGGCAGCTGACAGGTAGGCCAAGCGGTCTGCGGCTCTGACAGTCACTGAGACAAAAACTCGGACATGGAAGAGTTCGGAGAGGCCAGGGAAAACGACTTCCGGATGGCTTCAAAACGATTCTGGTCTACCATCCGCCGTCTCAGGGGGGGGAAGCAGTGCACAGTCAACACCGTGTATGGTGGGGACGGTGTGCTGCTGAGATTTTGTGGACTGGTGGAGCGAGTATTTTGAAAACCTCCTCAATCACGCCGACACGTCTTCCAACATGGAAGCAGTGCCCGGGGACTCTGAGTCGGGTTCTCCTAGCTCTGGGGCCGAGGTTACCGATGTGGTCAAAAAGCTCTTTGGTGACAAGGCCCCGGGGGTGGGTGAGATCTGCCCGGAGTTCCTTGAGGCCCTGGATGCTGTGGGCGTGTCTTGTCGTGTCAGCATCGTGTAGGCATCGGGGTCGGTGCCCCTGGACTGGCAGACCGGGGTGGTGGTCCCGCTTTTCAAGAAGTGGGACCGGAGGGTGTGTTCTAACTATCGTGGGATCACACTCCTCAGCCTTCCCGGTAAAGTCTATTCAGGGGTTCTGGGGAGGAGGATTCGCCGGATAGTTGAATCTCAGATTCAGCAGTGTGGTTTTCATCCTGATTGTGGAACTGTGGACAAACTCTATACTCTCGGCAGGGTCCTTGAGGGTGCATGGGAGTTTGCCCAACCAGTTTACATGTGTTTTGTGGCATTCGACTGTGTTCCTCTGGGAATACTGTGGGAAGTGCTCCGGGAATATGGGGTATCGGACCACCTAATCCAGGCGGTTCCTTCCCTGTATGACCGGTGTCAGAGTTTGGTTCGCATTGCCGGCAATAAGTCGGACCCGTTTCCAGTGAGGGTTGGACTCCGCTAGGGCTACCCTTTGTCACCAATTCTGTTCATTACGTTCATGGACAGAATTTCTAGGTGCAGCCAGGATGTTGAGGTGTTTCAGTTTGGTGACCGCAGGATTCGGTCTCTGCTTTTTGCAGATGATGTGGTTCTGTTGGCCTCATCGAGCAGTGACCTTCAACTCTCACTGGATCGGTTCGCAGCTGGGAGTGAAGCGGCTGGGATGTAAATCAGCACCTCCAAATCCGAGTCCATGGTTCTCTCCCGAAAAAGGGTAGAGGGTCGGGGATGAGGTACTGCCTCAAGTGGATTAGTTTAAGCACCTCGGGGTCTTGTTCACAAGTGAGGGACAGATGGAACACCAGATGGACAGGCGGATTGGTGCGGCGTCTGCAGTGTTGCGGACTCTGCACCGGTCTGTTGTGGTGAAGAGAGAGCTGAGCCGAAAGGCAAAGCTCTCAATTTACCGGTCGATCTAAGTTCCTACCCTCATCTATGTTCATGAGCTTTGGGATCGAAAGGACAAGAATGCGGGTACAAGGGGCCTAAATGAGTTTTCTCCGCAGGGTGGCTGGGCTCTCCCTTAGAGAAAGGGTGAGAAGCACTGTCATCCGGGAGAGACCCGGAGTAGAACCGCTGCTCCTCCGCATTGAGAGAAGCCAGATGAGGTGGCTCGTGCATCTGTTTAGGATGCCACCCGGACGCTTCCCTGGTGAGGTGTTCAGGGCAAGTCCGACCGGTAGGAGGCCTCAGCGAAGACCCAGGAAATGCTGGAGAGACTACACTACAGCTGGCATGGGAACGCCTCGGCATTCGCCGGGAAGAGCTGGACGAAGTGGCCGGGTAGAGGGACGTCTGGGCTTCCCTTCTCAGGATGCTGCCCCCGCGACCCAACCTCGGATAAGCGGAAGACAATGGATGGATGGATGGATTTTAATTTATCATTTTACACAAGTTACTGTCATGTTCAGTGTCGTCGCTCTGCTGCCGCCTGTCTGCCATCTCTTTTCAGTGCACCGCTGCCCTGTAGAGGTGGGTCTGTCAGCACGCACACCTGTGGCCCATTGCCAATCTGGCCTTTTTAAGCATGGCAGCATCAAACAGTCTTTGCCAGATTGTTGTTTGGACGCCATGCATCCTCATGTTCTCCTGGATTGCGTCCAGGCTTGCGTCCCTTGGCTTTAGTTTGTAGGTTTTTCTGTTTACCATTCCATCTGAGTCATTTTGTGAGTATTTCTCTGCTTGTCTTAAATTCAGCATCTCCCATAGTATGCATTTAGTGTTTTTCCTCTCCTGTCTCTTTTTCCGGCAGCGTTTTGCTTTTTCTTCCCTTTTGTGCTGCTTGGCCTCGTCTTACTTTTTGGACTCTGTTTTACTTTGTACTTTCAGTGACTTTGTGTTTTTCCTCCTCATTGAGGATACTTTGTATTAAATATTTTTTTGCTTATCCTTTACTCGTCTCGTCTCTGCAATTGGGATCCGAAACCTCGGCTACGCCGATCGTTACAGAAGGATCTGGCCAAAATGGATCGTGCAGAGAGGCGGAACGTTTTCGTTCAGCCTTGTCCAACCAGGGCCTATTAGTAGGCCACCATAACAAGTCTCTGCAGGAGACTAGAGACGTTATCACTGCCTTATCGGCTAGCTTTGGGGTGTTAGAGAAAAGCCTTGAGACAGCCTGTTCCCTCATGGTTCCAGAAGGGCCTGCCGCACCACTAGAATACCTCCTGCATCTGCCCACCCAACCGCACTTCATCGTGAGCCTAGCATTCCCCATCCGCCGCGTTTTTCCGGTGATTCTGTGCCATGTGAGCAATTTTTGCACCAGTGCTCACTAGTTTTTGACCAGCAACCTCGGACTTACGCTTCAGACCAAGCCAGAGTAGCCTTCATTATGAGTCTGCTAACAGACAAAGCCCCGGCATTTGTCATAGCGGTCAGCAAAGCTAACCCTGCTATGCGCTCCTCCCTTTCTTTATTTTTATCTGAGATGAGAAAAGTTTTTGATCATCCCATTAGAGGAAGGGAAGCAGAAAGCCAGTTGCTTGACATGAAGCAGAGAGGGCGCTCTGTAGCGGCGTTCTCCATAGACTTTATGGTGTTGGCAGCCAAGAGCAGTTTTGATGACATTGCCTTACGCGGCATCTTCCATATAGGTCTCAATGTCCGTATTAAGGACGAACTTACTGTGTGGGACGATACTACTTCCCTCTATGGTCTCATCGAGCTAGCCATTCACCTGGATAACCGGCTGAGGGAACGAGGCCGTGAACATTCAGAGGAGGGACCCATCAGCTTCAGGTCGACACCGCTGCCGAGGTCGACATCCGTGATGGACGACGGGAGAGGCAGCTTCGCAACCCGGACTTCTTCCGACCAATACGCCAGCACCACAGTGGTGCCAATGCAGGTGCCCGTCGGCTCACCTCGTTGGAAGACTCCGTCAACGCAGACTCCAACTGTGCCTGTACTGTGGCGACCCCGACCATCAAATTGCCAGGTGCCTTTCTCAACCCCTTCAACATTGGGGCTCACCACCAGCGGCCAGTAAGAGGACGACAATATCAGCTTGGGATCGACCTTCCACCCTGGATCAAACCCCCTCCGTGTGTGAGTAGTCTGACAAGGACTCGACTGTGGATTGTACTAGGCAACCCTGTCTGAGACTGGAGACAGGGTTCCTGCTATTTTTGAATAGAAAAAATAGCAGGAACTATTTCTGGTAGGGGAGGAGCATTCAGGTTTCTGCTTTGATTGACTCTGGGGCAGACAATAGTGTTTTTACATTGGATTTGTTGATGAGCATGGTCTCGCTAACAGAAAGGAGGTCCATTTCCCGGATGGTCGCCTCCTGACGGTGGTCACTCATAAGACTGATTTTTTGTCTCTCCGCCTGTCAGGTAACCACCATGAGGTCATTTGCTTCTTTATTATTCCATCACAGTCTGCACCATTAGTGTTGGGACTCACATGGGTCAAATTACACAACCCTTCCGTTGACTGGAGTAAAACATGGATTGATAGCGGGAGTGCTCTCTGCCATGCTAATTGCTTGCGCTCTGCAGTACCTGACACGCCTGTAGTGGTCCCGGTGACGGATGATTAATCTATCAGGTGTCCCCACTGTTTACCTTGGCCAAGTGTTTAGCAAAGACAGGGCACAGACCTTAACCCCGCATCGGCCGTATGATTGTGCTATAAAATTGCTAGCCGATGCATCGTCACCTAATGTCAGGCTTTATAACATTTCGGGTCCAGAACAGCAATCGCTCAAGGAATATATTTCATCCTCTTTGGCTGCTGGTATTATTTGGCCCTCCTCGCCCCCACTGGGGACAGGATTTTTTTGTGTGGAAAAGGAGGATAAGTCCTTGCGCCCATGTATTGACTACAGGGGCCTTGATTAGATAACTGTCAATCGTTATCCATTGCCGCTCATGGACTTGGCCTTTTCGTCTTTGCACTCTGCCCGGTTATTTTCTAAACTGGATCTCGCAACGCCTATCATTTAGTCCGGGTGATGAGTGAAAGACCGCTTTTAATACGTCCCTAGGCCATTTTGAGTATTTGGTAATGCCATTTGGTCTCACTAATGCCCCTGTGGTGTTCCAAAGTCTCAGTGATGTTTTAAGAGTTATGATTAACCAGTCTTCTGTTTTGTTTATCTTGACAATATTTTGATTTTTTTCTAGAAACATCCAGAAGCACATACGCCACGTCCACTTGGTACTCCAGCGGCTGCTGGAGAATCGAGAAGCAAGTCATCTCACCGCCCGCCTGCTGGTTTACTGCAACCACTGCCCATACCCTCTCACCCTTGGTCACATATAGCATTGGACTTCATCTTGGGTCTTCCCCCTTCTCGTGGCAATACTGTTATCCTCAATATAGTGGACCGATTCTCCACTTTGTCGCACTGACCAAACTTCATTCCAAACTTCTTCCATGTGTCCCGTCTGAAGCCGATGTCCTCAAGTCCCTTGTGTCCATGATCGATGGCCAGCCAACATATACAGTGAAAGCTATCTTGGACTAGAAGACGGGGTGGAGGGGTTCATATCTGGTTGACTGGGAGGGATATGGTCCTGGGGAGCGTTCCTGGGTATACCTCTCTTGTATCCTCGATCCATCCCTGATATGCGACTTCCATTCTCTCCATCCCAGGACATGAGGTATGCCGCCAGGGGGCGTCTTATAAGAGAAGGGGGGGGGGGGGGGTACTGTCATGTTCTGTGTTGTCGCTCTGCTGCCGCCTGTTTTCCATCTCTTTTCAGTGCACCGCTGCCCTGCAGAGGTGGGTCCCGTCAGCATGCCCACCATGGCCCATTGCAAATCTGTGGCCTTTTTAAGCATGGCAGCATCAAACAGTCTTTGCCAGATCGTTGTTTGGACTGGATAAATATAACATAAAGTGGTTGGACTTTGGGTTAGTACAGACAATGTGCTCACAAAGGAATGAAGAGTAAGTAATAATGGTGATAGAGTTAGAATTAGCATTGACAATGAAACAGACGGGACAGAACATTGTTGGAGCATGGATGAATACAGACAATAAGAGTTAATAAGTGTAGTAGCAATTAGATATAGCATTGGATCTGTACAGTAGTTAAAATCACTCAGAGCATTGTTTTAGTTCCTTACTCAACCCGTTGCTTAAATTGATTCCACATCAAAGTACTAAAGGTTTTTAGCATCGTTCTTGCATGTAGATGTTTTGAGTTTGATGCTTGCCTGAGGTAATATTTATTTTTTCTTCTTGAGAAAAATTGGATGACATTCTATGGTAACTGGTTGTTGTTTGCTTCATGCATCATTTTGGCTGAAAATTTACCAGGTCGGTGAATTTTAATAATTATGATTTTTGAAATAGTAGATTTGTATGTTCTCTATGTTTTTTGCAGTACATATTGCTAGTGAAGTGTACTTTTGTAGTTGTTTCCCCATATCGCCACACAATAAGTAAGATATGGTGACACCCGAGAATAATAGAGAATATGGAGTGATTTTTGGTGAAGGAAGAATTTTGTTTTATTCAGTATTACGGTATTTCTCATCACTGTATGTTTGTTTTAGGATTTTAAGTACTTAAGGTCAACAGTCCAAAGCAATGGAGAGTGTGAAAAAAAGGTGAAGAAGCGTGTCTAGGCAGGCTGGAATGGGTGGAGAAAAGTGTCGGGTGTGATATGTGATAGAAGAGTTTGAGGTAAAATGAAATGAAAGGTGTACAAAACTGTGGTGAGACCAGCCAGTTGTTTGGTTTAGAGATAGTGCCGCTGAGGAAAAGACAGGAGGCAGAGCTGGAGGTAGCAGAGACGAAGATGCTGAGGTTCTCTTTGGGTGTGACCAGGATGGACAATATCAGGAATGAGCTCATCAGTGGGACAGCACATGTTAGAGGTTTTGGAGATAAAGTCAGAGAGGCCAAATTGAGATGGTTCGGACATGTCCATATATTGGTAGAAGGATGCTGAGTTTTGAATTGCCAGGCAGGAGGCCTAGAGGAAGAGCAAAGAGGAGGTTTATGGATGTAGTAAAAGAGGACATGAAGGTAGTTGGCGCAAGAGAAGAGGATACAGAAGACAGAGTTAGATGGAGGCAATTGATTGGCTGTGGCGACCCCTGAAGGGATAAGCCCAAAGGAAAAGGTGACGAAGAGAGATGTATGTTTATTCACCCTTACAATTTCCTCACGATCAGTTTGTATTGTCTCGTAAGTATATTTTCTGCTATTACCAAATAGCATTATTTTAGATTTACTTATGTTCAGGGATAATCTGTTTTTATCAAACCATTATTTTAGTATAATAATTTCTGAGACTTTTCTTATTAGCATGTAAAACCATGTATTGGCCCTGTCTACATGCAGCAGGGGTTTTTAGAGGCCACCCCCCTCATGTAGGAAATTTCTGTCCACACTGTCTGGATTGTTTAAAAATAACAACATCCTAACTAATGCCCTGTCCACACACAGGCGGGCATATCATAAAATGAAGGGTTTTTTCCACATTTTTGCGTATCACCCACACGAATCCGCAGATAAATGGCACTAAAACAAAGGTTTTCAAAACCTCCGGCTAAAGTGTAGATTTGGAGAAAACTCCGATTATAAATTTGTGTTTAGAAACAATAACTGGAGTTTCACGTTTCCAAATGTCACTTCCTGCGACGACGTATGTTGTGACGTCACACATCCAAAACTGTATTTAGATCAGAAACAACATGGATGCCCTCTGAAGTGACGGTATTTTCTTGCATCTAGACTTTGTATTCTAAATCAACTTTTAGAAGTAATCCTACCTCCCTGTCAGTCCACAAGAACGAGCCTGCCGCCATGTTTTATGTTTTGCGAAAGTGACAGGATGATTCTAATTGGATAGAATTTTAGTGGTGCCTCCTACTGGTTTGGCATGCTTATGACTGTGGCTCCCAATGCATTTATCCGGTTACGTGAGGATGCGTTTATTTTTAAATACAAGGTCGTGTGGACACCATTTTTTTCAAAAATAGAGAGGGAGAAACATGTGGTTTTAAAAATACCGCGGTATGTGTGTATGCATGTATGTAAATGTATATGAGTATGTAGGCATGTATGCATTAGCAAATCATGTGAGAAGGGGGTAGGATTAAATAAGCTCGGCTTCGTCCTACTCCTTTTCAGACATGTAGAACTGAATGAAACATGAATATTTCATTGTACAATGTATCCATGTTCGAAACCAATTAACTCACCAAACCAAACTA
>QODF01000131.1:738146-751425 GCA_024372805.1 Oostethus manadensis
GTGTCCTGGTGCCAAGTGCACTCGTGGACACCCTTATGCTTGAACATGGTGTTTGTTATAGACAATCCGTGACGAGCACAGAAGTCCAATAACAAGACACCGCTCGGGTTAAGATCAGGGGGGCCGTTCGTCCCAATCACACCTCTCCAGGTCTCACTGTCGCTGCCAACATGAGCGTTGAAGTCACCAAGGCACCCAACAGAACAAGGGAATCCCCCGAGGGAGCACTCTCTAGTACTTCCTCTAAGGATGTCAAAAATATTCTTTCTTACACACTTTCAAGATATTTGTTAACTTGTTTTTATACAGTATGTATTATATGTTTTTTCTGGTTCTTTTTGTTGTTGAGTTATACTATACTATATAATGTGTTTGTCATTTTACAGGCATTTTGTAGTTCTTTTGTCATTCATGGCGGATTTGTCTTTTGGTTATTAGACATTTCTCTCAATGGCCAGTGCCTATCATAGCGCTTCATATAAAGATTTACAAATTGTTTGTATGCTTCATCCACACTGTTCCCATTATACACAGTCCCACACCTTTGTTCATCCAGATCTTTCTTGAAAGTGTTGATGCTGTGTTCTGGTGCATTGTCTTTTGCATGGCCTTTCTTTTTTATAGCTTTTGTTGTAAATTGTGAACACTGGAAGATGGTCACTGATGTCGTAATTAGAAGACCAAAAGTGGAGCTCCAACTCTGTAACCGTGTTATTTGAGGAATGAGGGATTGCATTCGAAGACACCATGTAACTTAAGTTGAATTTAAATTTTGAGTATATTTCTGGCATTTCCGAGCATACTTAAATGCAGCAAATTTGTTGTTTCGCATTAAGAGTCACAAACTAAGTGATAAGAATACCCAGTTATTTTTTCTTTGAATTTCTGTTCATATAAACCACACAAACACATGATAAAGACATTGTTGTGATGTTCCGAGTGTCCCTGAATGCATCTCGCGGTAGTCTAGTGACAATTAGGAACCGTTGTTCTGTGGCTGAAGGGACTAGAAAGGTGTTGGAGATATACATGTGGTGTTGGAATTGCACTGCTGTAGATGTGAGGTCAGAATAGCGCCAGATTCTGTGTGACTCTAGGCGGAGCTACACTGTGCCGCCATCTGTCATCATAACAGAGAAGATTGCCATGATGCGATGCGATGTGTTAGTTACGGTATAAAAATTACCGTAATGAATTAATTAGTTAACACTGTTTATGCACTATTTTTGGCAGCTCTAATATATACTAATTTAGTTAGGTTATATTTCTGTAATGCAAAAAAAAACATTGAAAGGCAAATATCCTGTCCTGACATATTTACACAAAATATCTTTGGCCATTGAATCCTGCCGGAGACTAGGGAAAAACGAGGAAGTGACGTCACTTTAATGAATGTCTGTTGAACATCTAAGACGAGCTGGGTGCAAGATAAAAATATATATATAAACAATTTTTAAAGTCGCAACATGGTGAAAATGTACTCATTAAGCCCGCGTCGCGCGCACACACACACAGCCACACTAGCATGCTCACTGTATTGTATCTAGCAGTCTTTGCATAGGGCTGTCAGTGGCAAGCAACATTCCTGTCCGGTACAACTCCACCTGAACAATGTCTCTCCTATTTTTTATTTCTAAAATGACCACATTCCTATGGATCATCAGTGCACAGAAAGTACAATCATGTTGCAAATATGACATGCCCCAAAAATCCAGGCTCAAAAATAGTATTTAGTATGGTCAGATTTGGACAAATACAGAAGCAGCCTACATACTGGCTTTCATCCTGTTTCTTCGTGCACACAGTGCTGGAATTGGAACATACCATTATAATGCACCAGTCGATTGCGGTTGCGTTTTCAGGTTGCTGCAAAATCTGCCTGAGAGCCAGGGGAATGTATTATTATTTTTATGTCTTTTTACATACGTATGAATAGGCATTTTTTTTATAACATCACTCGTGCGGATCCACTGTTAGTAAAAACAATAAGACATGTACCGAACCTTAACTTTGATGTGTAGTGATGTATGCAAATGTGCAGAGGTAAGATGATCGTTACATTAAAACTTCACACATCGCTGAACATTCTTAACTGTCATACAAGTGTGAAAAGAAGTTAACCTCTATTAACACAGAAAGTAATGACAAATTGAGATGCATTCCACTTGAAACATTGCCCTGTAGTCCTGATCAGACGATAAGGCTGAATAAGCATCGAGTCGTGGATTTGTGCCTTGGTTTACTTTTTTACACCCCACTGAGGGTGGTTTTATGGTGCTGTTTTTTTACTGTGCCCCTGATGCTCATGGGGGTGTGTGACTTAAAGTCCTGTCACTGCCTAATCAACCTGACCAACAAACTGAGCTCCCTGATTAATCGGAGAGCTCAATGAATGACCCCATCAATGTTTTTCAGCCGTCTATTCTATGTGTGCACAACGAGTAATTAACACATGTACATAATCAATGTTTTTATCGTTCTGATTGATTTACGCTTCCCGATTAGGTACACCTGAACAATATAATAAGATCAAATAAGAGCTGCCATAATAAAGAAAAAAAAGATCCATTTTGATTGATATTAGGTACCCTTTACTCTTTGTTGCCATGATTCACTGGTAAACAGCATGGCTAACGTGGGTGAGCAGGTTGAAAGGTTAACTGTCTCATTAGTTGATGCTCTTCATGATATACACACAATGTATGTATATAGCTGATATATCTGAGCACTATTATTTGCTGTTGCCATAAACAATCCAGATCATTTAATTTGAAGGGCTACTTACATGCTAAGATTACTTTAAATGTCAGTGAGGTCAGGCGGGTTTGTTGGCCAACAGGGTCCCACGGTTCTTAAACCAAGTACAGGTAGTTTTGACACTGTGTGAGGGTGGCAAGTCCTGTTGGAAAAATTAAATCTGCATCTCCATAAAGTTAGTCAGCAGCGGGAAGCATGAAGTGCTCTAAAACTTCCTGGCAAACGGCTGTGCTAACTTTGGACCTCAGAAAACATAGTGGACCAACACCAGCAGATGACATGGCACCCCAAACTATCACTGACTGTGGAGACTTTACACTGGACCTCAAGCCACGTGGATTATGTGCCTCCCCTCTCTTTCTCCAGACTCTGGGAACTTGATTTACAAAGGAAATGCAAAATTGACTTTCTTCCAAAACATAACTTTGGACCAACAGTCCAATTTTTTGATCTTTAGTCCCAGTGAGACGGTTCTAATAATGTCTTTTGTTCAGGATGGTTTGATACAAGGCATACGACAGCTGAAGCCCATGTCTTGTATACGTCTGTGCTTTAAGTGCGTTCTTCATTACATCACCAAATCACAGCCGCAGTTATACAAGCAGTACATTCCAGACATGTAAGAGCTGCCGTGGGCAGGCCTCTTTTTGGAGCATAGGGATGTTGATTTTGTGGTGAGGCATCTACAAAGTGTTGTTTTGTGCATAGCCACAACCGACTTGCTCAGACTTTTCACACGATTAGAACATTACTGACTTGTGCAGCCCTGTGGCACTTTCTCTCAGATATTGAATGATCAGACGTGTGAAGGAAGCCTGTTTGTTTCCACAGAGTCTTGTTTTTGTGTATGTTCAGTCGTCATGGCGATTTAGTAGGATCGCATAGAAACACTATTGGTCTTTTAGCAGGATACAGTATTGTAAAATAAAACAAACCTTTTTGTTATTAAAAAAGCAACTTAATCGTGACAAATTATAGCTTTTGTGGCTTGTGAGAATCCTGAAGATGATGAGACAGAATGTGATCCACACTTCCCAGTATCTTGCACCTCAATGAGGATCAATGCAAATCGTATTTGTAATCGTAATCGTTAACTCACGGAAACAGAGGTGGAAATACCGGAAAAGGTGCCATTTCTAAAAGACACTGCAGTGGGATAAATAAAAAAAGTTATGTCGAAAAACTAATTGCTGTACTTCCAAACGGATTTATATTTACTGTAATGATGACACTAACACGCCCTGCGATTGACTGGCGACCAGCCCAGGGTGTACCCCGCCTCTCGCCCAAAGTCTGCTGGGATAGGCTCCAGCATCCCCGTGACCCTAATGAGGATAAGCGGCATAGAAAATGAATGAATGAATGAATGAATGGCATTAACACCATCAAAAAAATATTAGGTACAGTATATTATAATTATGTTATTAGGAACTAATTACGTGTTCAAAGCACAACAAAAGAAAACTCCATCATTTGTGGAAAAAGAAATAACTTCACCAGCCCTGACAGTGTCCACAGATAGAAAGGGCGTGTTGCTATTGGTGACTGCCTTGACATATACAACAAAAAAATATACAACATATACAACAAAACTCTTATTTTTTGATCAACTGTCCAACTGAGACAGAGCACTGTGGACATATTAGCTCTGTAAACCTAAACCCTTGGAATAACTTAAACCCTATAGAATTATTTAATTGACAACTTGATGTTTGTTACAAATTATCTTAATCGAAGACGTAATATTAACACGATTATAAAACAAAATAATGAAATATTCAAGCCCTGTGTTGTGTTTTTCATGTATCTTTCAGTCCGGATACTCCACTGGTGCATAACAACACTTTCCACAAATGCTTTTAATCCAATAACGGTATGACGTTTTCATGCAATGGTGGATAAATCTTTACTGTATTGGCTTTCATTGCAAGTTTATTTCTAACATGATTTCCCTTCACTGCTTAAAATGTGCGTCACCTTTTTGCCTTTAAAAAAAAAAAAGTGTACACCAGCTAGAAAAGTTGCTCACACGTTTACTTCAGGTTGTGTTTTTTATAGATCACACACTTTGCATGGAAAATGGCAAGACTGTTCCCTGTTTACTGTGTATACAAACTTGACATAACAAAACGTATAGATTACGCACTAGAGTTTTTCCTGGAGAAGGATAGTGTGCATGCACTTGAGAAGTACTGTATTTGAGAACAATTTTCTTTGTGAGTGCAAGATTTGTGGCACACAGGAGAAGGGAGCCTGGTTCACATTGCCAGCAGTAAGTCAAGCGTGTTGTTCCTACTGGAGGCTGGAATGTAAAAAACAACAGGTGGATCGGCCTACTATGAAGTACCAAACCATCATGGTGGAGAGAGAGCTTAGAGCTGCCGGAAGGTAAAAGGTCTTCCACTAACCTATTGTCAGAATTTGGGTAGTGACCGAAAGAGTAAGATCGCACACACAAGATAGGGTGAGGAGGTCAGTCATCCGTGAAGAACTCCAAGCAGAACCACTGCTGCTTTGCATCGAGAGGAGACAGTTGAGATGGTCCGTCCTTTAGTCCGATTGCATTTTAGACATCTCTCTGGTGAGGTGTGGGGTTGGCTACCCCGGAAGAGGTGCCGGGGCAGACGTATGACATGCTGCAATATGTTTCGCAGCTTGCTCCCAGTAAAACTAGAAGAGGTGGCCAAACACTGGCCAGTCTGGCCTTCCTGCTGAGACTTCTGCCACAGCGTCCCGGACCCGCATAAAAAAATGGATGGGTGGATACCATTTGTATGGCAATTTTAGAGTAGCTTATTATGGAATGCTCCTCCCCTGAGCCACCGCCTTATCGTGGTGGAGGAGTTTGCGTGTCCCAATGATCCTAGGAGCTAAGTTGTCAGGGGCTCTCATGCCCCTGGTAGGGTCACCCATGACAAACAGGTCCTAGGGGAGGGACCAGACAGAGAGTGGCTCAAAAAACCCTGATGATGATTAAAAACATTGGACATCAAGGGCTCTGGAGCCAGTCCTCACGAGAAGGGCTGGACTTCATTCCACGCTGGTGTTGCCGGCAATGAGAGGCGACGAGCAGGGGAGGCAATTCTGTGGACTTGGAGAAGGCATTTCATTGTGTTCCTCGGGGAATACTGTGGGGAGTGCTCCGGGAATATGGGGTATCGGACCACCTAATCCATGCGGTTTGTGCCCTGTATGACTGGTGTCAGAGATTGGTTCGCATTGCCGGACCAATAAGTCGGACCAATTTCCAGTATGGGGTTGGGCTCTGCCAGGGCTGCCCTTTGTCACAGATTCTGTTCACTACTTTCATGGACAGAATTTCTAGGTGCAGCCAGGGCGTTGAGGGGTTTCAGTTTGAAGGCCACAGGATTCGGTCTCTGCTTTTTGCAGATGATGTGGTCCTGCTTGCTTCATCGAGCAGTGACCTTCAACTCTCACTGAATCGGTTCGCAACTGATGAGGAGGAGGAGTTTAAATACCTCGTGGTCTTGTTCAAGAGTGAGGGAAGGATGGAACGCGAGATGGACAGGTGGATTGGTGCGGCGTCTGCAGTGATGCGGACTCTGCACCGGTCTGTCGTGGTGAAGAGAGAGCTGAGCCGAAAGGCAAAGCTCTCAATTTACCGGTCGATCACCGTTCCTACCCTCACCTACGGTCATGAGCTTTGGGTAGTGACCGAAAGGACAAGATGGCGGGTACAAGCGGCCGAAATGAGTTTTATACGCAGGGTGGCTGGGCTCTTCCTTAGAGATAGGGTGAGAAGCACTGTCATCCGGGAGAGACTCAGAGTAGAACCGCTGCTCTTACGCATTGAGATGAGCCAGATGAGGTGGCTCGGGCATCTGGTTAGGATGCCTCCCGGACGCCTCCCTGGGGAGGTGTTCAGGAGGCCTCGGGGAAGACCCAGGACAGGCTGGAGAGACTATGTCTTCCAGCTGGCCTGGGAACGCTTCGGCATCCACCGGGAAGAGCTGGACGAAGTGGCCGAGGAGAGGGACGTCTGAGCTTCCCTGCTTAGGCTGCTGCCCCCGCAACCCGACCTCAGATAAGCGGAAGAAAATGGATGGATGGATTGTGGAATGTCCACAGTGTCTGGAATGTTTCACACTTTTGTTTTTTGTTATAGAATCGCTTAGGGATTTGTACATGTGATGTTGATTTAGCTGTAAAATAGTCCAGTATGAACATATATTTTTTTGGTGCATTTCCAAACTAAAATTATAATATAATTTAACCTTAAATTTAACCTATAAACCTTATAATCTTTACAATAATGGTACCCTTATAAGCGGTTTGTTTCTAATTTTAAAAAAAATATGAAAATAGTGTGGCCTGATTTTACAATTTAAAAGAATTTCATTCACATGCATATACGTATAGGTGGATGAACAAAAAAGGCTTTATTTTTAACGGTTATTTCCATTGACTATAATGTTTTACTATCCGTGTTTTCATCGTAGCCAAAGACTCCAGATCGCTTCACCCCTAAAACTCTTGTCCTTACTTGAGCAGGATGTGGCTAATCATTAACAATGTGGGTCAACAAGTCGCTACCGCACTGTCTTTGCTCCAAAGCAAGAGGTTAGATCAGATGAGGAACAGGTCGTTACGTGAGAAGATGGGCGTCACTGTCAATATTTGCACTACGCAGATGTTTGTAAGGAGGTGGAGGCAATTTAGCTCTGGGCGGACATGTCTCTCTCAACAATGTTTAGATGTCTGAACATTGTCAGTGTCGGGCTTACAAGAGTTCAACTCCACGTATATCAGTTTGTGTCAGCACCTCGAGAAGGCCTGCTTACATTGTTGAGTCTCACAACGTCAACACCATTTAAAAGCCTCGGTAGGCCACTTTATTCTATTATCTTTAAACTTGAAATTTGTGTTTATTTTTGTGAAGGGAAAATAAACTTAACAGATAACATAAGGCCAAATTTTGCTCGAGAGTGCACTATAAAAGTGTCCATTAGTCACTTACACAGTGAGTGTAAACAGACCGTTGGCTATTGGGAGTCACAATAACAACACTTTAATGCTCATTGGGTGGTCCTCACGTTGGGAATGGGCCTGTTCATTGAACTAATTAGTCAGCGGCTGCCACGTTGTAACATTGTTGTTATTTGATTCACCTTCAGAAAAGATGATGAACGTAGACAATATAGACAAAAGTAATGAGACACAAGGCTATAACACCAACAAGCAGAAAAAATCTTCTAGACATATGGGAAGGTTGTGGACCTTCAATCCCTCATTCTGGAAGAGAAAAGAGCTTATTCTAGGTGGAAGCATAAAAATGTCTGTAACCTCTTGATGAAGATGAAGAATTCACATTTAGGGGCCATAAGGTGTGTATCCAAACCCCTGATTGATGAATTAACAAGTTGTCCCTAAAGTCTATTTGCTATCTATATGTGGCACTTTGTGTAGTTGAAGCAACAGTCTCTTCATGTTCCAGCTCTTCACTCCATGTTTTTTTTAAGGTGTTATTCTAGCTTTCCTCACTCCAGACTTCATAAAGACCCTCTGTGATCATCAGTCACTAGTGAAGGACTTCTAGCCTGGGAAGGCAAACAAAAAACACATCTTGGGCCAGTCCTGCTCACTAATTTACTGAGGAGACCAGGACCACTAGCTGGGGATCATCAAGGTTGAAATAACACTACTTCACCCCATGATGGACCCACAGCAGCCATCTCTCATTAGATCTAACACTTATTTAACCCGCTGCTAACACACCACTATCAGGTGTCAAATTAAATGTATAACCATTAACAGAGGGACTAGACTCAACACATATCATCTTAAAAGATAATATTGCTTTGAAAATGTTAAGACAGTATGTCTTCAAATAACTTAAAATAATGTGAAAAAATAAGCAGCCCACCTCAAATAAGCATTATTTTTACATTCATATTTGACATTAGAGTACAGCTTACATTTACGAGAAAAAAAAGCAAGTGGTATCACTAGGTGGCTTTACTTTGACATGTTTAGAACCAGTTGAAAAATTGCAAATGTGAAAATTACCTTTTCACATTTGGATATTAATGAAGTTTTAAGTAGAGCTACAATATGGAAAGGAAAGAAGGGGGAGTGTGACCAAAAGTACTTTGAAAAAGTAATTTATTAAAAACAACAATTAAACTGAAATTGGCTGTTTATCAGCTGATCAAAAGTTTAAGGCCATCGCTCAAAAAATGACAAAAAACTCTCCAAACCAGAACAAAAAATGTTCTCAGTAGGACCCAGTAATGAGTGGCTCCTCTGTTCACTTCAAAAATTAGTTTGGGCATGCTTGATGCGAGTGTTTCCAGGAACATAGTAGGAACATTGCTCCAAGTGGTGAAGTTGGCTTCACGAAGGGCATCAACGGTCTGGAACTGATGGCCAGTTTTATAAAAGTTCCTTGCCATCCATCCCCAAATGTTCTCTATGGGATTTAAATCAGGGGAACATGCAGGATGGTCCAAAGGAGTGGTGTTATTCTCCCTGAAGAAGTCCTTCGTCAAGCGAGCATTGTGAATTGCAGCGTTGTCCTTTTGAAAAACCCAACTGTTACCACACAGACGAGGGCCCTCAGAGGGATTCCCGCTGCAACTGTGAAGGAGTGGGTGCTCTGTGGTTACATGAAAATATATGGCCAACTGAATTACAGCCATTCTGATGTCGAACTATGGAGCCGCCATTACAATACTTGTAGGGTAGGACTAATCATTTAACATGGATAGAGATCAATTTGCGGTGCGGTTCCCAAAGTAGGGTACGATAATTGTAAATGAGGGTACCTGAATAAAAATTGGAAACAAATAGCACCTAACCAGTCCAGGGTGTACCCCGCCTGCCGCCCAAAGTCAGCTGGGTTAGACTCCAGCATACCCACGACTCTAATGAGGATAAGCGGAATAGACGATGGATGGATGGATGAATTAGCACCTAATGCTCACAATTACAGGTGCACCTAAACGATTAATGGCGCAAGGAAAATGGAGAAGACATGAGATGGAGCATGACGTTGTCATTGCTCAGTGTGCTTCATATGATCAAATAAGTAAGTTTGATAATTATTTTGTATTTGCGCAGCGGTAAAAGCCTCTTACTGTGAGTGAGCATTATCGTTCTATTGTATGTGTATATTTTTTAAATTTGGATACTGCTCTATCGTGATTGTTAACATTCTCAGTCAAAGACCCAATCCTGCAGCCACCAAACTGGATGTCAAGGCCCTGGCCGTGCCTAGAAAGTCTGTCCATAAAAGTAATGAACAAAATCAGTGACAAAGGGCAGCCCCGGGCAAAGTACAACCCTCACCGAAAACGAGTCTGACTTTTTGCTGACAATGCAGATCAAGCTCTGACATAGCTCATACAGGGAGCCAACCGCCTGAAATAGGTGGTCCGGTACCCAATACTCGCGGAGTACTCCCTGCAAGATTCCTCGAGGAACACAGTCTAATGTCAGCCGAGGATCAGACTCTCCCTGCTTTCGGCTCATCCAGCTCACGCTGCACCCAATCCCTTTGGTATTGCATGAACGGTGAGCTCATGCAAAAGGGGACCCACGTTGTCTCTATGGTCTGTGCCCTGCTGGGCCCCATTCGCATAGGCGCGGCCACCAGACGCTCGCCTTCGTGCCCACCCTACAGGCCTGACTCCAGAGAGGTTGCCCTGTTGCCCGCATTCGGGCGAAGGAAAACAGAGTACATTTATCCTACTCATCATCACTGTCTATTTTAGGGATATACCAATCCACATTATTGCCATCTGATCTGATCTGATCCGATCTGGTATATCAATATTGCTTGGCTTTTGTAAGAAACCTGTGAGTAGGGTCCCTAATGAAAATAAAAGTCCATCCAATAAAAAAATAAAATTGAAAAAATTGGGCATGCAAAATACTATAGCGGCTATAGAGAGCAGCGGTGTTCAGCAAGCTGGTTAGAGCAACCGTTTGGAGTCAAATGCATAAAATAAGAAACTAGCAAGTGGAACGTCTTGTCGAAGGAGTGAGTGGTCTGAGTTGACATGCAAATAAATGGCCAACTGAATTACAGCCATCCTAACGTGGAATCATTCAGCCGCCATTACAACACTTAGGATATAAATAATCATCCGTCCAGCGTAAAACTAACTTAACCACTGTACCCCACGAACATGTCTGCATGGTGGTGGTGCATTCTCTCTTTCAAAACGGGTGGAGGGAGTCCAGTGGCAACCAAAGCTTTGAGGCGCATTTACGGCAGCTATCATGCTGGAGTGTTGCCCAGATTTACGGCAGCCGGATCGGCCCAATCTTGTGATGGAAGCTGATCTTTTCCAATCTTCAAAATACAACTCATCGGGGGCCAAAATATATGGTCTATATATCGGTCTGCATCTAAAGTCTCCAATAACAGCGCAGCAGCATCACTTCTATTCATCATGCAGAATCTACATGATTACAACAACACTGTGTGCAAGCTTGAACTAGCACATTTAGCAAAGAGTTGGAGTGATTTTACCCGTGTGGCTGTGTTTTTCGTTTTGTGCAAAAAGTGCAAAGTGCAAGTGCAAGTGCAAAAACGACGTCGCAGCTGATTGCAAAACTTGTCATGCACAAGTTATGTTGTCAATGACTCTGGACCTAAAAAAACAGTCATATTTTATCCATCCATCCATCCTTTTTCCTCCGCTTATCCGGGTTCGGGTCGCGGGGGGAGCAGCTTCAGTAGGGAAGTCCAGACTTCCTGGTCCCCAGCGACCTCTTCCAGCTCCACCGGGAAGACACCAAAACGTTCCCAGGCCAGCTGTGAGACATAGTCCCTCCAGCGTGTCCTAGGTCTTCCCGGGTGCCTTCTCCCGACTGGGCATGCCCGAAACACCGCACCAGGGAGGCGCCCGGGAGAAATCCGGACTAGATGCCCGAGCCACCTCAACTGGCTCCTCTCGATGTGAAGGAGCAGCGGCTCTACTCTGAGTTCCTCCCGGATGGCCGAGCTCCTCACCCTATCTCTTAGGGTGAGTCCCGCCACCCTACGAAGGAAACTCATTTCCGCCGCTTGTATCCGCGATCTCGTTCTTTCTGTCATGGTCCATAACTCATGACCATAGGTGAGGGTGGGAACGTAGATCGATCGGTGAAGAGAGAGCTTTGCCTTCCGGCTCAGCTCTCTCTTCACCACGATGCTCCGGTACAGCGACCGCATTACTGCAGATGCTGCACAATCCGTCTGTCGATCTCGCGCTCCAACCTTCCCTCACTCGTGAACAAGAACCCGAGATACTTGAACTCCTCCACCTGAGGCAAGACCTCACTCCCAACCCGGAGGGTACAGTCCACCCGTTTCCGACTGAGAACCATGACCTCGGATTTGGAGGTGCTGAGTCTCATCCCAGAATCTTCGCACTCAGCCTCAAACCGCTCCAGTAAACGCTGAAGGTCACAGCCTGATGGGGCCATAAGGACCACATCGTCTCCAAATAGCAGAGACGAGATTCTAAGGTCACCATGCTGGACTCCCTCAACACCTTGACTGCGCCTAGAAATTCTGTCCATGAAGATTATGAACAGAATCGGTGACAAAGGGCAGCCTTGGCGGAGGCCAACGTTCACCGGAAACAAGTTCGACTTACTGCTGGCAATGCGAACCAGGCTCCTGCTTCGATTGTACAAGGACCGAATGGCACGTAGAAGCGGACCATCAATCCCGTACTCCCGGAGCACCCCCCACAGGACACCACGAGGGACACGGTCGAATGCCTTTTCCAGGTCCACAAAGCACATGTAGACTGGTTGGGCAAACTCCCACATACCCTCGAGTACCCTTGCAAGGGTGTAGAGCTGGTCCAGTGTTCCGCGACCGGGACGAAAACCACATTGCAGCTCCTCTAACCGAGGTTCGACTAACGGTCGTACCCTTCTCTCCAGCACCCTGGAGTAGACTTTCCCAGGAAGGCTGAGGAGTGTGATCCCCCTATAGTTGGAACACACCCTCCGGTCACCCTTTTTAAAAATGGGGACCACCACCCCGGTCTGCCAGTCCAGAGGTACTGTTCCTGACTTCCATGCAATGTTGTAGAGGCGTGTCAACCAACACAGTCCTCCAACATCCAGAGCCTTGAGAAATTCTGAGCGGAACTCGTCTACCCCCGGAGCCTTGCCACTGGGGAGTGATTTGACTACCCCAATTACCTCAGCCACGGTGATAGAACTGTCCACGTACGTATCCTCAGACTCTGCTTCCTCTATGGAAGGCATGTCAGTGGGATTGAGAAGGGCCTCGAAGTATTCCTTCCACCGACCAACTATATCCACAGTCGTGGTCAGCAAGCCCCCGTCCGCACTGTAAACAGTGTGAACTGGGGGCTGCTTCCCCTTTCTGAGGTGTCGGACGGTTTGCCAGAACCTCTTCGAGGCCGACCGAAAGTCGTGCTCCATAGCCTCACCGAACTCCTCCCACACCCGAGTTTTTGCCTCGACCACCGCCGAAGCCGCGTGCCGCTTGGCCTGCCGGTACCTGTCAGCTGCTTCGGGAGTCCCGCAAGCC
>QODF01000131.1:751677-795386 GCA_024372805.1 Oostethus manadensis
ACCCCTCTGATAGACTCCAAGAAGGCTGGGTACTCTGAACTGCCGTTCGGCGCATACGCACAAACCACAGCCAGGACCCTTTCCCCAGCCCTAAGGCGTAGGGAAATAACCCTCTCGTTTACTGGGGATGACTCCATCACAGAGGCACCAAGCCGGGGGGCTAACAATACGCCCACACCAGCTCGCCGCCTCTCCCCTGCAGCAACTCCAGAGAAGAACAAGGTCCAGCCCCTCTCAAGGAATTTGGTTCCAGAGCCCAAACTGTGGGTTGAGGTGAGTCTGACTATATCTAGTCGGAATCTCTCCGCCTCTTCCACAAGCTCGGGCTTCTTCCCCACCAGAGAAGTGACATTCGATGTCCCAAGAACCAGATTTGGCCGCCAAAGACCAGGTCGCCAAGACACCCGCCCTCGACCACTGCCCAAATCGCAATGCACCGGACCCTTATACTCGCGCCTGCAGGTGATGGGTCTGCGGGGGGGTCATATTTTGTACATGAACAAAAACAGACAGTAAGGAGGATTCCACTTTCTTTATTCTCAACCTCAGACAAAACAAGCCATGGTATAATATAACTAACCATCTGAATAATGTACATTACATCTGAACATTAGCTATAGTTAGCCTGCAAGACAACGGCATGTACTATGTAATGCGCTGTTAATGAGTTGATTGGCTGTGAAAGTAAATATATACCAACACTTTGTCGCCTCACAAAGATGCATTGCAAAATGGCCCAGAATAAATGGTTACGTGTTTATTTTATTCATATTTCAGAATAGATTTTATTTTGTTGTGCTGTAAGGATTTGCAGTGCGTGAATGCGCATCGCACTGCTAAAAGGGAACATTGCCTGGGTGGCAGAAAAACGCCAAAGTTTAATTTTACTAATCTCATGAAGCGTTTAAAGAAGGATTCACAGCTTCCTAAAACATCCACCGCTGTTTGAAACATTTGCAAAGTGGCTGTAAGAAAGAAGAGTCAGCCTGATGTTGGTGAGTAATGTTAAACACTTCAATGCATGTAGAGCCTTCGCCACGTTATGCCTGCCTTTAATAAACACATACACCAGATGCATCAATGGGACAAAGTAATATGGGTCAGTTTTTCTCATCCTAATGTTGCTATTATTCTACTTTTGAGTAACATAATTTTCCACGCTAAAAATTCCATGCTACTAAACAAGTAAAAAACATTTTTTTAAAGTATGTATTATTTGTGCTGATTTCAGATCGGATTAATATCAGCCGATATTCATGGATGCAATATCGGAATTGGATCGCAAGTGAAGTAGTATCGGGATTCGGTCAACATATCTAACCTAAGACTGGCCTAAGACTTGTGCACAGTACCATATACTATAAAAAAGGCATTTGTCCAAATAAAGGCCTCCTGCCTAGAGCATTACTGCTAATTCATCTCTGGAATTTTGCCCAATTTTCATTGTTGACTACCGCAAAAGCGATCTGACTATCAGTGCTGCTGCTACTCACACCGGTACAGAAATGCTTGTTGGCCATCAAGCCTCAATGTGATACACACAGAACAAGGGGGGATACACCATATTGACAGACCAAATGCTCACAGCACATCAAACATTCTATTGAGGTATTGTGTAATCATGGGGACGCCATGTGCACTATTACAATAACATTTAATAATTTTCCATGTGGCTGTTAATAACAGTGTCATAAATGAATAGTGACTGCATCCCAAAGTAAGCATGGAATGCAGAAAATGAAACTTGTAGATTTCCGTGCATGGCAGGGGTCTAAGGTACACACTACTAGCCGGATTTAACAGGGGGCAAGGGGGATGGTTTCCACGTGTCAAGGGTGCACATGTGCAACTTAGCCTGAATCCTGTCGGCAACGCAGTCAAAGCGGGCAGCCGGCCGCGCTCTAATGTGTATTAGCAAAACAAAAAGGGGCGGAGAGGGGCAGGCATAATATGGCCTTTGATTTCTCCACAGATTTATAGGCGTGATGAAATCAGCTCTGAATAACCCGGACCACACCCACTTTTTCTATTTAAAACATCTGAAGCCTGCCGGGTTAGTTCCGGGAGGCAGACAGACTCTTAAAAAAATGAAAAGGGAGCAACAAATCTGAAAAGAAGAAGAGAAGCAGAGGGTGTGAGGCGTCTCTGAAGTCCTCACATGCCCCATTCAGTGGAGGCATCAGCTGGCTGTGGTCCATTGTGTGCAGCATTTCACCATCACCAGTGTAACCAATTGAACCTAAAACGACAGCTTTCTCTTATTTAAAGTTCCGCTGCAGTGTTATAACCACGTGTTGTTCAACTGTAATGAGCAGGCCATGCAAACACTGTAGGGGCACAAGAGATGACCATGTCTTTAATCTAGCCTTTAACCATGTCTCTAAGCTAGTGAGATAACTAGTTAGCCTCCAATTTATAATTAGAAACATATTTAAATATGTATAAACTCAAGAAAGGTTTTAAAACAAAGTGGGAAAGAAGAACAAAGAACCTCAAAACTTACCATTTCTACACAAAATGGGAGGGAAAAGTGGCGCCCATCATTGCCGCCTCCAGCCACTGCGTCAGAAGAGATACTCCACGTATGCCCTAAACCCAAATAAATTCAAGTGCTTCCTTAAGAAAGAGTCAATTCCACAATTTACATCTGTTCAAGGTGCACTGTCTAAAACACCGAAAAACTCACCATGTTCCTCCTCATTATTCAACCACGGAAGTAAAAGCCCACTCTCCACCATGCCTTGTCTTCTTTTCCCTGTAACATCACTAATCGTATATGACTTCATTGTCAGAAATGTCAGTTTCTTCAACCCACACACACAATGTGTTCCCGGCGCCAAGATTCTCGATATACTACACATGCTCCCCTCTCTTCTTCAAACCTCGCCAGCCTGCTTTGATGAGTGGTAGTTCACCTGGGCTCTAACGACACATCCCTACGTCAGTTGGAGATCACCAAAAATCACTTTGTCAAACTCCTGGATTTTCTCAGGAGTTCTGGGATGGCAGTCTTCATCAGTGGATCGATCCCCACAACTGGCAGGAGCGCCGGACGCTTCCCCAAGATCCAGAATCTGAACACCTGGCTTCAGTCCGCCGGCGCAAGGCGACACATTCCATCCATATACAACTTCATTCATTCTTTTTCTATACCACTTATACTCATTAGGGTCGCGGGAAAATCCTGTAATGTCTAAACATTTTTTAATCACATTTGAACTCCTATTACATAATCAAATATTAGCAGATAAAACCGTGCTTACCAGATGCCTTCAGGTCTTTCAGTCAGGATTTAGGATGTACCACAGCACAGAAACAGCACTCATAAAAAGTACTAACAACCTTCTCACAGCCTCAGACAAAGGCCTTGTTTCAGTATTAGTTTTACTAGACCTTACAGCAGCATTTGGTGTAATTGATCACTGAATTCTATACGAAGATTAGAACTCACTTTTGGCATTAAAGGAACTGCATTAAAATAGCTTCAGACTTATCTGTCAGATTCCTTGCAGTTTATATCCATTAGTAATAAAGAATCCAGACATGTGAAGGTCAATCATGGTATCCCACAGGGTTCTGTGCTAGGACCAGTAATATTCAGCCTTTATATGTCGCCTTTAGCTAATGTAATTTGAAAACAGTCAGTTAATTTCCATTGTTATGCAGATGACACACAACTGTACTTATCAAAAAAACGTAAGCAAGATAGTCCATCCATACATCCATTTTCCACCGTTTATCCGGGTCCGGGTCGCGGGGGAAGCAGCTTCAGTAGGGAAGTCCAGACTTCCCGGTCCCCTGCGACCTCTTCCAGCTCCATCGGGAGGAGTGTAAGTGCGTAGAAGAAGAAAACTATAAAGAGTGCTCTGAAAAAAAAACAAGAGGCTTGATTACAATACTTTTAGGGTAGGACTAATCATCTGACTGAGATCAATTTCTTGTGTGATTTAGAATGCAATATAACAACCAGCACTTCCCGTGCGAGCTCCCGGCACCCAGACAGAGGAGTCCGGGCACAGGAAGGGAGCTACAGAGGTACGGTACCGAATACCCAGCGTCCAATGCCAAGTAACTTCAAGAGTTGCAACCAGCAACCTATCATGTTGAGTTAGATTTAAGGCAACCGGATCGGTCCGATCTTGTAGCAGATGCCGATCTTTTACGATCAACAAAATACAGCGTCTCTGCAGCCAATCCAGTGAAGATCGGATCTGGACATCCCCAGTTTGAATCCTTTGTGATCTTCCTGAGAGATTCCACTGAAATTTAGCGGAGCTGATGCATCATCGTCAACCGTCTTTGCCCCCATTGTGCATGTCCAGCAGTAAATTTTAAGTGCCCCCCAGTGACCTTCCCAGTGATTAATAACTCTTCAGGTTAACTAGGTTTGAAATGGAGCTGTGAGGCCATTATAGACCTCTGTGGTTTTCCTGGTATACTCAAAATGTTATATTGAAGTTGTCGGTGCTATTATTCACCTATGTCCACACTGGGGAGGAGATGCAAGCAAAGAGCATAGCATACGTTTTAATGCGTGTGTGTGCATGTGTTGTGTAGAAGACCCCATGAGGCCTTGTGTCAAATGCATGGGTGTGTGCACTGGGAACGCGGCATGTACGCACAGATGGCGTTAGGATGCTAAGTGTTGCTCACAGTGTGTTTATCTTACATATTATTTTAGGGCTGTGAAGATGGCCGCCATCTGAAGATATCTGTCTCTGGCTGCCACAGCTTGTATTTATTCGTCACATTCCCTGGGGTCTAATTTTGTACACAGCTGAAATTATGTGAAACTTTGCTTCCGCTGCAAAAAGTGTAACACATCTCAAGTGTTTCTGATCACAGGCGGAATCCTCTTTCAATAATCCACTGTGGTGCCAACTTCTGAGCGCAAGCATGAGAAGATTTGTGTCATGTTACTTCACTATTGTGCACTTTCAACAGGGATGGGGTGGGGGTGCCAATTATAGCATGGGAGGAAAGTAGCAAATTTCTATAACATCCTATTTATTACATGTTTGAATTTAATGGTAATGGCGTTAATCCCATTCAGTAACAAAAGTGAGTTGCTGTCTCCCTCTAGCGGCAATGACACATCATTACGTGAAAACGGGAAAGTGTCCAAACTTTTGCTTAGCAAAAATCAAATCAACACAAAAATCGAATATTTTATGTATTAAACTCGCTCAAATATAACTATGTGGGTGAAAATACTCATCTATAGCAAAAAAGCACATGAATTGTCTCCGAATTGCTGAATATATTTTGACGACATGTAACATCAAATTAATTGTTTTTACAAAAGTACATATAAATATATAATTTCGGTGTATGACGTCACTACTCACCAGTTACGAGTGTGTGTCCAATCAGCCCTTTCTGGAATCCAAAGATTGCTGTTTCAAAACTAGCAGGACAACATTTGCTTGGCAATTTCACAAGTTTAAACTTTATCTGACTTTATCTGCATTTGGTTAAGTTAGCAAAGCAGATAAATGAACTCCTTCCGTCATCGGACGATTTTTATGGAAGCTTTGCCAGGGTAGAAAGGTCTTCCGAAATGTCAAAGACCTGCTTTTGTTGGTATGCTAGCAAGCTAGCTCGGCTCTCTTCTTCTTCTTCGGTTGTTTATTTGGCGGTTGGCAAACAGCTTTTAGGTGCGCATTACCGCCACCTATAGCTCGGCTCTCGTCTGCATCCCTCCTTTTTGTTTAATGCAGAGCGCCACCTACTGTACCGGAGTGGCTGTACAGTCCGTTGGTATGGAATCCCAGGAGTGCCAAAATTAAAAAGGAAATACGTGTGGAAATATCCAGAGAATCAATAATACAAAAATATACAAATGTAGTCATTTTGTATTTCTATTTTGTCATTGCCTTTTGTGTATTCTTTGGGTTTTTTCCATTTCATCGTAGATTTTTGTCTGTTTTCTTTGTCTATTCCATTTGCTTTTTCTTTCATTTTCTATGCCGCTTATCCTCATTAGGGTCACGGGGGTGCTGGAGCCTATCCCAGCTGACTTTGGGCGGGAGGGAGGGTACACCCTGGACTGGTTGCCAGTCAATCACAGGTCAGACAAACATTCACACTCTAATGGACAACTTAGAGTGGCCAATGAAGCTAACGTGCATGTTTTTTTTGGAATGTGGGAGGAAAGCGGAGGACCCGGAGAAAACCCACACACGCACGGGGAGAACATGCAAACTCCTCACAGAGATGCCCAACGGAGATTTGAACCCAGGTCTTTCAGATCTCCTGGATCTCCTCCTCATTTGCTTTTTCCTCTTTGCATTTAGCGGAGGCCTGACGCTAAATGCAAAAGGCAATGTCTGTTCATGGACCAGTCTACAGCGTTTGCTGTGGGCGAGTGACTAGTCAATACCTGATCACGCAAGTCCATCTTGCAGTGACTATGTAGTGCTTGTTTAAATGTCGCTCTTAGCGCGGGTGACCGGGAGCGGCTGGCAGACAGGAGGCAACATTATCCCGCCACCATGCACATATTTTGCCGTACACGAGGGAGTCCATAGCTGCTAAGAGAAGCGGCTAACAGGCTGGATGGGACATCAGGAATTCGGTAAATGCAAAGAAGAAAAACAAATGGAAAAGTCAAAGACAAAAGAGGACATTTTAAAATGGAAAAAACAAAGATTTGAAGAAGAACAAAAAGCAATGACAAAATGGAAGTATAATATGACTACATTTGTATATTTTTGTATTATTGATTATCTTTAGGGCCGCACGAGTGGGTAAAACATTGGCCTCACAGTCAGGAGGTTGAGGGTTCGAATCTCCGTTGGGCATCTCTGTGTGGAGTTTGCATGTTCTCCCCGTGCGTGTGTGGGTTTTCTCCGGGTACTCCGCTTTCCTCCCACATTCCAAAAACATGCATGTTAGCTTCATTGGCCGCTCTAAATTGTCCATTAGAGTGTGAATGTTTGTTTGTCTATATGTGCCCTGCGATTGGCTGGCGACCGGTCCAGGGTGTACCCCGCCTCCCGCCCAAAGTCAGCTGGGATAGGCTCCAGCATCCCCGCCACCCTGATGAGGATAAGCGGCATAGAAAATGAATGAATGATTATCTTTATATTTCCTTTTAATTTTGGCACTCCTGTGATTCCATAAATTGGTAGACATTCCTGACCAAACTTTTCGAGTTGAATAGTAATAATTAACATTTGACACTATTGGATCCTAAGGAGGTTGTAGTAGAACTTCAAAGTGCAAAAAGAAGAAACGGGAGTGAGACAAACATTTTAGGAAAGTCATTTATTGCCAATGAGCTTTGAACTGAAATTGCCTTTCATTAGCCAAAAAGCCAAGAACTTGGTAAAAATGTGAATTCACTTCCTTTTCTGTCACAGTGTCGTGACCGTCTGCTGCTGGACTTGAAGGCAGTGACTGTACATTTTCAACTTCTTAAAAAAGTCAAGTGGTGGACCGGGAAAAATTCCACCCGACCTGAGCCGGAGGAGCCGATTGGCTGTCCGTCAAGACGTGCGTGGGCCGATCCTTGGTCCACATGAAGATTGTTACTGTTGCAGTCACGATGGCGGTTTTTAGGATTTTTAGGAAAAAACAAAAGTCTTTTAAGGCTTTGTCTCCTTCAAAGCAACAACATTGCCTGTTCGGAATGTCCGCGAGAACACCAAACATGGGACATTGAAAGGTGGAAGACAGCAAATGTAAACTTGATGGTCCTGATGCACTGAAAACATAACTTTAGGGTGTACTAAATGTTATTTTTATAAAACACCATCATTTCTATAGAGAAAAATCAGGATTCATTGTTTGCTAACGTTTGTTATTTAATATTCTATATTAATGCAAACAATGAAACTTTGGTTTTTTGTTAGGTCAAAGGTTGTTAAGTCAATGCAGCCCAGGCATAGTAATTGTCCACCCCTGATGCGGATTATTGGGCATTTATTTGTGGCCATAAATGACAACTCCCGGGAATTTGGAGGAGTTTCATTAATCACAGCTGAAATTATTGCGATTGACAGGCGACCAGTCCAGGGTGTACCCCGCCTCTCGCCTTGCTGGGATAGGCTCCAGCATCCCCGCGACCCTAATGAGGATAAGCGGTATAGAAAATGAATGGATGAACAGCTGAAATTACAGGGGGGGGGGCAAATTCTTTTAGCTCTTAACGCCTGATATTAAGTGCACCAGACACCCCCCCCCATATAATCATCATCTTGATTTCTATAACCGTCTGGATTATTGTGCAGACATTTGTGACCATATATTACTAAACTTTATATATATATACTATACTTTATATTACAAAATGTACAGGAGTTTCTTTAATCCTGGCTGAATTTACACGTGATACACATTTTTTCATCTCTATTTTACATTTTTCCACGCTTACCGTCTTTCCGCCCACCAAACAGTAATTTCCATTTACACACCGGTGTGGGCACCACGGGAGGCAAGGTGGGTGAAGTGTCTTGCCTAGGCACACAGCAACACTGCCAAACTTCTGATTTCTGGAATGCATTCTGAGGCAAAACTGTTTTGCCTCAGAATGCATTCTTTCTTCATTTGAAGCTTCACTGCAAGCATTATCCCGCACCAGTTTGTTGTTCCCATGCAAAAGTTCATGTTATCTCGCAGAAGGTCAGGAGGGAGAGCAGGTTGCTCAGAAATCGGAATATTTGGTGGTGCGATCCTTGCTGCCCGCTCCCGGTCACTGTTCTAGTGTCCCTGGGCTGAAATAATTTGCACCCCTCTGTGATTTCCGCTGTGATTAATGAAACTCTTCCAAATTCAATTTGGTCATTTATGGTCACAAATAGATGCACAACAAGCCACATGAGGTTAGTACATTGGCTGAGTGGGTGGATGGGGCCGGGGGGTCCTTAATGCAGCAGTCAGCCAGGAATAAATGCGGACACGACGTCTCCGACTGGCAGCCAATCCAGAATGCAGCGGTGCGGCCTTGAGCTCCCACTTTCGGCCTAGCACACATAACTAATCCCTCCTTGAGCGGTCGCCCTGATCTTTGACAAACTGATTACAGGTACGTTTTTCACCATTTTAACAAGCATTACACAGTTTAAACCCTTTCATAGTTGACTTACTTTTTTAAAATAAAAGAATTATCCACTTTTCAAACTTCACAAGCAAACAATCCATCACATTGAAATTTAGCAACATGTTTGCTATATTTAGCAAACAGGGGTGTACAAGTATTTATTTTTTTTTAACAATAATGCCGCTTAGTGTCTGCCAAGAAAAATTCCAAATGGTCAAGTCCTCACTCAGGGACCAGATACCAAATGCCCTGCCCGCCACTGCAAATCACATGTGACTGGAAAACCCAGCGTGTCCTCTACAGCGCATATTTTATCCTTGTAGAGTACCTTGCACTGTGAGACCTTTCTCCCACAGAAAACAGTAATGCATCGCTCGGTCTCATGTATGGTATTCTTTTGCATGTTTGTCACACTTAAATGTTTATTAGTCAAAGATAACATAATTAAAAACAAAACGATGACAGCCAAGACTTTTGGGAAAAGATCTTGTGGACTGACGAGACAAAAGTAGAACTTTTTGGAAGGTGCGCGTCCCGTTCCATCTGGCGTAAAAGTAACACAGCATTTCATAGCAACAGTCAAATATGGTGGTGGTAGTGTGATGGTCTGGGCTTGTTTTGCTGCTTCAGGACCTGGAAGGCTTGCTGGGATAGATGGAAGCAGGAATTCTACTGTCTAGCAAAAACATCCTGAAGGAGAAGGTCCGGCCATCTGTTGGTCAACTCAAGCTAAAGCCATCTTGGGTGCTGCAGCAGGACAATGACCCAAAACACACCAGCAAATCCACCTCTGAATGGCTGAAGAAAAACCAAATGAAGACATAGGAGTGGCCTAGTCAAAGTCCTGACCTGAATCCCATGGAGATGCTGTGGCATGACCTTAAGAAGGCGCTTCATGCTAGAAAAGCCTCAAATAAAGCTGAATGACAACAATTGTGCAAAGATGAGTGGGCCAAAATTCCTCCAGAGCGTGTAAAAGACTTGTTGCAAGTTATGGCAAACGTTTGATTGCAGTTATTGCTGCTAAGGGTGCCCAAGCAGTTATTAGGTGCAGGGGCAATGACTTTTTCACACATGGGCTATGTGGCTTTGGATTTTTTTCTCCCTGAATAATAAAAACATTCATTTAAAAACTGCATTTTGTGTTTACTTGTGTTGTCTTTGACTAATATTAAAATGTGTTTGATGATCAGAAACATTTTGTGTGACAAACATGCAAAAGAATCAAAAGTCAGGAAGGGGGCAAATAGTTTTTCACACCACTGTATGTACACTTACTGAACACTTACATCTAGTGGTTGATTTTCGCTACTGCAGGGTCCGACTGTAGGGTTAAGAAAGACCAGTACTATTTTATCCAAGTGTTTTTCATTTTTATTATTGTCAAGTGAAGGTTTATTTTGAAGAATACTGAAAATAATTGAAACTTTGTGTTCGTGCAAAGCAAATTCATCAAAGGACACGACACGCGTGCCACGTAGATACACAAACTGCAAAGAGGGTATACCATTTTTTTAAAAGCACCATTTTAACACATCTAGAATACAAAATGCAACATATTTTATTTTGAATATCAAGTAATATAATTCAGGAAACATAAACAAGACACTTCATGATTCAATAGTTTTGTCAATTCCTTCAGGAAGTCAAGGCACATTATGAGATAAACAAACAACAGCGAAGAGCGTAATATCTGGCGACGATTCTTTGGCACAGCTGCAATGTGTGTGGGAGACACACACTCTTAATAGAGAGGGAGACAATGTTAACACAACATTATGTACAACATGTAATGTCAAAATGCTATAAATACAGTATGTCTAAGAACCACAGACGCTATGTACATCTTGAAGGTCTTGCTGCAGGGCGTGTGTTTGCGTGGCAGCAAGTCCGACATGTCGACAACTCAAAATGTGGGTGTGTGTTTTAGAACGGTCAGGGACACGCGCACGCTTCTGGTGTGGTAAGGATGATGTCAGTCTGTGTTGGTCTGTGGGCAGTAGGCACAGTGCGACGCCTCTTCCTCCTCCTTCTCCCAAGCTCTTGGTTCTCATTCCTTCTTCCTCAGTACAATGTAGATGAGGCCGCTGATGAGGCAGAGCGGGAACGCCACCCAGGCCAGGACGTAGGCGTAGCCAAACTCTAAGCCGGGGACGCTGTCCGTCCTCATCACCGTATAGATGATGGCCCCGCACATCACAAACAGACCTGGGAGGAGCATATTTGATAATGAGGATTTCATCAATGGCTAATCTTGGCTTATAAAATAAAATATAAAACACGGATTCTTATTTTCATATAGTGACACGCACATATTTATTTCATGTTTTGCATGAATAATATTCATTTTCATATTTATTGATTCTATTTCATTTTTCATGTGAACATGTCGCGGTAACCCAAATATGAATACATTGTCATTATTATATTTAACAGTTAATTGTTCTGTAATAATGTTCATATCACTTACTTTATATTGTTTATTTATTTCAAATTCAAACAATAATACTTCCATGTACAATTGTTATTAAAGCTAATTTTAGCCTGTATAAACGTGCCCACTACTCTGTTTGTATTTTATTGCTTTTCTCCACAGCATGGCCTGTTTGGGCTCGGTATGGAGGCCTTTCAAGCGATCAATTATAAAAACGTATTCTTTAAACAAACATGGCTACAGTACATGAACAGTATGCAGTGATGCAATGTGCAGGTTAACTACAGCGCCGGCCGCACCATCCTTCCAAGGGTCCCCCCCCCCCCTTCTCGTCCGAAACGTTTGGATGAACGAATTAGAAGGCTCACAAACTACAACACATCAGATGCCAAAGTTCTGGTTACTGGTCTGCTCTTGATTGTGAGAATACTCACTGGCCAAGATCTGGAAGATGGCCGTGAAGAAGAAGCGTCCGCCCTTCACCAGTCTGAACAGCTGGAAGACGAAAGCGATGAGGGAGAAGAAGCAGAAGAGCACGGCCAGGATCATGAGGGCTTGCACTGCCTGGATCCAGTCTATCAGCAATGATGTGGCACATATTATATACACACATATTAAAACACACATATTAAAACACACATATTAAAACACACATATTAAAACACACATTTGGTGCACACAACAGCAAGCTTGACAAACCTTCATTGCTGGCCGGGCTGCACTGGTAGCCGCCATTGCTGGTCAGGCAGTTGTACCACAGATCCGTGCTTGTGTCGCCTCCTACAGACCAGGCCTGGTGAACACAACAACACACAACTTTTTTTTAATGATTATTTCCATCAAGAAAGCAAAGCAGCGCCACAACATCCAGCTCTCACATTCGCCCATATTCAAATTGAAAAGACTTACACTGGATGCTGCTGACACAATGAGAAGGATGAGGATGATGAGGTGCAAGAGAAGCACTCCAAGCAAGATGAGCAACATTTTCAGGTACTTCTATGGGGGGGGGGACAGAAAGAAACACGTGACTTAGTATAAAAAGTAAGGCACTGTCACGCCATTGACGCTAGAGGGCGACATTTCCTCACTTCTTGCATAGACCGCGATGTTTACTCCAATGAGAAAGTATCCAGTTACACGCCCACGTAAAAAAGCAGAGAGAGACAATCAATGGCTACAAATCAGGTTTAAAGTATTGCAAATAATTCCCGATTCAAGGTCGGTGCGGTATAAACCACGCAGGAAGTCTGAAGGTTTTGGAGAAGGCGCCGACGACGCCCACCAAAGAGCGAAAGTCCGCATGGACTGGAAGCGACTGCTGGAAACGGTTTCGTTTGTTCAGAACCTTCTCGCACGCAACGGAGCACCTTCACTGGGCAGTCTATAGATCAAGATCTCCAAAATGTTCGAGCGAAAGTGCAGAAGTGGGACATTGCACGGCGGGGGGGGGGGGGGGGGGGGGGGGGGCACGTTAGAAAAACACAAGAGGAGAACAAAGAGGAGAACCTGGTCCAACTTACAACAAGTCCAAAGTTGCTTTTCCGCGGAATGAGAGAGGTCAATGAGAGTTGAGAAAAAGATTGCGCTCCTCTTGACTCGCCTTCCTCTGCGGCTCCTATTCCAGATGTGGCTCTCACAGCCCAGTCTGACTTTTTCTGGGCCGGAGAGCACCGCCCTGCAGGGACGTGCACGTCATCATCGGCCCACTCCCCCCCCCCCCCCCCTTTTTTTAAAACTCCTCTTCCCGCCCGAGCCTGTCATCCGGACTGCCCTTCAGTGTTTCATGTTGTACTTCCATTAAAAGGACTCCTAAGGACTCTTAAGGACTCTTAAGGACTTGACACCTTCCCGGGCTGTCTTGCAGTGTGCTGAGCTTGTTTTATGTTTTAGCAGCACAAGCTTGCACAATCGAAGGAATGGTTTGAAAAAGAATCCTCCACCGCAACATAACAAATAGTATTATGGTATCTAATTGGGAACCATAACAGTGGAGAAAACCGACAGGGTTCTTGCCGAGACCGTCCACAAATGCTGTCAGGCTCTGCAAGGTGGCCCCTTGGCCTTTATCAAACTCGCATGTCCAGCAGGCAGACCAGCCCGCCCCGTGGAGGCCCCGTGGAATGCCCAGAATGCCTTGTGCTTGCTCCCAAAGAGAAGGCAGAGACTACGCTGTTTTGGCCGTGCTACACTGACGGATCCGGCCTACGAGGGCGAATGACGTCAGTGCCCTGCCCTCCTTCTGCATTCCTGCGTGACAGCAGCCAAACTCAAAGCATGGCGCTAAAAATGCGTAGCTACATGTCAATCTCGGAGCTACTCCAGTCGTGGCTCGTCAGGTGGATTCCTGCGGCGTGTGTTTGTAAACAGGGGAGGAACATGGACAGCTTCCCAGACTTTCTGTGGCGGGATATTGGCTCGAGACTTTGCTGCACTCTGTCTTGGCGCAGCCGGAGGCGGCACGCAATATGATGTAAGACTTGTCGTTCCGCACCGGTGCAAATACTTTTGGAAGACAAGTAGGGGACAACAGTACAACTGCAGTATGTGATATCATCCATCCATTTTCTATACCGCTTATCCTCATTAGGGTGGCGGGGATGCTGGAGCCTATCCCAGCAGACTTTGGGCGGGAGGCGGGGTACACCCTGGACCGGTCTCCAGCCAATCACAGGGCAGACAAACAAACATTCACACTCTAATGGACAATTTAGAGCGGCCAATGAAGCTAACATGCATGTTTTTGGAATGTGGGAGGAAAGCGGAGTACCCGGAGAAAACCCACACACGCACGGGGAGAACATGCAAACTCCACACAGAGATGCCCAACGGAGATTCGAACCCTCAACCTCCTGACTGTGATGCCAATGTGCTACCCACTCATCCACCATGCGGCTATGTGATATTAGAGTTATATATTTCTTCTATTTAATTGCAATCAATTAACCAATTTGTTTTCTTTCCTTATGGAAACAGAATCAGAATTAACAATGTTAGTTTATAAGTGTCCTAATTTGCTGAGAAATTAAATTGATAATTTTTCACTGGAAATCTTGCACTGGATCTTATTTGAGGGAGTCGTATGCTGCAGGGGCAAGCATCAGGGTCCGGTGAAATACGATTCGGGCCGCGGTCAAGGGCGGGCATCCGGGCAACCTGGTCTTTGATGGCCAAATCTGGTTCTTAGGACACGCAATGTAATTTTTCTGGTGGGGAAGGAGCCGGAGCTCGTGCAAGACGTTGAGACATTCCGATATAGTCGGACTCACCTCGACCCGCAGTTTGGGCTCTGGAACCAAATACCTCGAGAATTTGTTCTGCTCTGGAGTTGCTGCAGGGGAGAGGCTGCAAGCTAGTGTGGCTCGGTGCCTCTGTGTTGGAGTCATCCCCGGTGAATGAAAGGGTTTCCCTACACCTGACTGTTGGGTCCTGACTGTTGTTTGTGCGTAAGCGCTGAACGGCAGCTCAGAGTACCCAGCCTCCTTGGAGTCTATCCTGGAGAGCTGCTAGAGAGCACCCCAGCTGGTGACTCTGTAGCTCTCCTGGGAGACTCCAACGCCCACGTGGGCAATGACAGTGTGACCTGGAGTGGCTTGATTGGGAGGAACGGCCTCCCCTATCTGAACCCGTGCGGTGTGTTGTTGGACTGTGCAAACCAGAGTTTGTCCATAACAAACGCCATGTTTGAACATAAGGATGTCCACAAGTGCACTTAGCACCAGGACACGCTAGGTCGCAGGTCTATGATAAGCAGCTTCCCGGGAGAGGATGGGGATATTGAGTCTGAGTGGGCTGCATTCCGTGGCTTCATTGCCGAGGCAGCCAGTTTTAGTTGCGGCTGAAAAGTGGTCAGTGCCAGACGTGGCGGCAAAACCCGAACCCGATGGTGGACACCAGAGTTTACTGGAGCATGCCCGGGAATGCCTTGGTGTCCTCCTGGCTGGAGACCAGGAAGTTTGAATTTCCCTACTGACGCTGCTGCCCTCGCGACCCGGACCAAAGCCAAGGAAAATGGAATAGAGTAGAGGGAGTAGAATAGAGAGTAGTAGTAGTAGTAGTAGCATAACGATGTTCTTCATTAGCCAGCATATTATTTCATACACCAAGTTTACAACATCCTTTGCAGCTATTGTCTGGGGTTTTGATTACAACGTGGAGTTCTTTTCAAAGCCACTGACAGACAACACAATCGTTCCACAGAAGACAGGCATGGAAGTAACTCAAATCTCAGTCATTGTGGAGCTGAAATCCGAAGCCGGCACGCCCTAAGTTATTGTGGGACTCATTGGGGGAAAAGACAAGCTGTTCTAGAGAAACTAATGTGCAAAAACGCTCTCACAAAATCTATTTCCTTTCCTGGTGCCTGAGACAAAATAAATGTTTCCTTGGCAAAACAGGGCATTTTTGTGACATATTTAGCATTTTTTGCAAATATTGCCATTTTTATGTAAACTAAAAAAGAAAAATTGTTTTGGTCATTTTCCTAGCTTTCTCAAAAAACACTGCAAGTTCCTGGAGAATCAAACTTTAGTTTGATTTTTGTGCAGAAAAATATGTGGTATTTTCCATATATACAAATGAACGATGTAATGCTCAGTGAGCATCCATCTGTATCAGACCTTGCCAACCACATCAAACCGTCATCAAAGGGTTAATGTGTTTTGAACACATTTTCGAACCCAGCGTAAAAACACCTCTGGTAAAACCTAGAATTGTTTTATGAAATACAGAGTTTTTCTGGAAAAGATGTGCATTTTTTGCAAATAGTAGCAAATTGTGGCAAAATAGAGCATCTTCTTTTTACAAAATTACCTCAAGCAAATCAGCTGACCCAAAACCAAAGCACATCATCAATGGTATCCAAAGAAAGTCCTAATTGTTACCTGATAAAAACTCTATACACTATTATTACTAGAATTTGGTGGCTCGAGTTAATTCTGTCAGATCTGGATTTGATTCTGTTCACTTGACTGGGTTATTTCAATACAAATATCACGGTCACCTCAAGAACACATGGTCCTGTCAAGTATTTTCTAACACGGTTCTAGCATTGAGCATACAGGAGTCATATTTCAGACCCCACCTCCAGGAAGGTCCATATATGATTGAGGTTACTGGAGCTAGGGAAATGGGACAGACAGTTTGGGATTGGGATTTGGATGTCGGCCTAAAAACAGCTGGACTGGGATTGATTTCTTATGGATATGGATAACCCTTGACCACCACGTCTATGTCCATCTATGGGTCAGGACATCCTAATAAGGACATTAATCTGCTAGAATGCAACTTCAAGTGTTAATAGTATACGTTTGAAGGATTAAATAAACATTAGTAGAAGTATTGCATCCAGTAAGTCATTTTCCTGGAAATATTATTTGTTTTCTGGCAAAAATGACTCATTTTAGGTCTACATCGGATATATTACAGAAAAAACAACATTATTGCGGCAATATATAGCATTTCCCCATAAGAATATGGATTTTTTGCGGTGTGATTTTTTCCTAGTTACTTATTTTGTTTTTTGTTTTTGTTTTTATAAATAATGGCATCTTTATGTCAAAATATGACATTTTCCAGAGACATCTGTAATCTGTTGTAACCAACTTTTCATTATATCTACTACCAGATTTTTGTGAAAGGTCCTTATCATAATAATAAAATGTAGAATTATTGTGGTATAATACTGACTTTTCCTAAATGTTAAATATATTGAAAATTGCTTACCAATTTTTTAAATTACCCTCGATACAGTTATTGATGAGGGTAAGCAGATCAGCTGTACTGAGCTGTATTACTTACGGGAAAATGGAGGAATCATAAAACACCCAGTGACCCTTCACCAATGGAAAGGTCCACTGACCCATTTCAGAGATGACAGACGACCCAGATGTACTTTCTGTTGCGCCATTTGACTGGCACCTGACCTTCTCCGGAGCCATATTGCTGGATTTCCATCTGCCGAGGAGCCCATCCACATGACTCTGAATTTACTGCAACAGCTATAACACTGGAGGGAATTGGGTGGACAGTTTGGAAATGAACTTTGGATGGAAGCCGAGCCAAGCTGCATTGAGGATGTCTTAGGAAAACAACTCAACTGGGCTGTACGACTTATGGGGATATGGAAGAATGATGGAATGATGATGACCTTTCACCTGTAGAAGCCCCTGCCAATTACGCTGCAGTCATCCATGGGTCAACTGCCATTATGGCATTTTTAAAAAAATACCGTAGGGTGTCTTTTCTGTAAATTAGAGGATTTTCCTGCTAAGTAATGTGATTTTTAAAAAGCAAAATATAACATTGTTATTGTTTCTATATTATTTAATTTTCTTGTACTTCCCTAGTAAATAACTTGCTTTTTTGATAAAAAGCCAATTTTCCTGGCAAATATAACGCTATTCTGGTAAAAGAAAGAATTCCTGCTATGCAGTGCTGGACTTTTCTGGAAAAGATGCACTTTTTTCATATTGTACTTTTTTTTTCTTAGCAACACATTGCATGCTTATAGCACAATCTTTCAGTTTTGGGCAACATACTGCAAAATACAGTATGCTTTGGAGGCAAAATAAGGCATTTTACTGGGAAACCAACATTTTTGTGGTTAAATACAGAATTCTGTGTATTATATTATAATATTTTTGCATTTTGCGCTAAAAATAGAACTGCCCAGAAAAATACGTTTTTGCAGCAAAATGTTGTTCCCGCCAATATAGAAATATCAAACATGAGGTTTTTTGACAAAATACATTGGTTAAATGTAAGTGAAATGTATCTTTTTCCTTTTTTTGTGACAAAATGTTTTTATGGCCAAACATGGCAGCAAATTTACAAATGATGGAACGCCCAGTGAAGCCCGCACCAATCACACTGTAGTCATCCATGGGTCCATCTGCAGTCATCGAAAGCATTTCCTGTATTGATGAAGGCATTCCAGTGCCCAATCATATCCTGGGGGCCAGTGCTGCCCAGCTGTGAAGCTCTTCAGTGTTGGTGTTTGGCCATTTAGTGACTATCAGGTAACACCCCGCAGACTGCGTCTATACGAGGGGGCTGCATGTTTAGGACTGCACTTTGCAAGCAGGAACTTTTCCCACCCATCAAGACAGATACATAAGACAATGGCAAGCCTGCAGTTTCACTTTATGTGCTTTAAAAGAAAGCAGCAACATTTTTAGGCCCACAAACGAGCCGCGACCGCAGTAAGAGATCTCAACCAGCTGAGTGTTGAATCAGATAAAGACATGCAAGAGGGGGAGGACTTTTGTTTCTGTCCCGTGAGCAACGGCGGGCCCCTCCCTTTGAGGCGGTAACAACAGAATAAATCAGACACATACGCCATGACGGCCTTGTACGCTTGTGGCACCGCGCTGATCCCAAACATGTGCTCGTCATTAGCCGCTGGCTTCCTGTTTGAGGCGATGTCATCGCACGCATTACAACAGGCCAGGTCAACGTATGAGCTCAGAGTCCAAGTGGCCACAGGGCTCCAAGCTGCAGAGCTTTAAGGGAAGGAATCTCAGTGTTCCTTCCCTTCTTAGTTTGCATTCCATCCTCTTTGGAATTGCTATCCATTTTTCCCAGAATGTTTTGAAAGCTACACCTTCACTTCCAAAGAAAAAACTACTCTTGCCCAATTATTATCAACATTTTTAAAATTCCTCTCAGTACTGTGTATCTGATCAAATAAGCTCAAGGAAGTGCCTTCCAAACTGCATGTTTTAGCACAAAAACAAAAATGTACATTTTTTCTGTGCAATGCCACAAAAAACCTTTTTTAGACATTTGTAGACATTTTTTTTGTTGAAAAAAACAATGAATTGCCCTCTAAACTGTATATTTTGCCACAGAAAGACACTATTTCCCCTGTAAACCTTGTATTTTGCCACAAAAACGTATTTTTCCATTACAATTATGTTCTTTTGCCTTCAAACCCTATACCTTAAATTCTTCACCAAAAACACAATACAGTCGTTTCCCGCCACTTTGCAGATAAAAAGAGTTAACTCTTTTTATGTGTACTGTATTGGGTAACACGTGTGTAAAGATGTTCGTGTCTAGGGGACTCTAAAACAACCTATTTAGAAGGTTATAAACCAGTTATCTATGCTATGACCATGACTATATTCTATTTATTAATAAGGACTCCTACTTTGCAAAAATTCTCTTATCACAGTCATGTCTGGAACCTATTGATGATACCTTATATTTGATCACACAACACAAAAGTTTTTGGATATCAACACCAAAACACCCAAAACTCACCTGCTCACCTGGTGAAGTTACGAAAAGTTGACTGACGACGCACTACACTGCTGATGGGGTTGTCATACAACTTCATCTCAATGTGGGAGAAAGCTTCAGTACCGGTGAAAACCTACGCAATCAAAGGGAGAGCATGCAAACTCCACACAGAGATTTTAACCCAGGTTTTCCAGATCTCCTGACTGTATGGTCAACATGCTAACCACTTGGCCACTGTGCCGTTTCCTAATAAACCTTCAAAATGGTATACTGTGCCACAGGAACACCATTTTTTCAGTAATATATAATATAATATAATATATATATATATATAATATTATATATATTATAACAATATTTTGCCATGACAGCATCATATTGCGTCCCAAAAACACTGTACAATATTTTTCTGTTATAAAAGTCCAAAGTTTGACGGAGAACTATTACTCACGGTGGTTTACTTGTGAAGTTCAAGAGAGTGCTTGATCAAATAAACAAAGTTTGTTTAGTGGTGCACATCCAGGTTGTGATGGCTCACTTAATGTCACCATGTTGGCATCCATCAAGGAAACTGTGGCCACTGTTGGTTTGGAGCAGAAAAACGGTTGTGTTGTGCATGTGTGTGTGTGTGCGTGTGTGTGTGTGTGTGTGCTGAGTTTATCAGTCAGTCATCACCTTCTTCACTGAACAATGTGATGACTTTATGTACACTATGTGTGTGTGTGTGTGTGTGTGTGTGGCTGAACCAGGCTGTGGGGCTAAATCTTGGAGATAGATTAGCGCGCGCACACACACACACACACACACACATACACACACACACACACACATACATATACCAATCTAAACATTCACAACATTCCCAAGTAAAAAGTATGTTTTTTCTTACACTGACAGCCCCTCCCCAACCCAAACACCCCTGCATAATGCAGTATGTATCTAACCCTCACCTCAAAGCTAAGTTTTATGAAGAAACAATAAATATGTTTAAGATAAGCGGAGCAATGCTATTTATTATTTATTTATATTATTCTGTCTAACCGAGAGAATTTAAGCACGTATTACCTCTGCCAGGAAAAACTTCTGATGCAGGAGGCCCTGCTATTGCATGTGTTTTATATGTGCATGTGTTTGAATTATAACCCGCCTCTCGCCAAATGTCAGCTGGGATAGGCTCCTGCATACCCCCGTGACCCCAATGAGGATAAGAGGCATAGAAAATGGATGGATGGATCGACAAACTCCTCATCTAAATAGTGAAATAATGAATTGTACACATTTTTGTGTAGACTGTAATCTCCTGGCTGCCGGGTGTCCCACCTTCAGCATGAACTGATGAAGCCTGCTTGGATGAGAGGTGAAATGTCTTCCAAGACAACCTGAACCTGAGTCCAGTTGTGATAGATTGAATGATCCTGAAAATACAAAGACCCGCACGAATGAGAATATTTACAGGCAATGTTGCAATTTAAACTAATGTATATTTATAATATTGCTCTTATCATCTGTTTTGCCTGTTGTTGCCGGCATGAAATTGTCATCCGTTTGTTAATTCATATCTTTTTTTATTTTTTTGTATATTTACACAATGATGCATTGTTTTTAAGTATATTTATATTATGTTATTTTTTAAGTATATTAATATAATTTCAGTATATTTTATGCCCTGCGATTGACTGGCGACCAGTCCAGGGTGTACCCCGCCTCCTGCCCAAAGTCAGCTGGGATAGGCTCCAGCATACCTGCGACCCTAATGAGGATAAGCGGTATAGAAAATTAATGAATGAATGAAAATATATGTTGTGCCATATCAATAATGATACAATTTCTGATTTTTTGGGAGGGTGTTTTGGAATGAAAAAGAAGAAAGGAAGAAAGCTTTACTTAAAGAAAAAGGATTTTTCTGTATTGTCATCCAGTTTGTAATGCTCATTACTGCAACGTGCAGGAGTGAAGTAACTGCAACGTATACTATTTGCAATTCATTATATAATAGTCATACAAGATTATTATAATCTGACATCAGTAATGTTATTAGAATATGACACATTTTAAATATGATTGTGTGTTCATAGTATTCACAGTTTTTCTTGCACTTAATTACAAACACAGCTAGAAGAGCAGCCGTGATCTGGCATTACTGTTATGCCTTGGCGGAGGTCTCCACTCCGGTTTTCATCTTCATCTTCATCTTACTAAGTGAGATGAAAACGCTGGGAAAATGTTCCCTGTTGCTTGCCTATCTTAAAATATTTAAGCATAAACAAAGCAGCTGTCACTATTCATCATTCAAGATGGCTCCAACACGCCCATAAAAAACAGATGTTGCAGATCATCACCAAAAAAAAAAAGAGTGAGAGAGAGAGTTGCCGCCCACTGGAGCACGGTGGAAGGCAGAGGAAGACCAGCTGGATGCATAGAGTGTAATAGCACACCAGCGTCTACTCTTTGAGACGTATCACAACCTGGGATACTCCCATTCCAGCCTGATGAGGGATGCTGGGATGCATTGTCTAACGCTTGATGCATTCCAGATGGGACCGTAACACCCCCTTCCTCCACCCCAATATAAGCAGCTCCCATGACAACAGGGAGGGAAAGGGCGTGGTCGTGAATGCATCATGTTGCAAAGACACACACAAAAGAAATATGGATTGGAATGAAGCCATCTTCCAAGACTCTTGAATGTAGAAAGAATGTAGAAATTCCACTTTTTGGCCATACGGCTGGACCATACCCTCCCTTTGGCACCCCAGTGGGGGATGGTACAGACGGACTTCTTTGGAAACAGTGGTTGTCTATAAATACATATATTTGGGTTCTCAGTCGATTAAAATTTTAATCTCATTTTGTCCATAGTTAATTATTCACACTTAATCGCAGATAGAAATACATTTTCATCTATAACAAGTAGAGATGTAAATCTGTAAATCTCTTGGTAGTAATAACTGATTTGATTATGAACTATGATAAATTTTACGTAAAGTGGATATCAATTTTGCAAATATGGGCTATTTTTTATTCAAAAAATAATATACATCTAGAAAAACCCCGTTTTTTGCATGCTGAATGCGAGTGGTCCCATTTTGTTTGATGGCCCTTGAAAGCACCATGTGACTTTAGACCGCATGAATTAAAAAACACAGTATAGATTAACTATAGTGCTAATGTGCATATTTGTTTGGTTCACAACTTCCCTGAAAAACAGTAACATTAAAAATCCTCGTACGGCTCGTACTTGTGTGTGGTGGCTATGTATACATTTTGTGCTTTTAATTTGATGTTGTTCCTCTCTCAGTTTTACACGATGCATAATAAATTCGAGAAATTAGATCACTACAATGTATGCATGTCTTACTGCTAATATTTCCCAGTGACTAGCGAGTCAGCAGCGCTACCGCTAGCTCTTCGGCTGCAGTCTCACCGATATAAGCCTCCAAATAGCCGTCCTCGTCCATGCCTGCTGCTAGAAAGCCGCTTGCTCCCAAATTTTAGCCTGCAGTTCAAAGCAAAAAAATAAGCAAGGAGTCGGGTCACATCTAAATTAGTCACTCGAGTTGGGACACTCATATGCTAAGGTACAAAAAAATGACCAAAAAATCCGTAATGCTGAAAGTACCTTCTTGCAGCTTGCTTCTTTTTAGCAGGTCGACATAGTCTGTGACAATTTCAATCACAGTGACAGTAAATACAAATAATTGTAGTCTTGTTGAGCCATCTACCAGGGCTTTGAAGCTAAATTTACCAATCAAAATGCTCCTTTCTTTGTCCATGTCTGCTCAATAATTGTTACTGGCTGTGACTCCACAGTCCGAGCTACTTCCTTACTATCTCATGATGCTCACTGAGAAAACACCAAGGGTTTGCAGCACTATCAAACTGATAAAAAACAAACTACATGTCTGAAAAAGTCTAAAATGTCACGGTTTGCTCTTCGCGGCATGGCGTAACGACCCCGAGGATGCAGAGAGCTGGACGCCAAGCAGGTAAGTTGGAGGAATCTTTACTAAGGATGCTGCAAAGGAAATGTTTTCCAGTTTAAAAAAAATGTTGCTTCTGTGATGACACCATGAACAAAAAAAGCCTTTGCTTCGCATCTTCCAGTAAAGTTTGATCAGTTTGCTTTCTCCAGTGGTTAGGCTGATGCGGATGTGGATAGGCACGATGTGGCTGGTAAAGCGTGTTAGCGGTTTAGCACAGTAGCTCACATAGCTCTGCTAGTGTTGCTGTGTGTGTGTGTTGTATGACTGTTCAATTTCTTACATTTGGACAAACTCTTTTTAATTTGACATGTTTGGACTGCCATCTGCAGTCAAGGACAAAAATGCAAAATAATCCATGAAATCCCGTCCAAATCATGCGAGAATACGGGAAGGACAGGGAAAAAAGAACATTGAAAAGAATGCGAGAAAATGAAAAATGGAAAACTGGCAAAAAGCCAAATGCAAAAGTAGAAGAAGAAACCTTAACACCGGGCATATCAAGGAGGCGCGTGAGATAAGGAAGTGGGCCAAAAACACTACAAATCAAGATGAGAACGCATATCTGCTTTTTCACACTTGGAACTCTTACCTCCAGGCACCAGCAAGTGACGAGGGGCGTGGACAACAAGGTGGACCTGACAGGACCCTAGGAAGTACAGCACATACATGGGCAGCTCCCGTCCTGAAGGAAAATGCAGTTGAAACATGTCAAGGGGAAATTTCAACTCAACACACCTTAAAAGTTTGGCAGAACATAAGAAATTCAGCTTGGAAGACAAAATAAACCTAAGCAATTATGTTATTGTATATGATACGGTACATGGCAATTATGGCATTTCTTGCAGTGTACAGTACTCCCGTGTTAATCAATGTTAATTGGTTTTAGACCCAAACGTGATAAAGGAATTTCCGTGAAATCGGATTCCTTGTTTAGGAATCAAATATTTTTTAACATATGATTATGATTATTAGAACCCTCTAAATAGTCACCTTGACACTGGTAATATCCAATGTAGGAGGCAAAATGAGTAAATAAGCCATTAATAAGGCGTATGAGATAAATAAGACTGGCGCTCAGATGACTTCCTCTACATGTGTTCCGTTGGTCACGTCTGACGCTTGGCGTGTCTCGCTGCCACCGAGTGTCAAATAATTCCTGTATCAACCTCTTCCGATGCATCTTCTGAATGCCTTAAATTTGTACAGTATTTTAGTCCATTTAGCTATTTTTATGTTGGAAAATGCTTCACCTAGGCCAAAAAAATCTGTAACATTTGCGTATATGTGCATATTATCTGGGGGCCGCACGGTGGCTGAGTGGTTAGCACATTGGCCACACAGTCAGGAGATCTGGGAGACCTGGGTTCAAATCTCCGTTGGGCATCTCTGTGTGGAGTTTGCATGTTCTCCCCGTGCGTGTGTGGGTTTTCTCCGGGTACTCCGATTTCCTCCCACATTCCAAAAACATGCATGTTAGCTTCATTGGCCGCTCTAAATTGTCCATTAGAGTGTGAATGTTTGTTTGTCTAAATGTGCCCTGCGATTGACTGGCGACCAGTCCAGGGTGTACCCCGCCTCTCGCCCAAAGCCAGCTGGGATAGGCTCCAGCATCCCCGTGACCCTAATGAGGATAAGCGGTACATAAAATGAATGAATGAATATTATCTGATCACAAAACAGCGCCATGTATTCATATCTTTTTGAAAAGCCTTGCTAGAGTGAAGTCATGAAATTAGAACGACAATGTGGTAAATGTAAAAACACTTTGTGCGACCTCTGAGACTTTTGCTCAAATGTACTGTAATGTACTGTAATCTACTGTAGTAGTATAAGACTACTTATTGTACTCCAAGGGCACTGTACTCCAAGAGTGTTTCTTGAGTGCAAAGACAGCTCACGAATCCGGGTTTGGCTGGAGAGCAGATTCTGAAGAATCACAGAGAGTTGTCTTGACTTTCAAACATTTGGTGTTGAGGGTGTTGGTTCACTTTTTAACAGCTCTGTCATGCACTCCAAGCACCCCTCCCCTATGCTCACGGTTCCCTCTGGGCTGAGCTGGACCGGACTCTCCTCTTTCTCCTCCTCTGTTTACACAGCCAATCAGTGCAGGCCCACCGTAAACTGGTGCCATGTGTCTGTGGGCTTTAGCTTATGTTTGTTCCTTGGACTTGTTTGTCTGCTGCTGCAGTGTCTCAAAGCGGCAAGCTTCATGTCGGCACATTGGTCGTGCAAAAAAACAACAAATCAAGCTTGATTAGGTTTTCACATACACTAACATGGGGAGTGTCCAGGCTTTTCCAACAACACTAAACTCTGTTTTACATTTGATAGAAAAACCTGCTTCATAATCGTTGCTGTACTCCATTCCATTTTCATCCGCCTACCCGGGTCCGGGTCGCGGGGGCAGCAGTCTCAGTAGGGAACCTTGCTGTACTCCTTTGGAATCCTTTCCCGGGTGTTCCTGTTCCTGCTGGTTCTTTCCGTCAGCCCCCGCTTTGACATTCAAACACCCTAGCGAGCAGTTAGCTGAGGGAAATCTGCCTAGCGAATCCTACATCACAGAATTTCATTTATCACAGGGTCTTGGGTCTGGAAGCAGCAAACCGGCAGAATCGACGGTAAGCGCTTCTTTCAAACGCCGGATGACAGCCAGCGCAAAAGAGAGTGCGGGATGTTTATTAGTGGAACACGCTTGCATGTGTCACAAGGTTCTTCAGGCACCTTGAAATCAACATGGCCTGCAGTGTTTCTTTCAAACATAAACATTTAATAGTGACAGCCGGCATGTGATGCCGAGGCGTGTTGGGCTCTTAGCTAGTGACTTTTCCTTTGGGCAGGGTATCCAGAGGTTGGACGTTCGATTCCCACCACATCCTTCGCTGTGCCGTCATGTTGTCAGTGAAGGGTTTGCGGGAATGTGGCGGAGTTCACGGGCACGTACGTGGGCGTTTGACAGAGTGGGTGCGAAGCAGCAATTGAGGATCAAGTGCATAAATCCGAGCGGGGCAGAACAAATGGATGCATGGTTAGGTAATCATCCGAATCCCAACTCTCCTGCTGCACGCTCCAGCTGTGCTGCAGCTTCAGGCCCCGTCAGGAAGTGAGGAAAGGAAAGCGGGGAGAGTGAAGAGGTGGAGGCGGGGTGAGGTCACGGTGGTGTCGGCCTCTGGTGTCCCTCCCCCCCCCCTTTTTTTTTTCTATATCAATGGATCCCAAACACGGTTTACATGTGGAGCGCCACACAAGGCCACCATTTTGCTCTCAAACGTGCCCACAGGCATGCACAGGGAAAGTAAATCCCCCGCAGCGGCGTCATATTTAGAGACCACTGTGCTACAGCCGGGCCCTGCGTGCTTGGGATGCCTTGGGCGTGACCGTAGTGGGCACACGCATGGACATGCGTGTGTGTATGTGTGTGTCTTCTTTGCACAGCATCCCTCGTTTATTTGGAGAGACTTTTTGACTGGTCTACACAAGTGACAAATTACAAATAAAGGAGTTCCTTTCCCCTTGTGCACATACGAGTGTGTGTGTGTGTGTGTGTGTGTGTGTGTGTGTGTGTGTGTGCTACATTATACACAACGTAGCTCCAGCTGCCTCCTGTCAAATGTTGGCCCATCAGTTACTACTGCAAGACAGCCACCGCCACGTTAGTCATTAAAACTACTTTCCCACACTCAGAACGTTGCACCGTGCGGACAAAAGTATTGGGACACACCTTTCAAAGGTGTCCTATTATAGCATTAAAAAAAAAAAAGAATCAGCATACAGTGCGAACATTACAGTCTCATTTTAACAGCAACACCATGCAAGTTTAGCCTACTTGCTGAAAAACAACAAAACGCCAGACCTGACAATAGCAGAGCTCTAGGTTGCATTTCAGGATGTGTAGCAAAGCCTGCTTTTTTGAGGGGTGGGTCAGAGGCAATTTTACGTCTGTAAGAAAGAAAGAAACTGCAAAGCTACCCTTTGAGCGCCTCTTCTCTCAAACATGGAGCAAAGGAGTCCAGCAGAAGTTGGATTTTTCTCACACTTGATGGAAACATACTACCCCGTACATTTTGCTTAATAGGCGACAATCAAAGGAGACAAATCGACTGTTCTCGTCATGGAAAGTTCTGATGCTTGCACGTAAGAAACCACAGTGGTGTAGAACAGTAGTAGTAGGACCGAGTCCTCGATGTCTCCAAACGCATACATACCCTTAAACTTGATGGAGAATAAATCCACCAGATGGAAGAGAGGAGTTGATGTCACTCTCCGGGCCACCTATTCCGCAAAGGTGAAAGGTCAAAGTTAGCCATTGGTGACGTGACACTTGGTGATCCTTCACTTCCTGGCAGGCCCTCCGCAGTGTTGGTGCTCCACAGTAGGTATGCAGTGTCTGTTAAAACAAGGAGGTGATTGTATGAGAGGGGACACTCTGTTGGGATTGCGCCATAACCTTGTTGGCAATGGTGGAGGACCCCCAGCATGGGAGAACTTTTGTTTTTTTTAGGCTGACACTCCCACAAGCGCCTATTTATTTTACTGGCGTTTTATACAGTATGGTATGACGTGCATTCAGTCTTTTTTTGCCAAAAACGTAAAAGCCTGCATACTATATGGACAGTAGTGAGTCTCTTAAAAGTAAGTCAGCAGTTGGGGCAGGCCCCTTGTCCACCCAGTGATCATCATTTGGACTTTATGCTTCCGAATCTGTGAGGATGCCACTTTTTTGTTTCCAGTGCACAAAGCGAGCTCCATAATAGCATGTTTGGAGGAGGGGGGCGCTCGGAAGTGGTCACGCCTGGGGAGTAACCCAAAGTGGAGCCGCTACTGAGAAAAAGGCTCTGGGGCTAGACCGACAAAAACCTTTGCACACAGCCATATTCTTTTTGATAAACATGATGTCCATTTCTGATCAAACTGCTCCTATTTTAGCATTCATGTTAATGTAAAGTAGAATTCCAATCAGGACCTTGCTCAGGAACCTCACTTTAGCTCAAACGTGTCCTACCAGAAGAGTGGAAACTATTCTAGCTAAAAAGGAGATGACTAACTTCATCACTTCCTGTTGTTGCAATGACAAGTGGGTCCCAATACAGCGGAGGTGTCTGGTGTGGATGCAAGCTGTGGAAGAGCTCGGAGGGGGGAGGATTACTCCATGCCTCCAGTTCCTCAGTCCCATGCTGTGCGGTCACGGCTGGTGCAAGTTAGGCCAGCAGACCTCCAGAGGACTGCACACGGCTGCAGGGACTGCTCTTCCGCGGGGTGAGAAGGCACGACGCAGACAGGCGAAGAGAACGGAAAATGAAGCGGTGACTCGTTGTTTCTGTGTTAGGGGGTAAAAAAAGAAGAAACGATCAGTCCTTACTGCAAAATATACAATAAAGTATGCAAAGGGTAGCACCATCTTGGCATTGCTAGAAGAGAAAAGAGTTAAGATCAGATTTGGATCGCTTTCTCTGCAGGATCTTTGACTGGCACGAGTAAGTAAGTCCTTAAAAACTGTGAAACTGCTTTTGGAATGGAGTCCTAAAAAACGCAGAGCGCTCCTGTCCTATGTAGGCTCTTTGTCGTGCTTTGCAGTACACAATCAAAAACAGCAGCATGCTCAAGTGTTCTAGGACTAGACCATAAAAAATAATCGTGTATAGACAAAACAGGACCCAATTCATCCATTTTCTGCAGCGCTTCGTCCTCAGCAGGGTCCTGGGTGAGCCAGAGCCTACCCCAGCCTATCTCGCACACTGGATTGGTCAGCAGCCGCAGGAATCATGCAAACTCCTCACAGAGAGGGATTGTGAGGCTAGATGACATGGTATGAAAACATAACCAATGGTATGTGAACATATCTGACATATACTGTATGCTCCGTGTGTATGAAAAGCACATTTTAGGAGGTTTTCAGTGGTTAGCAGCTGCGGTTTTGCAAGATGGAAAAAGGCCTTTTGACAAGTCGGAAAGAAAGTGATGACACAATCTGCCCTAATGCTTGCTGACAGTCAAAGTACTCGTAGTTGATTAGCAGCAAGACGTAAGCTCACATAAATGAGCTGCTATGAAGTCCATTTTCTAACAGGCATCTTCCTGGGCCTCCAATCCCCTCCCCCGCCGTATACTGTTATTGTGTGTGTGTGTGTGTGTGTGTGTGTGCTTGTGTGGTCTCATGGCTGGTCTGCTGGATTTTGGAGAAGAAGAGGTCGACACCAGGCACTGGATTGTTTATATTCCACTACTTCCGCGTGTTAACACGGATATCCGCGTGTGTTTTGTGAAGTGGATAAGAAAATTGCTCCTTTTCATGTAATTGTGAGCCTGATGAATAACTTCAAAATAAGACATCCCAATGTCAAATTTGACCTATGTACTGTAATTCAACTGGAAAATAAACTGCTCATCTGTGGATTATGCCGCTGCACAGCAACATGTAATAATAACAATAAAGACAAGCCCATTCTTATTTTTAAAATCTGCCAAAGTTTGAAATGATACTTTTTAAAAAGAGATGAATGTGAGGAAAGTGTGTGACGTGTATGGTGAGAGCTTTACAGCCTTAAAACAAATATAACACCAAAGAATAGAATAACAACCTATGGCCTGTTTGAGGAACTACCCCCCACGATGAACGAGGGAAAACTGTATACCCTTGCGGTCTTCCTCGCAGTTGTGCTCCAAATCAGTAAGCGCCTTGTTTGTGCAAAACCCCGTTCAGGTCACGCCAGAGGTTTTCACGTGGATATCTAGTATGTGTAGGCTCTGGGGGAGACGTCTTCAAGCGCTGCATTGTCTTCAACAAACGTAGCTTAATTCTTGTGCGGATTCCTCGTATGCTAGGGCGGACTGTCATGCTGAAATATGACATCGGTCATGGCTGTAAATAATATTTGTGGCGTCCCCTATGGGGTGTTTCCAAAGAGCTTTGGAGGACATGCTAGCATTCAGGTAATGCAATTATCCTCAAGGTTTTGTGCTCGTTAGTCAAATGGTCAAAGACTTACAGACAATTGGTTTCTAAGTCCCACTATGGCAAAGACATTTTCGTGATGGCGACATGTTTTTCAACCAAGTGTACTCTAATTTTGCAGACATGTGACTGTCAGTACCCTAAAGGTGTGTGCCAAATTTGGTGCTACACCCTAAAGTTACAATTTGTGGAGTGCATGGAGCGGTGTCAGATGTTTTTCAAATCTGACTTATTGGACTCAAAGTTTGGGATAGAATAACAATGCCAGGGTATTTGCCATGCGACCCAGCAGAAGTCCATCCATCCATTTTCTATGCCGCTTATCCTCATTNCTTTTCATGTAATTGTGAGCCTGATGAATAACTTCAAAATAAGACATCCCAATGTCAAATTTGACCTATGTACTGTAATTCAACTGGAAAATAAACTGCTCATCTGTGGATTATGCCGCTGCACAGCAACATGTAATAATAACAATAAAGACAAGCCCATTCTTATTTTTAAAATCTGCCAAAGTTTGAAATGATACTTTTTAAAAAGAGATGAATGTGAGGAAAGTGTGTGACGTGTATGGTGAGAGCTTTACAGCCTTAAAACAAATATAACACCAAAGAATAGAATAACAACCTATGGCCTGTTTGAGGAACTACCCCCCACGATGAACGAGGGAAAACTGTATACCCTTGCGGTCTTCCTCGCAGTTGTGCTCCAAATCAGTAAGCGCCTTGTTTGTGCAAAACCCCGTTCAGGTCACGCCAGAGGTTTTCACGTGGATATCTAGTATGTGTAGGCTCTGGGGGAGACGTCTTCAAGCGCTGCATTGTCTTCAACAAACGTAGCTTAATTCTTGTGCGGATTCCTCGTATGCTAGGGCGGACTGTCATGCTGAAATATGACATCGGTCATGGCTGTAAATAATATTTGTGGCGTCCCCTATGGGGTGTTTCCAAAGAGCTTTGGAGGACATGCTAGCATTCAGGTAATGCAATTATCCTCAAGGTTTTGTGCTCGTTAGTCAAATGGTCAAAGACTTACAGACAATTGGTTTCTAAGTCCCACTATGGCAAAGACATTTTCGTGATGGCGACATGTTTTTCAACCAAGTGTACTCTAATTTTGCAGACATGTGACTGTCAGTACCCTAAAGGTGTGTGCCAAATTTGGTGCTACACCCTAAAGTTACAATTTGTGGAGTGCATGGAGCGGTGTCAGATGTTTTTCAAATCTGACTTATTGGACTCAAAGTTTGGGATAGAATAACAATGCCAGGGTATTTGCCATGCGACCCAGCAGAAGTCCATCCATCCATTTTCTATGCCGCTTATCCTCATTAGGGTCATGCATGAGTGTGCTGGAGCCTACCCCAGCCGCCTTTGGGTGAGAGGCGGGGCCAGTCGCAAACAACCGTTCCCACTCACATTCATATCTACGGCCAATGAAGCTAACATGCATGTTTTTGGAATGTGGGAGGAAAGCGGAGTACCCGGAGAAAACCCACACACGCACGGGGAGAACATGCAAACTCCACACGGAGATGCCCAACGGAGATTCGAACCCACGTCTTCCAGATTTCCCAACAGCGCGTCCACACAGAAGGAGTAAAGTGTGTTGCAGAGTTCAGAGGTAGAAAAGGTAGTTTGCACAAAAAAAATGGTGAAACAATTAGGACACCCCATTGAGCAATCGGCCATGTTTTTTCAGTCATTGTGTGTGTGTGTGTGTGTGTGTGTGTTTTGCGTGTGCTTGAGAATGTTGTTGTTTACAGAACACATCTTGGAATGTGGGCACCAAGATTTTGAAAGTGTGTGTTTGTGGTTTATTTGCGAGCACGACACAACAACAAACATCTTTTTCTACGCGTGCGTACTTAATGTGTGTGTGTGTGTGTGTGTGTGTGTGCGTGTGTGACCTCATGCACACTCCCAGACCTGAGTTAGAAGCAGAAGAGAGCCTCATCTTGAAAAGCTACAGAATTAAAATGCAGGCCCTGTAGTTTTTTTTTTTACCAGCCAGAAATTAATCTTCTGCCGAGTCACATCTGAGATGCTCATGTTCTATTCCAAAATTCTCCCCTTGTATCCTCTCCTGTTCTCCACTTGGATCAATTTGACTGTATTTCAAATGCAACGACACACTTAGGCGTTCATTAAAGACATTGCTGCATGGCGAGAACCTCTGCCAGTCGTTTATCTTTGTCGACTCAAATTCTGCGCGTCTGCCAAGTTTAGACTCACCAACAGAGGAACGAACTTTATCTGTAGGAAACATCCCAGCCCCCGTCCTCGGCCATAGCCTGACATCGCGGCTGTACTGTAAGCGCTACATTTTGGGATGTGTAACAATACTGAAGCAGCAGGCAGACTGTTTGCCTTTGTCTGCAGAGCTTCCACCCCTGAAGCTCTGCAGACAAATGGGGTACAATTTGTCACAACATTTACCAGCCCTGGCCACATGATGGCGCTGTAATGAAACCCCATAAGTCAAATTGACTGGAAATTTCCCAGATTGCTCAATGACGCTCAACTAAACACTCAGTGTTACTTAAAGGGGTGCCCATTATGTCCATTAAGAAGGTAGTGTTGGTAAATCACATCAATGTCTGAGCAAGTCTTACAGGATCTACAAGGTCAGGGGTTCGAGCCTCGCCGTGGTGCTGCCCACATGGGTGTATGAATGTGAATCCATGTTTGGCGGTGGTCGGTGAGGCCGTAGGCGTGACTTGGCCAGCCATGTCAACGCCAGTCCTACCTGGGGCACCTGTGTCTACAGATGTAGATAACCCCTACCAGCATGCATTCCGACCACACCCTACAGGGGGCGCCAAAAATGTAAATTGCAGACACAAATTGGGTTTTTTTCTGCCTTAAGGAGCAATCAAATTAAAACAGTCGAAGTTTGCAGAAATCCTGCAGCAGACTTAAACGTTGCCTGGGGTGTGGTCTGGATTTGGGGGGAACTGTGTGTGGGGCGGGCGGGGAGTAGGGGTAAAAATGAGCAGAGTCAAGCAAAAAAATAAAAAAAAAGGGCGGTATATGAACAATCCTCCATTCTGACCCCCCACCCCCTCCACACCACCAGGCAGGTTGTTTAATTCTTTCCAGATTGCAGCATTGCTGTTGGCCCCTGGAAGGACTTGCTGATGGAATTTAGCGGAAAAAGGGGAGTTTGTGGTCTCTGTGTGTGTGTGTGTGTGTGTGTGTGACTATGTTAGGGCCTGTGACATAATAAAAGGGAAGAGCGCCTCCCATTGGTGGCTAGAGCAAACAACAAGGAATAAGTGAAATGTTGCCAAAGCTGCAAGTATTAAGTATTATTATAGAATATAATATTATTATTATGTTTTATCATTCATTACAAGAAAGTGAAGGAATGAGGTGTATGTAGTGTGCTCATGCAGAGGTACTGTTACACTAATCTGGCCAAAACCAAACAGCAGGTTCCTTCAACCACTAGATGGCAGTAGATGGCAAAATGTCCTCCAAAGAGGCCCAGCTGAAAGCAAAATAATGCAAAACCCAAAAGCTCTAAATTAGACATCTGGCAAGATTACTGCCATCCCTTCTCAAACAGGGAAGATAATAAAGCAAACACTTGCAATGCGTGAGCAAGACTAACAGCAGCGAGCGGACAATTAATAACACCGCCGCCGTGTGTCGAGCATCTGAAAATCAATTGAAACGGTGTGTTGTTATCACCAGTGGAGAAATATTATATTATATATTAGATATTTTCCTGACCCTGTCGACAAACTGGAGGCTGGTGTAACATGGCGCTGAGAAGAGGCCACAAAAGTGGGGCTGGAAGATGGAATGGGGAGGATATCAGAGTAGAGGATTATATGTATCATTTGATCCAAGATGCCACACAATACCATAATCAGCCATATTACAGTATCCAGATGCAGGTAATTAGTCCATTTGAAGCCACACTTGCTTACTGGTTATTGCTTTCGGCAATGGCTCAAATGTTGTGTACCATCAACTTTGCTGCTGTGGTTTCATGCAAGTGTGATACCAGTTGCTTCGTTGCCATCAAGCATTGTCAACCAGTAGTGCCACCGGTGGTACTTAGCTGCACCTTGTAGCACTCAGAAAAGACAAGATTTTTTTACATGCAACATATGAAATTACACAAATACAAATGGATTTACCAAAGAGTTGCTGAAATAGAATTTAATTGTGTTTTGTGTTCAATTCACTTCATACGCCACAAGCCGATCAATGAGTGGAAGCATAACTGCAATACAATAAACTACTACTATTTCTGAGGTGGTACATTTTATAAAATGTTTTACAACAATTGATCTTTGTTGTTAAAATGAAACTAGAAAAAATATATATTTATATAAACAGTATATATATATCCCCCAAAACTGGCTGAGAAGCCTATATTTAGTACAGCCAAAAATGATATTTTAAAAACTGTACTTTATTGAAACATGTAAAATGCTCAAGTAAAAGGTCAGTAAATACAAAAAGTTTTTTTGCTACATTTTGCATTAAAGAACAGGGATTCAAACCTTTTAGAATCCATGCGTTACAAAAAACCCCCCTTTATTGTAACAATAAGCACTGTTTCATTATTTTCCATGGTCATTGTATGATTAAGTACAGTTTTACCTCGGTTAACGTCCACCCCAGTTAGCGTGTTTTTCCTTGGCTTGTTTAGAGTTCACAATACCGCCCGGTTTACATTGCCATCTTGGATCACAAGCCGACAACAAAATCTCGTGATACTTGCTCATGATCACGCGATGCATTGTGGGCCGCAGGCGCGTTTTAGTGCCAGAGCATTTGTTTACATCAGATTTGCTGCGCTAGAGAGCAATACGTGACGTAACAAAATACATGGCTGCACAAAGAGAAAGCTGACAGACTGTGCTGAGACAAGAATGCAAGATCATTGAATTTTACAGCGTAAAAAGAAGATGCCAGTAATGTACTGTACTCACTTTTGTGACATTAGAAACATCACATTTGAACACGCCTCTTAACAGTTAAACATTTCAACCACTTTCACACCACTTAGTGAGGGATAATAGCCATTTAAAAAAAACTACACACTCACGCGAGTCATCGTATAAATCTCAGTGTGCATGGTTCATACTGACAGGCAAGTCCGATGAGAACTCAATTGTTTCCTTCCTTCCTTCCTCACTGACGTCTGAGGGCTCACCTGCAGGAAATTCCGCTTGTTGATGTTCCAGCATAGACTAACAAATTACCTCCTGGGCATCAAAATCACAACACTCCATGGATCCAGGGAAAAGGGGGGCTACATTTTTTTGGATTAATGCAATTTCCAGTTTGTTTTCACCCAAACAGAAGCCAAGTAAAAATGGTCAAATTAAAAAAAAATATATATATATACAAAAAAACAATAAATGCATTTAAACTAAAATTTAAATACAATAAAATACATACAAATAAAACAAAAAAATGAAAATAATTTATGAAATGAAATAGTTAAAACAGTGTGGTTGTATTCCTGTGTAAACCCACCCATCTATTTTCTGTGCCTCTTATCCTCATTAGGGTCGCAGGGATGCTGGAGCCTATCCCAGCTGACTTTGGGGGGGAGGCGGGGTACACCCTGGACTGGTCGCCAGTCACATACAGACAAACAAAGACATACAACCAGTCACACTCACATTCACACCGATGGACAATTTCGAGTCGCCAATTAACCTAACATGCATGTTTTTGGGACGTGGGAGGAAACCGGTGTTAACCCACACACGCACGGGCAGAACAAACAAACAAACTTGCAGATCTGGTGACTGTGTGGCCAACATGCTAACCATTCGAACACCGTGCAGCCTCCTGTGTAAACATTAGGTGAAAAGCACAAACAAGGAACTCAAACGATTTTTGGTTAAGCTGAAGTAAACCTCTCTTGCAATAATAAAACAAACATCCCTCAGTGATCACAAAATTATTTTATTGAAAAATATAGGTTATTTTGGCTATTACAGAAAAAAGGCTGTAAATACACAAAAGACGACAACAGTAAGGCATAACATACAAAACGTCCACATTTGCACAAATGACCTGAATTATATATTATAGTGTTTTGAGTGGTTAACATAAATATCCAGTTACAAACATTTTTGTCTTGCAACGTTTTATACTTAGACATTAACGACTGAGAGGAACTCCCAAACAAGACAATGGCTAACTAATAATATTTTGGCACTTTCGATTGTAGGGTAATGCTTGCATACATATCTTCCTTATTGCCAACATTCACTATTGTATCCACACACTCACAACGTAAAACAAACAAAAGACACTAAAATGCAGATTAAATTGCGCCGACACTCATTAAACCTAAACAAGCTTCAAGGGCAAGTCCACAGGAAGTGATAACTGACAAAAATGGCGCTTATTATGGCTTCCAGACAAACACTATCGCACGTCCACACCTTTGCTTCCCCGTAACTACAGCTTACTTGACCATGTTATGCTAAATGACTGCGACAGTCATGTTTACAGTCGGGAAGAAAGACACTGGGAAAACAGAAGCATCCATTGTTTCATAAATCCCCGCCCCCCGACAGCTCAATGTATTATATTCCAATGCAAAGATTCCCACTGTATTCAGTAGCCTTCTTGGTGAGAAGATACCCGAAAAACAGCATTCCTGTGGTGACGGCGGCCAAATTGTGTGTGGGGAAGAACGCATGTGACACGTCAGACAAGAGGCTGACAAAGACACTTTTTCCTTCTTTCCAAGCGGTCCTACTGGAATGTTCCTTATTCAAATTCCTCACAACTTTCAGTATCCAACTTTCCACTCTCGAGGGACACTTTTCTTACATAAAACAACATTCCAAAGGAAGGGAACCTCATACGCGGATCTCATCATCTTCATCATCTAAGAAGGACGAGAAGTTGCTTTCCTCTTCTGGAGGAGCGCTGAAGGTGGCGCTGTCTGTATCGGCCGCGTACACGTGGGCTCTGTCGTCCTGGGCCGCAGAGCCCGAGCTGGACACGGAGCAGCTGTCCAGATGCTGCAAATGCTTGGGTCGGGTCTCGTGGATATAAGCCCCCTGAATCTCTGGTTCTGGATACAAGAAGGTGGTCTTAGTTGCTTCTTTTCCGTCCACCATTTTCTGGTGCTCTTCTTCTTCGTGGTTGCTGAGTGGTGGCGAGGCACGGCCTTCACTGCTCTTGCCTTCCTCAAAGCCGAGATCATCATCCTCTTTCTCCATCACGCCCAGGATGTCCCCCAGCATTGAAGGCCCCAAGTCCACATGGAAGGACAAGACCGACTCAGCATGCATCATTCCACCTACAGATGGGTGACAGCTGTCAGGTAGTTCAGTCGCTTCCCCAAATTGTCGCTCCTCCACCTCCAAGAAGTGATTGGCGGAAGCTGCCACCCCACCATCGCATTCCTCCAGCTGCTTTAATGGACTGGAGGATAAACTCTTAGTCACTATGCCATCTCCTCTGTCCTCATCATTGAGGAAAGGCAAAGACATGGCGTTCTTTACATAAGTGGGGGACCCACCTGAGACCACCAGGGGGTGCTCTCGCTGCTGGTCCACTCTGGTCACCGACTGGGAGCGCTTGCTGCTCCTGAAGGTGCGTGATAGTAGGCCCGGTCGGGGGGAACTGGGGAAAGAGGTGGACTCTGGGGGCGGTTCTCCTGAGCGGGTGCTGAGGAAGGACGTGTCTCCAAATGCGTCTCCGCTGCGGCCGACGTGCATGGTGTGGCGGAAGTCGCCAAGCGGGGCACTGATCATCTCCCTGGTTAGGTCTGTGCGAGAACGTCGGTTCTTGTGGGAGGAGCCAGACACCAGCTGCTTTAAGATGGGCATGGCGGCAGATGTGTTGCAGGGAGAGCTGGCTTAAAGGGAGGTTGGGCAGTGATTTAATCGCTGGTAGAGAAAGTAGGTGAAAAATCCTGATGCTCAGTCAGCACAGGGACCTAGAAATGAAAATAAAATGCAATGTATTACACAAATTATCTGGGAAATGAATAAAGTACTACGCAACATTATTGCCGGTTCCTTGTAAACAACAGTACAACGTAACGCACGTGTGTTTTACACCAACCGCTGAGGACGGCGATCAACATTTTAAAACACATTCAGAGGCAGATAACGCTGCTGAATGCTGTCCTCTCCTGATTTATTCCAAACCTACACTTGTCCAAGCATGTCTAGGGTGAAATTAAAGCAGGGTTAGCCACCATCCTGATCGATTAATCAATTAAAGAGGTGTATTTCTTGACTAGACAATTTTACACCACACGTCTATTAAGCGGGCCTGCAATAATCATTGTTCTGACACGTGTAGATAGACAATAAGGATTGGAGGTCTCGTCTGAGCTGAAGGACAACACATGCTTGCATTGGAAACCTCAGCTCACTCCGCCAACGAGACACCATTCACCGCTTCCACAGGTGGCGCCCTCTGCGCCCCTGGAGGTCAGGCGCTTGGTGCCATTGCTGTCATTAGCGTGCCACGCCAGCATGTTGAAACACACATGAAAAGAGCACCTTTGCCATGGTGGTCTGCTGAAAAACGTGCAAAGCGGTTCCTGGCACCTTTTAATTACAGCTGCAAAATCACAGTAGGATGCCTTTTACTGAGATAAGTGTGCACCACTCTCTGGCTTCCACAATGTTTACTCTAAGCTTTAGCTTCTTACACAGACAGATGCACTAACCAAATTACATTTAAACTAGCGTTGGCACCATTGGGAGAATTGGCAGGCTTTTTAGTGCACTGACCTCTTTCGTGGTGTTTTTATACGAATAACTAAATACTGGGAAAACTGCAGTACACTCTTACTGTACCTCAAATAGTACGGAGACCCAAAACTCATAGCCAACTTTAGGTTGCGAACTGGTGGTGTCGTTTTAGTCATTCATTCAATCATTTTCTATACCGCTTATCCTCATTAGGGTCGCGGGTATGCTGGAGCCTATCCCAGCTGGCTTTGGGCGGGAGGCGGGGTACACCCTGGACTGGTCGCCAGTCAATCGCAGGGTTTAGTAAACTTATTGTTACGTTTGGTCTGAATCTGGCAGTAACAGTAGATGTGGGGTTCAGGCTACATACATAACTCTGTGGCCACTTTTATGGATGTAACACCAGAGAAGTTACATAATTATGCCGATAGTTGCAAGCCACTGAGAGGTAGGCCACCTCAATGCTATTTTACAAACTGTTCTGCGGGCTGGATTTGGCTCACAAACCTAAAATCTCATTCACAGGGTTAATTTTTTCGGTAAAAATCAATTTATATGAACAAAAAGGTACAAGTATAACAAATATAAAACATTTTTTTAAAGTCAAAGTAGCAGACACACTGAAAGATTGTCTGTTTTTAAATGATAAAAACCCCAAATATAAAATACATGTATTGGGCTACCAAAGCAGTTACTACAAAAACAGTCCTACTAAACTTTAGTCAATAACTTAGGACGCTTCTTTCACCCCAGTGGCATCCAGTGTATGCGGTGGAGCGCTGTCACATGAACTTGGCCCCTAAAATAAAATCTCTATTGGTCTCGTTGGTTCTGTATTTTGTCACCAATGTGACACAGCTGGGCCTCGACTTCCTGTTAATGGCCTCACCTGCCTTGTTCCCATAGAGACACCCACCCCTTTGCAAGTAACAGCGTTTCTTGTTTGCATCTGCAGCCGACCATAGGCGCTGTAAGCATTATGTAACACATGGCCTCCTTCCGCTTCAGGATTTTTGAATCGCAATTTTCACTAAATTCACTTGCAGCAGAAGCAATAATAAATTCTCTTTTTTATTATTATTATTATTATCTTTGCTTTTTATTATTATTCTCTCTTTTGAATAATGCTAAAACAACTTCCATAATGATGATGTGATTCCTGCCAAGTGACTTTTTCCCCTCACACTAGCGTGTTTATTATTGCAGCTCCATATTCTCCTATGGGAGGTTGGGGCGGCCAGGAGGGGGTAGACAGTTCCCATCTAGCAAAAAGCTTCCGGGTGGTGTAAACAAGACTGCAGGGAGAACATGACAAACGGGAAAGTCCTAATTGTGAGTCTGGTTCCACTCCTTTACCTCATCCCCACCCCTACAGGCCTAGATCAAGCCTGATGCTGTGACAGGTTCAGAGATTTGTTACAGACCACTTTTGATCAGCTGAAAGAAAACTAGATGTGATGCAACAGCACCAGAGGGTTCCTGCAAGCAAGCAAAATTCATAGTCGGGTTTATTTATAGCTTCAGAATGTGAGTATACATGCATGTGTGTGTGTGTGTGTGTGTGTGTACATGTCAATGAGGGAGGGGATAAAAAGGTGGAATTTGGGGGGGCCTGGGAACACAGCATTTGGCGTGGGAAAGGTGAAGTCATAGCAAGCGAGGACTAACTCTGTAAACACACTTGAGGAACACTAACGCGGTGATGCACACACTGAAAATGCTCCACTGAGCTTGTCTGCTGGTTTTCACTCGGACAGTCAAATCAGACACAACACAAAGTATGAAACGGATGGTCATTTTTTTTCCCCCAACAACAATTCACACGACCTGCAAAAACAAATGAAAATTGTGTAGTGTGCGTGCCAGTAGTTGGCAATGTACACAACAACAGCCACCCCGGAGCTTGCCCAAAACATAATTTTTAACCTGATGTTTGTCATGGGACCTAGAATCCCCGGCTGCACCCCCGTTACTGGCTATTTAATATATGAAAAAAGAAACCATAATATCACCCTATTATTTAGACAAAAACATATTGGACTTACTTTTTGAAAAGAAAATAATATCACTGCATGGTGACACATCCAGAGGATGACAAGCCGCTTTTAGTCGTTGGATGTGAGAGTACATTGGTAGAACTTCCAAGTACGTTTGCATGTTCTCCCCGTGCGCGCGTGGGTTTTCCCAGTGTACTCCGGTTTCCTCCCACATTCCAAAAACATGCATGTTCGGTAAATTGCCGACTCCAAATTGTCCTTTAGAGTGTAAATGGTTGTCTGTCTGCGCTGCGATTGACTGGCGACCAGTCCAGGGTGTGCCCCGCCTCCCGCCCAAAGTCAGCTGAGATAGGCCCCATCATACCTGCGACCCCAATGAGGATACGCGGTATAGAAAATGGATGGATGGGTGTTGGCAGTTGATAACAAACATGTCTGCCGTGTGGAACTTGTTTTGTGGGAGAGGAAAGTGGGAAGACAACGCCAAAGATGTTAGTTAGGTCATGTTACTTCACTGACACGTTAATTTACCCTACTGATGATGTGCTGTTGTAATTGCTCTGCTCTGACAAATGTTTGCAGCATTTCTTGCAACGGCTTCTCAATATGGGTGTCAACATTAACAGTTCCAGGTCGTAGCTACACAATGCCAGCTCACTGTTTTTGTCTTTTGCTACTAGTTTGTTTCCTTCAGAGCTGTCCATTGATAGTTATAATAAAAAACAACATTACTGTATACATATACAGTGGTACCTTGACTTATGAGTTTAATTCGTTCCCAGACCTAGCTCGTAACTCGATTTACTCATATGTCAGAACAATTTTCCCCATAAGAAATAACGTACATGCCATTAATTGGTTCCAGTACCCTCAAAAACCACAACAATTTTTTTTCGTTTATATTTTTTTGAACAAGAATTATGTGTCTCCACACACACACAACGTATAAGAAACCTATATTAAATAAAAGATAATACAAGAAAGTGTCAAGAAATAAACATGTTTTAAGTGTACTTTACCTTGAAGAGCAGACAAAGATGTTGGCGGAGGTGTATGAGAGTGGAGTGAGATTTGTACGGTACACTGAATAATTCTATCCCTTCATCCATTTTCTATGCTGCTCACCCTCATTAGGGTCGTAAACAAAAGCAAAACACTGTATGGCGCCATTGTTGCTTCCGTGTTTGCAGTTTTAGCGCATGCACGTCGCTGAAGGGGTGGAGCTATGACGATGGTCACGGCGTCTCCAAACTTTTCCACTCTGGGACCCGGTTTCAAAAGTACGTTTACAGTTTACATTGTCTGATTACAGGCCCCGAAAACGCCGGCGTCGTATGGATGACACGCGGGTTTGATAAAGTAGTTGCGCATTTCGGCCTCGGATCGTTTTCGTCTGGATGTGGCTTTAATAGATGTTTGTATGCTCGTAAGTCACATCAAAGCTCGTACACCAAAGGAAAATTTGGTCCGCGTAACGGCGCGCATGTCGGAAAACTCGTAAGTTAATGCGTAAGGTTCCACTGTATAATGTAATAAAGAACGGAAGAAATAATCTTTACCTTTTAATTAGTTTTATCAACATTTCTGATTCTCACCTGTTATCTCAGTGGATACTTCGCCTCTGTTGAAAGCTTGTATTTAATTAGCAAATAACTGCATGAAGCAAGAAACCATTGCTGTCTTTCACTCTAATGTGCACCCTTACTCGCTAAATATAGCAACTTTGCCACACTGACATCCTCTTCATATGAGGTGTGCAGGGCACCAGGATTTCTGCACTGACAGAATCACAGACGGAATCGCTGAACTGGCCAATAAAAACGGAATTTGCTGTTAAATGTGAAACCTCAGGGATCATGAAAAGGAACGTTCGTGTTTGGAATTATATACCCAGCAGATGGCTGAATTGTGGCAGAATCTCATGGCATACACTAAACCGCCCGGCCCAATGTTGAATGACAATAAACACCAGCCAACGTTGACAGAACCTCCTCTTAGTTTTGCTTCCGCTAGCTAGCTTCCATTCACGCTCCGTGAATGGAAGCTAGCATGCTAGTGTGGTTGTGCTTGTGTTTTACTACTTTAATGTAAGGAGCATTCTACAATGCCACAGTTATGAGCCACTGTTTGGGGTGAGTAATGTTGGGTTTAAACGTTTCATTGAGAACCATAAACATTGCTATATTATGTCTAGGCCACTACATGGTGGAAAATGTACACAACATGCATAAAAAAGTAAACTGGTGAGTTTTTTTCGTCATATCTACTGTTAATTGTTCTGAGTAACCTCTTTTCATCAAGCTTTTTTAACATTAAGCACTAAACATTTAACACTACAAAATAAGTCATGAAAGT
>QODF01000131.1:795463-821341 GCA_024372805.1 Oostethus manadensis
TACACACACACACACACATATACACATATATATATATACATATATACACACATATATATATACACACACACACACACATATACATATATGTAGCAATATTCTACACCACAAAATAAAAAAAGTACGAATGAGTCGTGTTGATATCGGATCGGTATCGGCCGACATTGAAAGCAGCAATATTGGTATCGGATCATAGTTTTAAAAGTTGCATCAGGACACCGCTACTTGTAGACAAGCAACAACATCCCTCATAAAATAAATCTAGTGTACTGTAGATGCATCGCACTACTGGTTACTAAACCAAGCTACCCAGTAAACCCTATACACTGCACAGGTAGTTAACCCATTCAAAACCAGAATCATCACCAACTGAAACTGAGCTGAATGACTCGGAATTGGGCCTAATTTTCACAGCGCATGCCCTGATTGAAAACAGAGTGATATAAGTGGCACCATAAACTCTGACAGAGCACGCATTCAGATGCTCAGCGATTAATATGATATGAAGTGATGGACTCCATATTTCATACATGCAAACACCACTGTCTTTAGTCCAGTTTATGACGGGATGCACAAGGGGATCACATTTTACGTACACATAACCACCAGTTACATACCCCACCTGGTTTAATGGGGGAGGGAGAGCCATTAATCTGACATTAACTTGTTAACATGTTCACCAGAGAAAATTTTTGCAGCCTATTGGCTGGCTGCAATCCCAAGATTCACTCATAATTAATATGCTTCCAATAAAGTTTTACGGGTCAAGTATTACATAAAAGAGCCAAACAATTTGAATTTATGAGGACTTGCTGGAAAATATTGACTTTGTGCATCATTTGTGTTCAACGTCCTGACGATGCTCTCACACAGTGGGGTAGGGTGACTGCCAATACACAATGTCTTTGGAGGGGGGCTTTTTGTGTGCACCATTTTGAAGTCATTGACCTGGACGAATAAGTGATAGCCCTAGAGAGAAATTACATGTTTGAGGGGTGGAGGGGCTTGCTAGTCATTGGTAGACATACCATTTGTTAGGCTAGACTCCATTTGCAAACAAGAGGATGTAATACACTTCCATTACTACTACACCTCTGAGATTCAGATCTGCCACCAAACTCCGTTAGCAGGCCCACAGAGCTCATTTAGCCTTGGAAATCACATTATCTATCAGGGAAGAGCATGTCTGCGGCCCTCGGCAAAGACGGAACACCATGCTCTGATGGGAATTTACATTAACAGCACCACAGCTTAAACAAAAGGCTGATTTAGCTGTACTAAATGGCCCATATGGGGCATTTTAGTTTTGACATACGGAGCATCTCCTTTTACACCTCTGCTGTCTCAAAACCCATACAAGAGGCTGATTTTATGCAATGGACCCATTTCTACTAAGGAAAAGAGGTGTGCAATCAGAGGGGGGGCAAACACATTTTCACACTTTAGCTACAAACACAAGCCAAATAAGAGCCTACCAGTACAAATATTACAAAGGTGACCTCAACTAAACGGTACCATATGACCTGTGTGTTGCTAAGTTCAGTATGGTCTACACAAGAATGAGCAATGGCATAGTTCTTAAAAATGGTGCATCCGTGTGCCTTATTTCTCACATGAATGTTTTAGCGCCATTCCTACCTAGCAAACTTCTGTGATGTGACCTTTGTTCACATCTTTTAACATATCTCATCCTAAAGATGCCGGAATGAGCTTTCGTCAGACATCAGATCAATGATGAAATGGACAGATTACAAGACGTAGCAGAAAGATACGCTTTAGAGCTTTANAGGCTAGACTCCATTTGCAAACAAGAGGATGTAATACACTTCCATTACTACTACACCTCTGAGATTCAGATCTGCCACCAAACTCCGTTAGCAGGCCCACAGAGCTCATTTAGCCTTGGAAATCACATTATCTATCAGGGAAGAGCATGTCTGCGGCCCTCGGCAAAGACGGAACACCATGCTCTGATGGGAATTTACATTAACAGCACCACAGCTTAAACAAAAGGCTGATTTAGCTGTACTAAATGGCCCATATGGGGCATTTTAGTTTTGACATACGGAGCATCTCCTTTTACACCTCTGCTGTCTCAAAACCCATACAAGAGGCTGATTTTATGCAATGGACCCATTTCTACTAAGGAAAAGAGGTGTGCAATCAGAGGGGGGGCAAACACATTTTCACACTTTAGCTACAAACACAAGCCAAATAAGAGCCTACCAGTACAAATATTACAAAGGTGACCTCAACTAAACGGTACCATATGACCTGTGTGTTGCTAAGTTCAGTATGGTCTACACAAGAATGAGCAATGGCATAGTTCTTAAAAATGGTGCATCCGTGTGCCTTATTTCTCACATGAATGTTTTAGCGCCATTCCTACCTAGCAAACTTCTGTGATGTGACCTTTGTTCACATCTTTTAACATATCTCATCCTAAAGATGCCGGAATGAGCTTTCGTCAGACATCAGATCAATGATGAAATGGACAGATTACAAGACGTAGCAGAAAGATACGCTTTAGAGCTTTAAGAAAGCCAAAGAACATATGAATGACTTGCAGGCCTGCAGCCAGTCAATACTTAGCATTACAGCTGACCTGTGATGCGAGGAGTTGACGAGTCTGTGCTACAGCCTCACAGACTCCCGACACCACTCTCACTGCCTTACCTGCACCATTCTAGTATGTGTAATCAGGGAAGAAGACCAGTACTCCACTTCTGTATAAACCACAGTGCCTTTTATGCTTATGGGAGCAAGATGATGACATTTGTCAGTCCAAACAGATTGCAAGTGATAGAACGGTTCAGGACATAATTATGTAATGGCATTGCTAGAAGATCCTAAATGCTGTTTATCCACATGACAGAAGCAATGTGGAGCACAATACTGCGGCAGAGAAAGCTAATGTATGTTTTTTTTTTGTAATTTCTAGCATGTACCCATAAATGTTCAAAAATATTCGCAGCAGTAAGTGAGCAACAGTAGTTTACATCACACACAGGGATATTGGTTAGTCGACCAAATACTACCTGGTAGAATCCGTTTTTAGAAAAAAAAGCTCCAATAGCAGGCAGAGATGTGTACTGTACAGGTGGTCCTCAGTTTAACGATGTTCCGCGGTTATGAATGTGCCCTTCCAATTAAACAAATACTTACGCTTGGGTGGTAAACACGAGACTCCCTCGAGAACTACTTACAGCAATAATGGGTGGGTTCAATGCAACGCCACATCCGGTTGCAAATGTCAACAAGATGTCAAGTGAAATCAGAGCAAAAATGCCGCATACAGTAGTGTTCAAAATAATAGCAGTGCAATGCGATAAACCAGATTAATCACTGTTATTAGTATGTTTTTATTGCTACATGGCAATGTACATGTTTTTTCTGTGAAAAAACAGATGTGAATAAGGCGACGCCTATTTAAGGATTAAACCAGCACTTGTTGAACCCGCATTTCTCTTTGAAAGCTTGATTTTCTATTGTTGGGTATTCAGAAAATGCTAAGTTTGTGACAAACATAGCATATTCTGAATACCCAACAATAGAAAATTTGCCAATATTTCCAAATAAATAATAAACTTCTGAATTCAAACAAAAATCCTAAGCATAAAATCTATGACAAAAACAATATTTTTGCAGTGTAGCAAAGTCAAAAGCAGCTTTGATAATATAGATTTCTGTACCAGCAGCTCTATTGCAAGAATACTGTTTGCAAACCAGCATATTATGAATAAACAAAAACTAGGCTGCCCTTATTCACAAATAATACTAAAAATACAAATTAATTTTTGCACATGAATAGACTTACTGAGTTGGGTGGGAATTTAGTTTTCTCTGGTTGGCAGCAACTTCAGGTGGCTGTTTTTCCTCCTCGTTCGGGTGGGAACACGCAATGTAGTTTCTCATATTTGGCATGTTCCCAGCTTACATATTGGCCGGCTCTTATCCAGCTAATTTTTACCTTCAACTACGTGAAAGCTAAAGTGCTTGTAGACGCTCTTTAAATCCAAGGGTGCGAGTCGGCGTTGTAGCTCAGGCATTCTGGTAGGGTCTTACACTTGGGTGCACCGCCATGAACTGTCCGGGTGACGCTTTTGCACTCTACTTTTTTGTTCCGTCACCATCGATTAATGACATTTATGAATCGATTAATAATCGTCAATGTCCGTGTTGCCATGTATCTAAAAATTATTTTCCCCACCCCTAGCTCCAAGATGATCAAAACAGTCATGTTTCATGATTTTCAAAAGTAAAATCACCATTTGTGAAGTGTACCCCAATGAAAAGAGACTTGAAAACATTTATTTTAAATGCTTGTTAATGTATATACTTGTTAAAAATAGTAATAATATTATAGTTAAGTCATTCATTTAAAGTTCTTATAATTAAAAAAAAAAGTTTTTCATTTAGATCAATATGTGTATTTCTCAGTCTCTATGGGGCATCTGCAGATTTCTATGATATGCTGTGATGTCTGATGTGTTAAACTATTCAGACTTTTCAGGGTATTTAGGCTCAGTGAGCATCCATATTAATTTTTTGTCTTGAGATTTGTTGCTTCTCTTTTTCCGGGCTTAGTTGGATATTAAAGTCCCCCACGATGCAGAGTGGGGAGTTATGTCCACAGGAAGGGCAAGGAGAAGATGACCAAATGAGGCCTCCTATCCCATCTCCGTCCGGAAATCTACTCCACCTCTTGCCCTTCCTGTGTAAACAAGACCAAGCAAACAAACACCACTTGTATCTCCATCAACACATTATAATAGGCCAACTGATCCACTGCTCCATGTGTGTCCATACAAGCATTACCATAGAAAGACACTGGGTCAGTTTCAAGAGAGGCTGGCTTGCGAAACCTGCATGCCTTCCTTTTTTTGCGATGGATGGAATGCTAGGGGAAATTATGGGATACACAAAATCTTGTTTTCAAGTGCCATAATTACAGAGTGAGTGGCAGAAAGGCAACAAACTACCATCTTAAAACCAGCCAACAGCTGGGTAATAAATCAATCAATGGTCACAAAAACCAACTGACTTCCTCGAGTGGTTTAACATTAAGCATCAGGTTTGTACAATAGAAATCCCGCACTGTTGCTCCACAATGACAAGCACAATGGCACCAAACAAAAGCACAAAGGTCTTTCACACGGTGACATGTGAGACAAGCTGACAAAGACAAAGTGGGACAACAACATTATAAAACAGACAATATTGAAAGGATATTGTGAAAGGTTTCAAGTTAAACTAAGGATTGGTTTACATGGCAGTGATATGATAAAAATTTGAAAGTTTCTGTACTCAATGACAACACACAATGACCTGCACAAAGGCTGTAATATGAACACCAGGCCAGTAGTTGGCAATGTCAGAAAGTGCCCTTGCAATTTGTTGTAAGTGTTTGTTTTTTTTTTTTAAATATATAGGTCTGTTTAGTTCTGCACATACATGTACTTCCAAAACCAACTATCAAACACACTTTGATGTATATGCAAATTTAAAAAAAGATGTTTGGAAGTATTGTGAATTCCACTAGTCGAAGTGATGGTGTACCAAATGAACATGTTGCATGGAAACTGATAACATAGAAAACCGCAGTGGGTCAATACTGTTATTTTGAATTTTACTTACTACATTTCCACAAACAGATGACAGTTTTCAGCATTACCCTCAAAACTAATGTCCTCTGAAACTGTCTTTGTTTGCATGTATGTCTAGTATTTGCATTTTCGTTATTCACTTTGCATGCACTGTTTTGGTTAAACAGAGCACATGATATTGCTATTAGAAGCAAGTCTTTGTTTGTGGTCAACAAGGCAAAATGTGAACACGAATTGTTCAAAACGCATTTAGTGGCATTCAAGAGCGAGTCGGCAGCAGTTTCACATCCTCGGATATTCGTGGATTCGTGAATCATGGATAACAACTAACAGTTTATGTTGGTATTTCCTGGAATGTGAAGAGCCTGGACGGGGACACACTTGTGTGCACACCCTCACAAACACCCCCACACACAAACATGTTCATACACGGATGACACAAAAAACAGGGCGAGAGTTTTTTTCTCCCAAGCTTTCCTTTCTGCAAATTGTTAGCTGTGACCACCAAAGATGGGCTTAGAAACTAAGAAGAAAGAGCTAAGGTTCACCTTCCTTCACCAAACATGTTGAGGTGGTTTGTAGTGGAAGATAAAGTTGCAGGAGTGCAACCTGTGCTGACTGGTTTGCAGGTAAAATCTCTAGGTAAGTCAGCACACAGGCTGTACGTGATGTAAGCTCAGCAATCGAAATCCATCACAGCATCCACAGTCACGTCACAAAGACCCCCTTGCGTGGTTTGCAGAGCAAAAAGGTGAAAGGTGACGCAAAAAAAAGCTGCCAAAACAAAGGAGGCCTCGCACGATGATCACTGATAACATTGTCTCAAAAAGGTAAAGCCATTGAAGTCAGCTAACCCCGAGTCAATGACATCACTCATTCACTAGCTTGCTAGCTGGTGATGCTAAAGGACGTACTGTATCTTGGCAACACAACCATAGTCACTGCCAGTATCTATGTAGTTAGCTGCTTATGCTAAATTGAGCTAGAAATCTGGCACGTTTCCAGACAGTCCAGTAGACATATGTCTGTGTTTATGTTTTAATCAATCAAGCTAGCCTGCTAGCTTCCTAAGGATATTATATTGTATTTTTTTTTTAAAGTACTGTATACAAAAAGAGGCTAGCTAGCTTGTTGGTGTGGGGAAAATACCTACAAAATCACAAGCTAGCTAACAATTTTGACTATTATAGTTTTCAGTCTATGAACCTAAATGGCATCTAAAAACATAATTAATAAAGTTAGGGGGGTGCTTGGAAGTGGACCAATATGGCCACAATACTACTAGTACTAGTTCCAGCACAACACATTAATAGCTTATACATTTACACTCATGTATATTTTGCTGCTTGAAAACTAGCACTTATGCTCTTGCGCGTATTTGCTTTTGAGGACCGCATTTTCAACGTGCACTTGAGATATGCACAAAGAAAGTGGCAAAAACGACGCACGCAGAGAACAGTGGCCTCCATCACGCTGCGGGTCACTTCAAAGGGGCGTACGGATGCGCCATGACAAGCAGAGCAAAGCTGGGTGGCTGCAGCGGAAGGAGAACAATAAGCGGCCCCAACGCAAAAGCATCAGCTGCCACGCACACCCTACAGGGTAACCTAACATGACGTAAGGTCACCGAACAACAACGAACGGGTTACCTCACAAAGGAAAGTTTATATTACAACTGCGACCACGCTTACCTTACATTTCATTGATAAAGAGCGTGGAGGCCCCCAACGGCTTGACAATGGAAAGGGAGGGGCTCTGGAGGTGAGCGACCCACGAGCGTCCCACGAGCAAAATGCAAACCAGAAGACACGAGAGGGGTTTCGGGGGGATTTTTCACGTCACGTATATCCAGCCTATTGCTCAACTTTAGAGCTAGCGTGTGTGTGTGAGTATATATGTGTACCTCCTGCAAGCCTTAGCTCACGTGGACACGCCCTCCTCTCGCGCACAGAGCCTCTTAAAGAAACAGGAGCGTGAACTGACAACCCGGAAGTTGCAAGGAGATGACTGGGATCTAATACGACACTCTTAACAACTTCCTTAACGTTTGATAAATTACATCTATGGCCATTCTTAGCTACCTAGCTTTCTTGCTAATGCTAGAAATGGCTGAGATGTGCAATCAATGTAAGAAAGACATAGAGCTGATGATGTATTTAGTAAATAATCACATTAAACATTACAATTTCTACCTCAAAATACAATATGTGATATTAGCTTCTTATAGTTCTTAAAGTGCTATCAGAGGTGACTCATAGCAATCAAAATAAGAACAATTCTAGTTAGTGAACTAGATATATTATATATATATATATATATATATAGTTAATGATGGCATTAAACATTACAATATTATTACAGCGATGATAATATAGTCATATATAGTATAACACAATATATTAATACAGCATTACAATGTCTATTGTCTGTTGTAGTTAGCTTTAGCTAGCTAGCTTGCTTGCTCCTAGCTAGAAATGCTAGCTGGTGAATAAGATAAACCGTGGAATCTCAGAGATTGGAGCGTAACGAACAATCATTTATATGTTTACCTCGAGTACACAATTTGTTGAGCACGTGCAAGTTTTTGTGCGTGTGCTGTGTAACGGGTGACTAACGGGTGACTCTGGCGAACTGGGTACCTGATCCGTTTCTTGTTTGTGTGTCTTGTCCAGCATCATAACAGCTGAATGGGAGTCAAGCTGCCTTTAAATGCTGAGCAAAATGTCTTTGCCAAGGGAGATTTCATAATCCAAATGAGTCTCCCTTGACATTTGACTGCGTTTATTATGATTTTTGTTGCGCCACATTTCCATGCCGGACCTGACCTGAAAAGGGGACGGGTGGGGGATATAAGAAAGGGTGCAGAAGAACCTCACAAACATATTTCAACCATATTATAAACAACCGTGATAATCACAATTTCAGCAACAACCAGAACAGTCACAGAGCAAAATGAGCAAAAATACAGGAAAAAATAAAAAATACAAATAAATATATATATATATATACCCGATCAATTTCAGGGAGTCACTCATTGGAACTCGAGTCAGGAAATTAATTGAGTTCTCTACAGGGAAACCTCGGTTTGCTTTTGCTGGGGTTAGCGAATTTTTTGGTTAGCGGTGACAAAAAATCTCCACAATTTGTCCCTGAATTTTGTGCATTCTCCGGTTAGCGTACAATATGGTGTGTGTCTTGCCGTGTTGTTAACACAGCACACGCGTCCTACTGTGTTCTTAATGTATTTTTTAAACATTCTTGGTCGCATCCTATTAGCTAGCTAACAAAATGTTACTGTTCTATGATGTGACCAAGGGTTAACTCTCAAAAATGTTAACACAAAACATGTTTTTCTAGTGTTACAATTGCAGTTTTACGTGCTTAAAACAATTATTTCAACACATACGAAGGTCAAACGAAAAGGCTAAAAGAAGGGTTATGTTTTACCTTCATCCAAGTCCCAACTGTTCCCGAGACATGACGAGGCAGCGAGATCAACCACTACCACCTTCCTGTTTTCCCATTAGTTTTTTCTTGAATTCAAAAGTGTTTTCCAGTTTCTTTGTAAAAAGGCTGACACTTGCTCTATTTTGGTTTATTGAGGTGGGAAAAACTACGGAAATGAAAAAAGTACTCAAGCAAAACAGGAATGTGGTGGTGGTTGATCTTGTTGCCACACGTGTCTTTGGGAACAGTCACCACGAATCAAATCTTTGTTGAAAGTAAAAGTAACCTCATATTTTTATTTATCGCTCACATTTATCATGCACATGCATGACAAACTATAAAGAATAAACTAGAAAAAATGGTGTAAACATTTTGGCTTTTTGGAAGCGCTTGGTGTGCTGTGAGGTTCATGGCTGGTGAGGCACTGATTAGTTTGGATGTTTTTTATGTTAATACGGGTTGTTCATTAAGAGGACAACCAAAAAAACAGATGAGTAATTCAGTTTGTCTAAAAAATTGTTTTCAAATGAAAAAACGGACAAACTTTTGTGTTCTTACCTTTTACCTGTACATGACGTACAGGTAAGTCACATGTGCGGCCAACATGCTAACCATGCGATGAACAAATTGCAGTAATAAACAAAATACAATGGCATACTGGTTGACGAGAAAATATTATTGGAATCAACATAATGAAAGATATACAGTATAGTTTATTTCTGACAACCTCATGTGGGCCGTCGAATGCACTGCTAAGGTACAGTAGCTGCAAACCTGAATGACTGTAGGAAGCAGTGGAATATTTCCATGTCTGTATGGCACAGTGAACCCTTTTGTTTACCGTTGTTTATTGCCGCTGCATCACTTAGTAGCGGGCTGCTCATTAAGGAGCTTCCTGACAGCAAAAAGCATTGTGATGTTAATGAGACGATGTGGATCCACAGCTCAGGACGTAGGAATGTGTGAATGCTTGATTGGTATCAAAGAAAACACTACCTGCTTGAAGAACTGGGACAAATGCATCATTATGTGTGGGACTTCCTGTCTGCGGCGAGACGTAAAAACCTTCGTTATGCTACAGTAAAGTCATTACACCAATCCTGTTAAGATCTTCGGACAGGGATGAGGAGGTGTCCTGCAATTCTTTGCCAAAACACTAGGGGCAATGTTCTTCTGAGCGGGCGCAAACAACTCAGACTAGCTGTTCAGTTTCTTGTGAGGAACTCATGACAACTTTGGTTGGAGCTGCAACTATTATAGAAAGCCACTTTTATTGTATATGTCAAAAAATAAATTCTCGGGAGGTGCACATCGAGCTGCACAGGGGGAGTTTGGAGGGGGGGTCATCATTGCTTAGGCTGGTGCTGTGATATCGTAGCATAATGAAGCCTTAAAAGTGATGCTCCAGATCTTCAAACTTACTGGTTTGAGCAAAAAAACAATAGAATAGTTAACACCATTCGAGCATTTTGTGGGGAAGGAAGATGGAGGACATTAATAGTCACACAGCACTTCCCCTTGATTTGACTCCTCTTAAAACATCCCCCTCCCTCTTTCTGCCTAGCTTCAGATCAATGTTTTCTGGCCTGAAATAAGGCGATTAGCCCTCCTGCATTCTCCTCTTCAATTGCCTCCGCTTTCAGCATGCCTGCACCACACCGGCTTTTTCACATTCCCTGCTAACATCCCCCTCAGACAGAAACCGCTCATTTAACTGTCCGCAACACATCGTTCTTTGAGGGTATGACAAAGAGACATGAAAAATAATATAATTTATTGTATCGGTGGCTTGACAATGTTTGATGGATGTGTACAATGGTGTCCACAATAAAAAGTTTGACAGATGACGCTGTTGATTATAATACTTTTTTTTACCCTTCGGCAAAGAGAAGAAACCTATTGTGTGGAATTAAAAAAAAAAACATATACACTGTACAAACTTGACTGTGTTTTATCAGAGATGCTGCATATTATGCGTGTGTCAGAATTTAGTAGGATTTTGTACAAAAAGGTCTGCAATTAGTAGATTTGAAACATGGTAAAATAAATACAGTGAAACCTCTGAGAATAAAAAATCTCCAATTCCTTTGCATTTAAAAACAAACGTTCTCACATGAAAGCACGGAAGGAAAACTAATCAGTTACGAAGGTCAAACTTTCACCATTAGTAATGCTACAGGCAATGGTTTATGTAAGATTACGACTACAGATGGGCATCATATTTTATTAATTGGTCATTTGAGTGAAACTGTTATTGGTTAGTCTAAAACTACTAAAACCACTAAAACCAGCAGAGGTCCTGTTGATTCGGGCTCAACTTGTTTGCGGTGCTAGACAAGATGTCAGCTATTTCGATTTTTTATGGCACATTGTTCAGTACAAGATTGGCATGGAAGCAAGAGTTGAAAACAATTTCTATAAAAAGCAATATTTAATCACTTTCCCCTGTAGTGACTCATGAAAGTTTAGTCAAAAAACAGTTTTCCAATGAGTTCTTCTTTCGGCTTATCCTGCTTATCCCATCAACAAAAAGAAAACATAATTAACACTCGAGACGTGTAATCAGTTTTTTTTTTTTTAACATTCTCAAATTTCTTTTAACTTTAGAGGTTCCCCCTGACCTTTTTGGGAAAAAAAATCTCCAATACAGGAGATTTTGCAGTTTTCTGTGTTGTTTGAGTTTTTTGGTGTTGGTACCCTGGGAACGGCTGTATTTTTCTCTTCTTTCCCGGTGCACTCTCATTTTAATAGTTTCCCATAGTTTAACTTTCAAGAAAAAATATCCTCTCAGCACTGCTTGCGGTTTACTCGGCAACAGTCAGACAACCTACATCCTGTAGCTGGTTAAAGTCAGGCCTTAAACTAAAAGAAACACGGCAGTAAAATTACACAATTTCTTATTCCTTATGAAATAGGCCTTAACTTTTTGCACTATTTTCTACAAAATTCCCACTAAGTTCTCCAACATGTCAGTAGTGAGTATGCAACATAATCTGATCCAATGGTAATTTGTGCTTTTACTCTTTACTTATCCTTGATGAGGGAGATTACAGCAAAAAGACACTTCATTTTCAATCTCAACTAAAAAAATCGCTGTATAGTTTATATCAGGGATGTCCGATAAGATCGGCCCACCGATATTATTGGTCCAATATTGGCATAAAATGCTTACAATTCCCAGGGCAAAGGGCAAGTATCCCACTGAACAACCAGTCCTTTTCTCTTGTGTAAGACGGCAAATTCACCAAACTGGTGGAGTTCCTCGAGCCACGCTTTGCCATGGCAAGTATTTCTCAGGTGTTATACAAGTTTTACTACTGTATGTTACTTACAGCCACGCCGAGAAGCTAATTGCCTGATGATGTATCCTTTAGATATGTGTTCTTTCTACCACAGGAGTGTTCAAAATAATAGCAGTCCAATGTGACTAACCAATGAATCACTGTTATTAGTATATTTTATTGCTACATGGCAAACAAGTTACCAGTAGGTGCAGTAGATTCTCAGAAAACAAACAAGACACAGCATTCATGATATGCACACGCTTAAGGCTTTGCAATCGGGGCAATTAGTTGAAAGGGTGTGTTCAAAATATAGCAGCATCTGTCTTTGACTTTAAAAAATCAAAACTATTTTGTACAAACTTTTTTGTTTCTAGGATTTGGCAATCCTGTGAATCACTAAACTAATATTTATTGTATGACCACAGTTTTTTATAACTGCTTCACATCTGTGTGGCATGGAGGCAACCAACTTGTGGCACCTTTCAGCTGTTATTCCACTCCAAGATTCTTTAACAACATTCCACAATTCACTAACATTTCTTGGTTTTGCTTCAGAAACAGCATTTTTGATGTCACCCCACAAATTCTCCACTGGATTAGGCACTGGGGATTGGGCTGGCTACTCCATATCATTAATTTTGTTGGTTTGGAACCAGGATTTTGCTAGTGTACTAGTGCGTTTGCGGTTATAGTCTTCTTGAAACACCTGTTTTAAGGGCATTTTAACATATTTTAACATATGCAAACTGATCCATGATCCCTCGTATGCAATAAATAGGCCCAACACCATAGGAGAAACATGCCCATATTATGATGCTTGCGCCACCAACTTGAACCCAAAAAGAACAATTTTACTCTCATCAGTCCACAAAATGTTCTTGCATTTCTCTTACCTTGTTTATGCATTCAAACTTAGTAACTGCAAATGTATTGAAATAGGGGAGACCCTACGGGGGTAGGATTTAATAAGCTTTGCTTCTTCCGACTCCTTTTAGACATATGGAACTGTCAAGTGTATTAAGTGATGTATTCCAATTTAATTATTAAAATTATTAAAATTATTAAAATATAATTTTTACATGCATGTTGAAATAAAATTAAACAATCAAACCATTAAACTGTCACAGTACTTTGAGGTAACTCCAGACTGTCTTTGATTTATTAAAATTATTAAAATATAATTTTTACATGCATGTTGAAATAAAATTAAACAATCAAACCATTAAACTGTCACAGTACTTTGAGGTAACTCCAGACTGTCTTTGATCACCCTGGACCTGATCATTGCCTGAGCCTTTGCCATCCTTGTTATTCTTTTATCCATTTGAATAGTTGTCTTCCGTTTTTTGCCACGGGTCTCTGGTTTTGCTCTCCATTTTAAAGTATTGGAGATCAGTTTAGCTTAACAACCCTAAATTTCTTTGCATCTTTTCATAAATGTTCCCCTCTTGAATGAACTTTTTAATCAAAGTACACTGTTCTTCTGAACAGTGTCTTGAACGACCCATTTTCCGCAAGGCTTTCCAAGAGAAATGCATGTTCAACAAGTGCTGGTTTCATCCTTAAATAGGGGTCACCTGATTCACACAAAATTTTTTTTCACAAAATAGATCTCTGATCACTGGTTGAATGCCACACTGCTATTTTGCAATAAAAATATACAAACAGTACTTAATTTGGTTAGTCACATTGGCCTGCTAATATTTAGAAAAACTACTGTATGTGATGTGATGACACATCGGTATCAATATCGGATGCTGTAGGAATTGCATATCGGACATCCCTAGTTTGTATAGTTATTTACTGCGACGACACAACTCAACACATTCGCTGCAACTAGCAAAAGGTGCCACGATGCTTTAATGTGACGAGTCAGCTTGAAGTGGACTCACATAAATAGCTAGTAAACAATAAGAGACAAGTACATATCGTAAACACAATGCAGGAAGGGAGCAGAGGGGGTCACAGTGACTGTCACTGCCTCTTTTTTGTTTCTCACCACTTTCTACAAATGTTTGTCCAGTCTCATCAGTCCAAGTGCTCTAATGGATTTAAAGTTGGAGTCCTTATAAAGCTCGCATATGAAACAATTACAGTATTAATACAGTATTTTCTTGACAAGGTTTTCTTTTTTTGAGCTCCTTTCGATGATCATGTTCCACCAAATGATTGTCGTTAAATAAACATCACATTGATTGACCACACACACACACGCGCACACACATTTTGCAGAGAAGATGCCTGTGATGTTGAATATTGAGCTCTCAAAAGAACAAAAGAACAAAAAAATCAAGAAGCTGTTCTCAGGCTCTTATTTTGAAGTTAGAACCGTGCATCAAACAAAAGAGGAGAACCCAGCGGTGGGCGGCGGAGGGTTGCTGGCACAGCCTAGGCTGCTGGGGGGCCGGTAGAGAGTGCTCTGCTGGATGGGAGGTTCCGAGGACAGCAAGGAAGGGGTGGGAGTCCGGCTTCCTTTAGGCCTGAACAGGGTGCCTTGGCCCGGGGGCTGCACCTGGGGCTGTGGGGATGGGGCGCTCTGGGGGACGAGGGGCGGCAGAGGGGGCACGGGAGGCGGGTGTGGTCGAGACTCCTGTTCCACCAGGGGCTCAGGCTGGGAGTAACCGTAGGCCGGTGGTCGTGATACACCCTTCTGCTGCCTACGCCATGAGTTGTAGTACGTGGGGTCACTGATGTAGTGGCTCACAAAGGAGTGCGTCTTCTGTCGGCTCTGATCCATCTCGTACTCGCTGTCGCTGCCCTGCGGAGATGCACGCGACATTGAGGACAGAGAATCACAAACGCTATTTTTAATTTTCCACAAATCAGTTGAAAGTTGCAAAAAAAAAAAAAGTAACAACATGGCAATAGGACTATGAATATTGTTTTTGATTTGACAATCTATTTGGAAAATAGGAACCTTTGAAGATCGGCTGAATATTATGACTGATAGAAAACAGAACCAAACCTATATGTTTGACCAAAGCTATTTTGAGTGCTTTTTGTGTGTGAATCATTTAAAATCAACATGATTATTGCTGTGAGGCTGGGAGACATGTGGAATGGATTGTTTATGTGACAGACATATGACCTCACAGGTCAGCTACCACAACCCCCTGGATGGATACTGCCGGATAAGCGTTCTTCTTCTCTCTGGATGGGTTTTCAAAATCAATAGGGTTCTTTTCTTTGCAACTGGATTCAGAATTGTCATTGTCATTGACAATACACTAAAAAGTATCATGCAAACTTTCCCCCGAGCTAGCATATGTTCCCCATTACCCAAAAATCTTTATACTATACTATCTATTGTACTATCTTGTGAGATAAAAGCCTGACCAGAACGTAGTAGAAATGAAATGTAGTGGATTGCAATTGAATTGTCATATATTTTTTAATTATACTTTATTTTTAAAGTAATCATAAAATCGTGTCATCTCGTAGTCCCAGCTTCGTGCATCGTCTCGTCACACTCTTACTATATACTGTAGAGTAATTCTTGCTATTGCATTGAGAAATTCATTCATTCATTCATTTTCTGTACCGCTTATCCTCATTAGGGTCACGGGGATGCTGGAGCCTATCCCAGCAGACTTTGGGCGAGAGACGGGGTACACCCTGGACTGGTCGCCAGTCAATCGCAGGGCACATATAGACAAACAACCATTCACACTCACATTCATACCAATGGACAATTTAGGGTCGCCAATTAACCTAACATGCATGTTTTTGGAATGTGGGAGGAAACCGGAGTACCCGGAGAAAACCCACACACGCACGGGGAGAACATGCAACCTCCACACAGAGATGCCCAACGGAGATTTGAACCCAGGTCTTCCAGATCTCCTGACTGTGTGGCCAATGTGCTAACCACTCAGCCACCGTTTCCCCATTGAGAAATTAAAAATGTTAAATATTGCAGCCTTGTAAAAAGATGGTTTACCAATTCTTTTACCACCTTTCACATCTCTTGTCAGACTATATTAAAAAATAAGTAGGGTTGTTCTGAGATTTTTCAATTAATTTATTTTCTATGGCGCTTAATACTCACCAGAGTCAGGAGGCGGTGTACACCCTGCTGGTCGTCAGCCAATCACAGGGTAACTCTAGATAATATTACACTCATATTTATACCCATGGACAATTTAGAGTCGCCATTAGGCTAACATGCATGCCTCTGGAATGTGGGAGTGGCTGGAGAAAACCCGTGCACAGGGAGAACATGCAAACTCCACAGAGAGACATCCAAAGGATTTGAACCCAGATCTTCCAGATCTCCTGACTGTGTGGCCCACATGCTTGGCCACTGTATGGCATATGGTATGAAAGTAGAAAATGAAAGTATATAATATAATATAATATAAAAATAAAATATTGACCATGTTTTGTGGATATAAGGGTAAAAATAAAAATGGATAAAGCACGTATTCCTTAACTGCAAAGTCATGTTTGGCTGACAACGACAAATAAGACCCTTTGCGGACAATTTATAATCTCTGAAACAACATTTCTAGGCAGCCAATATAATTGCTCCTATTTAGGCATTGTGGACACATTAATGTAGCATGTTACTCACAGCTACATGTCACAGTAGGACAGACGTAATGAGGATTAATATGCTCGTGGAGTAAAATGGGGAGTTGCTGCTGCTTAATTGTGCTCCAAGGTACTGCTGTGCTCTTTGTGAAACACAAACAGTTAAAAGAGAACAATTGCGCTTCACATTATGCATTTGTGTGCCTGACAAGTGGCTGGCCTTATATTGTTCTGTTGCAGCCTAACAGATGTTGATGCGCAATTATTTGCACAAGCGGCAGGTAAAACAGTGGGAGGCTTTTGCAAAGGAAGAAAAAAAGAAGAAGACTCTCTCCCACAAGAGCAGCTGATTCAAACTGAGTTGAACAATGTTTTCCGAGTGTTCAGGTAGAAGACAAATTGGTCAGGGAGATGCTTCATGTGTTCTGTGAGAAGACGTGTGCTCCTATCGCATTTGTAAGCATCTTCTAAGCGCTCCTCTTCCCACATCCTGATACAAACTCTGGGAGCTGGGAAAATGTCTTGTTCAAAGCTGAATAATTAGAGGATCATTCTCAGATTCATTCCCATGGGAGAAATCTCTATTAGAGGGGTCATCAACATGGTGGCCCACGGCCACTAGGTAGCCACTCGCGACCACATGAGGCGCCCGCATGCCTGCTTGTCATTGGATAACCTGATAAGACTAGAAAGAAATGCAAAATGTGAGTTGTGGACACCAGCATTGTGTTCATGTTCTGGTTAGACAAGCATATTCAGATTGTTTGTGTTGAAATTAGCCAGTGGTTTTCAAACCGGGGGGGCCGAATGTTCTGATGGAATGGGAAACTTAAAAAACATGTAAAGTTACAAGAATAAAATCATACATTTACAAAAAATATTACAAGACTACAGTAATGTTCTTTATAACTTTATAGCAAAACGGTTATGAAGTCATGATATTGCAAAAAGGTTGTAAGAGTATAATCATAATACTGTACAGTGGAACCTCGGGATAGGAATGCCCTGGAATTCGAAAAATCCAGGATACGAAAACTCCTTTCGGATTTTTTTTGCTTCGGGTTACAAAAATTAATTCCTTTTACAAAAGTTTGTCGATCTTACCAAAACTATTTTTTTTTCAAAATTTTGCGGATTTACCGTATTTTAAGGTGCATGCTAAAACGGTATACAAAAAATTGTATTGTATTGTATTGTGTTGTGTTGTGTTGTCGACCGTCAGTCTCGTTGTCAGTCGGCTGTTCAGCAATGATAGTACTGGCTTTCGTGAAAGCTCAAACAAAAGTTATATGCCGTCCTGCACTACGCTGCGTATTAAAGGTAAGAAACTTTTAGAATTTTAACTCAATAAACATTCTATTTCAGGTTTTATTATTCACATTATTCCCATTTGTATTACAATACTCATTACGTATACAGTATTATATGTGCAGAACAGTGTTTTTTTCCCAATTGTATGAGGGTCAGTGGAATGAATTAGCCAATTTTAATGTTAAATGCTGCTCGGGTTACAAAAAAATTCGGCTTACAAAAATCCTTTTGGAACGAATTAATTTCGTATCCCGGGGTTCCACTGTATTTCGGAAAGGTTACACAGTTACAAGAATAAAGTCAGAGTATTCGACAATAGTTACAATAATTAAAGCATAATATTAGAAAACTAAATTGTAATGCTATAGAATATACTGTAATCAACAAATGATGAAAAGTGCATGATGTTAAGGGAATAAAATAATACAAATGAAATACATGTTGTAATGTCACTAGAACAAAGTAATATTACAAAATAGTTGTGATGTAACAGGAATTAAATTATAAAATTCTGAAAATGTTTGTAATAAAAAAAAGTATAATAATAAATAATAATAATAAAATATATTATTAAATACAGTATTTACCAGAACATAAATACCATAACCATTCAATTTTGGTTTGTTCTGTTTATTGAGCAAGGTGGGTGTATCATTAATAACTTGCAGTACAGTATATTGTACTATTATTGTACTATTGTACTATTATAAAATCTGGACTATTTGCTTGCGCAGGTTTTTTTCAGAATTAAATAGCATCTATCTAATAGTACGCTTCTTATAGGCGTTGGCATTAGGCCGGTTGTGAGTAGATGGGTCTCTGCTTACCTGAGAGTCTGAGATCTCTGAGGGTTTCTCAGTCAGGCTGCTACTCTCTGCTGGAATCAGGTCATTATATTTGGTGCTCACGTCCTCATCAGAGTAGTGAAGACTTCCAGGACTGGGCCTTGGTGGTGACCTGTGCCCATGTATGCACATGACAGAATGTGAGAGATATGACAAGCAAAAGAAAGTGAAAGTGAAAGAATACTGAATAGTGGGTGGATATGTAATTCTTTCCCTTCAGCTGTTTTTGACTTTTGAGTCATATGCTCAAGTAAACACTACTGTAGAAAGTTGTCAGTCTTGTGACTGACACCATCCAGATGATGGATGAAAGGCTCACATATCTTCATAATCCAGAGGACCTTTAGTAAGAATACCAAAATACAGTAAGAAAAAATGGTGATGGTAGATATGTTCCAGCACAATGCTTTAAAGGGATAGTTTGGATTTTTTTTTCAGATGGAAGAAGAAAAGTAAGGCCAAGCCAAGCAAGTGAGGTCAGATTTTTTTTTTGGGGGGGGGGCTCATGTTTGTCATGCAAATGTGTTACTCTTTTGAAAGCATAGCTTTTGATAAGCCAAGCTTTTTACTCATGTGGCCCCAGCAACTTATCGGATCTGCGGTTTTCATCACCAAAATGCGACCAGAACTGGACTCACGGGACTAAATGGGGGGGTAAGTCATTGTTGATGTACTACACTAATAATGGGGATATCATACAACTTCATGTCAAAAATCTGTCTTACATCAGTTCTACCCACTTTGTCATGTGACAACAGAATCCATCCTACAAACATACTTTACGGTCTTACTACAATAGACAGTAGCATTTTTCAGATTTAGTAAAGCAGGAGTTAGAAGAAGTTGTACGGTATGAATCCGTTGGTAACAGCTTTTGCCAATGGAGAAGAATGAGAATGAGAATCAAATTCTGAAAACCTTGAGCATTGTATTTAGTTTTTTTGTATTTGTGCACTCACACTGCTCTGTGAGTGCACAAATACACACACAAAAAAAGTTGGATTTCATTCATTTGATTCATTGTCCATCAAACTTCCAGACTTATCCCAAGTCACTGCGTTTATTTCTGTTGGACAAAGTGGAGGTTGTCATTTGCAATTGGCGAGGGGAGTGATTGCACAAAAGTTGCATGTCTGTGCATGTCTTCATGCATGAGCTAACTTTTCTGGGGTCAGGGCATGTAAACTGTGCTTGAACATGGCTTCACCAAGGTGCTTGAACATGGCGGTGGGTGCTCTAGTCGAAAAAAAACCTTCTAAACTCAGTTTTCAGTTTTCAGCTGCAACTGGACTTGTGTTTATTTAAAAATGGGCAGAAAAACTGCCCAAAACAAAATGTAACTACTTGCAAGAAACGTGGCCTTGAACACAACGATGATATCAGTGTTAACTCCTTTCATGAGCTCAGGTCAAGTAAAAAAAAACAAGACTCTTTTTCTTGGGGCCCCAATCATCAAGTCTGTAATGTGAAGATGAGAGAGAGAATTTGCCGACTTCTTTTTCTTCTTCCTCCACTGAAGTGATGATGCGTTCAAGGTCAGTTAACATCGGATCAGATGTCCAGGGAGCCCAACAAAAAGGTCAGCGCAGGCTTGGTATGCTCGGTATTAAAAAAGGAGGACGGCTTGAAAGACTTGGATGAAAGTCAATGCAAAACATTGCATGAGTGGGCGGCAAAGCAGACACGCATAAAAGGCAACAATGTCAAGTGTACTATGAATTCATAAAGCAGAAAAAGGCAAACAAAAAGTCGCGGTGTAATATGAAATGAGAGGCAGGGACTAAATCAATGAGGATGGCAAGAACTTAGCAGAAGCAAGAAAGGGACGTCTTGTTAGGTTAAAGGGGATTACATGAGTGGGCGGGCTGAAGGAAGAAAACATCCACTAAGAATTCTGACAAATCTGACATTAAACAGGAAGGAAGACACCATGTGGGGGAGATCACGCTACAAAATACTTGGCAGTGAGCTTTGAATTATTTAGGTTTCTCCTCTGTGTAGTAACTCACGCCTCGGTCCCTCGCCCTTTGATATATGCCCCCTCCAGGGGAGCCCCCGCCTTTAACTCTGGCTTATGGGTGCACTCATTAGCAAAGAGTACAGTGGCAGACCGGAGCCTTTCAAAGAGCTTTTCGGCCTCCTCGGTCAGAGGAAAAGTGAAAACAAACTCCTTGTAAGATCTTGCGGCTGGTCTACACGGCAGGGCTTCTAAAAACAAACCATAGACGTTTGTTGTGTTTTGGATAGTGTTTGCATTCTGCCTGTAGGGTAAATTGTCAGTCAACATCATTGGTTAATCGGCTTTTAATGTACAGATGAGTGTTTTGAACTCCTGTTTCCATGTCAGTGTTGTATTGAACAATACAATGCCGTCATATTTAGCGGCTGCAGCTCAGCTTCTCATAGCTGATGTTCTTCTTTCACCATCAATTAATCAGTCATTATGTCAGTCTCTAGTTTTGGACATACGTTTATGCCAGGGTTATAATGGCACAACATTATCTGGGTTTAAGGTGACAGTTCGGTTATTTTGAGGTACAAAAAGGGAATAAAATACAAAACCTTAGGCTGATTTAGTGCAGCAATGTAGACAGTCTGAATATAAGTATACATTTTTTAGAAAATGAAAGATTGCCTGATGTGCGAATTTCATAGTTCCAGCTTGTAGCCCCATCCCTGATCTCTACGGAACGATGCCAAGCGTTTGTCTTATGTCCATTTATGTGTTTCACCAGGAAGATGGAATGTTCCCCAATGGAACAGGGTTTTCTGGCTTCTTCTTGGAGGTATTGCTTGCTATCCATGACTCCTGGTTGCCAAAGGCAGGGCTGAACTGTATTTGGTAATGGAAAGTAGACGAGTACCTATATGGGCGAGTACACCCCTACGCTGTACGACACCATTTTACCTGTAAGTGCATTAAAAACACATTCTTTTGGCGGCTTGTTTGTATGACATGTGATAAATGTTGTTTATTATTCCTTTATAAACAGTATATGTTAATGTTGAAGAAATACATGATATAAGTAAGTCTGGGTCCACACAAGAGATTTTCTTTGGCTGTCATGCTGCACAGATTTTGAAACAACCCTTATCGAATGTTTACCCAAACATGACCAAACCTGACAGAGTCCAGCTCACGGCTTAAAGGATGTGCTCACATATCAACGTCGGCTTAATCCTCACAGCACTGTGCTGCAGAGAGGAATTGTGGTGTGAAGCACAAAACTTTGACCCCAAAAGAACTCTTTGTCCAGCGCCGTGAGGGACACATAAAGAATATGATGCAAAGTTTATGAATGCTGATTAGCTGCTGTCGTGCTGCCTCCGTAAGGAGTGATTGCTACATTCATACTGCTGAATATCAACGATGGGAGCGGAAGAGGGGGGTCCGAATCAGCAGCCGGGCTCATTGAGCTTTTGCTTGTTCTCTCAACACAGAGAATGTATTGTGAAGGATGAGGAAGGCATAACAGCACGTAAGAATCATATCTCTCGATTAAAAGAACACAACAGCGGGGGAGTTTTGGGAATACAGCAGATGAGTTCAGCTGGACCGACTGACCGTGTGTAGATGCCGTTCTTGCGGCAAAAGGAGTTTTTCACTGAGAGGCGTCTGTTGTTGAGCTCCAGCGACGGGAAGCGGCCCTCGTCCAGGTGCACCATCTCACCGTGGGTCAGCGGCAAGGCTGTACAGTTGGAGTGGTTGCCTGGGGGGACGGCAAGACCACGCGTGTGTAAAGATCCCTGATCTACTGGCAAAAAGGAGTACATTAAGTTTGTTTTTGCATAGCCCCGGTAACAAAAGGGCCGTGAATCCCATCCTATTTTCAATCTTTATTCTATTCTTTCGCAATGCAGGAAAACATATAGTTGGTTAAAGTGTTCTAGATCAGTGGCTCTCAACTACGGGACCCACCATCACTCCTCAAAGACGAGCAGATCCAAAACTGCAGAAGTCAAACGTCTGAAATGTCTCATATTTCAAAGGTCCCTGACATGATTTATCAGCTTTGCTTAAATATATTTGATATTGTTTGTAATTATGTATTGCCAAAAGCTTCTTATAAAGGTGTCCCTTCTTCTGTGAAAGGAACATCGCAAAGAACAGAATGCGAGATGATGCATCCATTTGTCTCTCTCTGTGCTTGCTTTGTTCATTGTAGTAGTAAACCTTCATTTCTGGAAAAGAAAACAAACTGACAGTATCAGTTAGACAGCGTCTGCCATCACGGCGTTTTTGACACAAAGTACACAGAACAAAGTCGTGAAGCGTTGCTTTACTTGGCTTTAGCTACGCCTGCCTCACTCGGCAGGTACTTTACCCTTTGCGTTCCAAAAATTAACAACCTAGAGCATATTTACAAACAATACAGAACATATCTAAGCAAAGTTGATGGAAAATGTCCGTGACCCTGTTTCCAACAGGACGCAAGCCGCAGTGAGGAGGTATTGTCTCTCTCATGCTCTCACCAAAGTCACAAAACACGTATAACACCAATGAAAACGGTCTTTTTGGTACCTTTTGCCAACAAAAGGGTAATGAAAACATAAATGTCTTGGTGAAGGTAAAAGCATGAACTTGCACATGCCTGTGAGAAGTTGGAATAAACTCTTTTAGTTGGACATTACACTCTGCAATAAGGTTAAGGATGTGAAGTTTTTTGCTGGCATTAGATTCCAAGACAGAAAAGAAGGGTTAGGGAATAAACCACTTAATTTTTGTGTAACAATGTAAAACTGTCTTGTAAAAAACCTGGAAGGAAAGCTTTATCCAGGAAATCCATGAAGTAAGTCATCCTGAACTTTGGTAAAACAAACACTGTTCAGTGTAGGTGCACAGTAGCTGTAGAGGGGTCGGCAGAGCCTAAAGTCCTATTTCAAGACAAGTCTGGTTAGTGGTGGTTTGTTTACTGACCCCAGGAACCCAGGAGCAAAGTTAAATGCTGACCATATTCAAAAGTTAGTGGTGAGAAGATTACTTTCTCACTCTTTCTCACCAAGCTGTGTCCACCATTGTGAGCACTGAAACATTTATCAGGGCAACCTGATTCTGACCCTAAACCAATGGCCATAGTATAGCAATGGTATAGAGTGTTTTGTTTTTTTTCATTCGGATTTTTATTTTCTGTATTATGCTCACAAAGAATCGTAGTGGTAAGTCTGCAGTCGAAAATGCAATCATTGCAATTGGCGAGAGGAGTGATTGCACAAAAGTTGCATGTCTGTGCATGTCTTCATGCATGAGCTAACTTTTCTGGGGTCAGGGCATGTAAACTGTGCTTGAACATGGCGCTGGGTGCTCTAGTAAAAAAAAACCCTTCTAGACTCAGTTTTATTTTTAGCTGCAACTGGACTTGGGTTTATTTAAAAATAATCGAGGTTGTGTCAAAAACAACACAAAACAAGACTAATGCGTGAAATAAGTGATTTTGCTGAAAACGTTTGACATAAGTAAATGGAATCATTAATTCAATTTGCATTTGATCAAAATGCCATGTCACCATGGCAGAAGTGGTTTTGATGACATGCTTATGTTGTTTTTCTAGCGCTAAAGGGATTGTGTGCAGTTTATTCCAAATACAACCAAGAAAACTCCTCTTCCAGCTGACACATGTTACTAATTGTAGTTCAAAAGGGCAGATGTTATAAAACATGTCTACATTGTTGACATTTATAAATTCAACCGCATAAAAATTGTCGAAAATGTTTGTTTGGCTCAATAATTGGCATTCCCGATTGTCACTCGCTGTTGGTGTGCATGTCTGTGGTGTGTACACACACACAAGCAGTCACAAAAGGGTGCCCAACAGTTTGCAGTCATTGTGTGGTTATGCCGAGGCTGTACTTACAAATAGGGCTGGGTGACTTTATGATCGTGATGAGTGATCGCGATATATTTCAGGTCCATTACTGTGATCATCTGTGGCATATTAGATCAAACATGCGGAAATGTCTGTGACAGCAACTTTTTCCTGCTCCACTTAGGTTTGTAAGTTGCTGGAGAAGTAAACAGAACCCCTGAACATGGAGCTAATTGTGGAGCAGAACGAGGGCAGCAAAATAGATGTCAGCCGTGACCTGGATTTATCCTTCCAAGATGAGGCTATGTTTCGATTAAAATGCCCTATGGTTAGTTGTGTGGCATTGACTTGGATATCTCCAAAATAATGTGAAGTAAACACCAAGCCAATGTGCAAGGTATGTCGGACGTCGGTACCCTAAGAACACGCCAACACAACAAATCTGTTTATAATCATCTGAAGAGGTACCAGCCAGGTGATTATACAAAAAGCGTGAAAATGCAAGCAGAATCTGCCAGCACAGTCCAACTGGTACTAGCGGTACACCAGACCAATCTGGTTTGGACTAATCTTTAGATATTTTTTTTGTCTCATTTCCAATTTGTCTCTTTGCTTTCTGAAGCTCTACTATAAACTTCAATATGATCCAACAGAGCAAATGTAAATTCTTGCAATTTTTCAGCAGGTCAGTAGTGTGTACAGCTATAGTATATTCTTATTAGTACTGTCAAATGTTTAAAATGTTTTATCAGATTAGTCAGTTTTCAAATTAATTAATTGGGGCTCACAGGCAAGCGCCTGGTGGCCAGGTCTTCACCCGTGGGACCTGGCCGGGCCTAGCCCGAAGAAGCCACACGGGAACTCCCCCCCGCAGACCCACCACCTGCAGGGGCAAGCATAATGGTCCGGTGCTGTGTGATTTGGGCAGTGATCGAGGGCGGGTGTCCGGGCGACCTGGTCTTCGGCGGCCGAATCTGGTTCTTGGGACATGGAATGTCACTTCTCTGGTGGGGAAGGAGCCCGAGCTTGTGGAAGAGGCGGAGAGATT
>QODF01000131.1:822525-868560 GCA_024372805.1 Oostethus manadensis
AGAAGGCCCCCGGGAAGACCTAGGACACGCTGGAGGGACTATGTCTCACAGCTGGCCTGGGAACGCCTTGGTGTCCTCCCGATGGAGCTGGAAGAGGTCGCTGGGGACCGGGAAGTCTGGACTTCCCTACTGAAGCTGCTGCCCCCGCGACCCGGACCCGGATAAGCGGTGGAAAATGGATGGATGGATGGGTGATTAATCAGCATGTAGCTCTTCGGCCTCCTTGTTGCGCCTCCCTTCGCTAAGTGTGGTGATTTTTTTAACATCAAAGTAGGGGAAATGTGCGTTTTGAAAAAGAAGATGAAATATTGGACTCGCCACCAAGTCTGTGAATACATCTAGACTGTCTTCTGATGATTAGATGAGCAAGGGAGGGTTGAGGTAGGCTAGTGTAGCAGTGAGTCTCACTGCGTGGGAGACAAATAAGGTGAAGGATAGTTGAGTCTGAAACAAGTTACTGCGCAGTAAAATAAAACACTGTAATTAACGGGAGCATAGGAATACGTTTTATAACGACAAGTGCGCCGTAGCTCATAGGTTCACAGCCTGTGACACGTTAATCGCCGAGATGGAGACTCCAGGAGAGGCAGGTTATGAACAACATGTGCTTCTGCAAATACACCGTGGTAAAGTTGGATGTTTGCCTCCGCAGCTACAGCAGTAGTCCTCCCTCACCGGCTGCTGTCTCACGGTGCGACGAGCTCGCTCTGTAAATTCTAGGAAGTTTTCTAGGAACCATCAATAAATTACTACTTTGGTGAAGAAAAATGCAAATACCAGAAAAATCTCCCGTTCCCTTCAGGAAAAATCTTTACATTGTTGGTTAGTCGTTTTGAGAAAATAAGGTTTGCAAAGTCTCCAGATTTAGCGAGAAAATCGCTAAGTTGGCAAAACTGGGCTGTACATGAGATGGGAAGCCATTCACAGCTAGAGAGTACAAGACATAATTGTTCATCAAAATATCATAACATTTATTCTCCATTTTTTTAATTAGGAGAAAATTTGTTGTGGTATGAATGAATAAAAAAAAATAAAATAATGTCTAACTTTGTAAAGACAGTGAACAACAGGATTAATAGAATGGGTATTGATGACAATTCAGTGCATAAATAAACGGTATTGAGCAAACAACACTGATATGCAGATATATGAACTCTGACTTTTTTACCATAAAGTTGGCTACACTTTTTTAAATTTTATTTTGCACAAATAAGTTCTGTGTTTAAATTAGCTGAGAGTAGGTCTACACGTGTAGCTGCACTTCTGTTCGTTCTGTGGTTCTAACTTGTAACAATACAAAAGATTACCAAGTGTTTAGGTTCTGTAATGTTTTGCTGCTCCCGAACATTTTTTTTACCCTTGAAATAGGGGGTACGTGAATAAACATTTATACCATTAGCGCTGTTAATTACGAGTGCACCTGAATGCCTCACGGCACAAGGAGATGGAGCAGAGAGCAGAATGGAGACGGCACAGATTGTTCATTGCTCTGTTTGCATCATTCAAATAAATACATTTTATGATTATTTTGTGCAATAGGAGTGTTTAATCTTAAAGACTTTATTTAAACTTGTGTTCCAACCTGCACGGTGCAGCAGGGACAACCTGTCACTATGCGTGGGGATTCCCCCCCAAATGAGGCTTTGTTGTTGGCTGTATGTATTTTTGTATATCTGATATTTGTAAACTTTTTTCCTTCAACTGATTATTACATTGAATTGGTATTTTCCTAAAAACATTGGTAATTTTTTTTTTCAGTCCACAACGTTAATATTATTATCAAAACTTTTAATTGTAAAAAAAGCAAGGCTAATGTAAACGTTAAATATTTTCTATTTACATTTTTATAATTTTTACCATCCATTCCATACCAACTTTTTGCCATCTTATGCCAGTTTAAAAAAAATGTTATTTCCAGTTACAATACACTCCTTCAACTATACTAATGTGAACTAAAAATTCATTTTGACCAATAATTTTGTATTTCGACCCTTTAAAGAAACGATTATTATGTTAAATCATCTAAAACATTTTTTCCTACCTGAATCAGTTTTCTTGGTGTATTTTTTACTCTGCCCACGTATGATGAGGACAAAAACCAGCAACAGAATGAAGATGAGGCCCACCAGCGCGACCACGACCAGAAACCACCATTCCTCGTAGAAGGGCGACACTTTCTGGGCTGAACACAAACAACATCACCAATGAAAACACGGACCGGGCAATTACCTCACATCTACATGTTCATTTGAATTTTTATTATACTGTTACTTCTCAACCTGATATGGAGGGCGATGGCAGGCTGGGGGAGCCGTAGCCATAGTCATTGACCGCGATAACTCGAAAATCGTAGGTGATGCCCTCTCGCAGCATGTCCAGGTTGAGGGTGTAGGACGTGACTTCTTTGGGGATGTCTTTGATGAAGATGTCCCACAGTCCCTCATCTTAAAAACCAAACGACTCACATGCAAATCTGTAAAACACTCGGTGGTTTTTCTTTATTGTTTTTGTTACTCACCAGATGGTCTGGCTTCAATGACGTATCTCGTCACGGGAGCACGGCCTTGATCGCCGCTGGTCCAGTGCAATGTGAGTGCAGAGCCATACCGAGAAATAAAGGGCTCTCCAGGAGGGCCCGGGGCTCCTTGGGGTAGGTCAGAAAGTAAAGTAGTGAGGAGGTGATCTGTTAGCAAGTGTTTTTATGACTTTTTTTCCAACCTTCCCCTGGCCCCGTGGTGATGTTGGCCTCCACTTCGGGCCCGTAGGTGAGCGTTTTGGCTCGGATACGGAAGTTGTAGGTGACGCCGTCAGACAGGTCCTTGATCTTCATCCACAAGGGGGCACTGCCTTTAACATCCACTGTCACTATCTTACTGACACCTGGAGTGCGAGGAGAGGAGTCTGTACAGAAAAGACTCTAGATAGATGCATTCTGTAAGATGTAAGGTTGAAACACACCTGTCATGTTCGGTTCGGTTTAAAGGAACTCTGATGCGTTTGAACATTATCATCTGAACCCTGTGTGCACCAAACAAGCGGACCAATATCTGTGACTTGTTGTGTGCGCCTTTAAGAAGCGGGGCATCGGAAGCGACGTCAATTAGCTACATTGGACTGAAATACTCTGGCTGAGTGTTAGCAATGTGGAAAGCAGCCTCTTTGCTGGCAAGCGCGAGTGGCCGACAGCAGCTCCTGTGGGAATGTTCACTGCAGGACTCAATGCTAACATGTGAGTCTATGTTATGTCTTATCTATGTTTAAGATGTTTTATTTTCTATTATTATGTCAACTGTATTGGCCAATAGCAGTGTAAAATGCTAAAACCCATTCTCATTCTAATCGACTATACAGTACATTTAAAGCATCTAATATCATTTTGCGCATGGAACATGTTGGCAAAAGTAGGCTGTCCCAAACCTCTCTTCTTCCGATATGATACACATATTGCAGCCTTGAAAATCGGCCGATACCTACTGGCCGATACCTTACCTTACATTACAGGTAATGTAATGTAAGGTAATGTTTCATTAGTGCTTGTTGTCATTACTGCCGCCAAGTAACCAGAATACCAGAATAATAATATCACCTGAATGTCAGTATGTTTTGACTAATGATGAACCACAGTCCACAAAACAGTGATCATTTATTAGGTTCTGAAAAGCCACGGTATAGCGAGGGAGGACTGTATAGTTTTACTGACAATGAAGTGGCGGCTCGACATGATATTGCAAGACTTTGTTAGTATGCTAGCAAACGCTCCTGTTGTGATCACATTGGCTCTATCCAGGCGCTGCAGGATAGGCGTGCTGGGGCGGACGACTGCTTGCATCGGCGTGCCGAAGATTTGAGATGCAGGCTGAGATGCTTCCATCCAATTTCTATGCCACTTATCCTGACCGGGGTCGCAGGAGTGTGCTGGAGCCTATCCCACCCGACTTTGGAATGCTTTATTTTTAAATTATTGATATTGGCCTGACATCCAATATTGGGGCACTCCTAGTCAAAATGTCAATAATATAATGAAAAAAGTAACGATTATTATCTTAACTTTTTGCATTTTTTACAGCTAAAAGACACATTCAAAAAATACAAATGCTCTTCATCTCAAAATTGGGACAGAATATGAATACCTCTAATTTACCATTAGTTCTCGCTCCAAGTCAATCTGGCCAATTTGGTATTATTGCCGTCGCAAACCTGCACATTAAAATAGAAATACACCTTTCTTTGCTTGGAGACAAGTCGCGGAGAGACCATAACAACCTCGGCTCAGCATTCCACCTCTGCCCCCAATTACTTAACAATCTGCTGCAGACGCCACACACTTAGGCAGCCATTAGTCGTGTTCCTCTCACAGAGAGCAAGCCGTGCATGATATATACATTGCAGCTGCATTTTTACGAGAACACATCATACTCTGCACCGTCATAATTCCTTAGGTGTGTCATAAACGCCGCATGTGCTATCTGTCTGTAAAAGATGAGAGTTTAAAAGAACCCCCAGGCTAGAGAGGAGGTAAATCACCAAGTGTGCCGGGAAGGCGGAAGGTAATGAGTTTCTCACCGTCAACTGGTGTGCATGGCTCGTAAACCAGGCGGTAGCCCTCCACAATGCCGTTGGCCTGTTTGGGCTCTCCCCAGGACACGTTGACGGAGGTGGTGGTCAGCTCGCTGAAGTGGATGAAGCTGGGGGCACTGGGAGCTGTAGGGTTTCCGAAGCAGGATTAGACAATGGAACCGCTAAAGTGGCACACACTCGACAAGTTGTCCTATCAGAAGTAATAGGACAAAGAAATAATCTGTTCCACGGTCAAACTGCGTCCATCATAAAACCTTTAGTGACTACAGAGACCTTTTAGTTTCATTTAGCAAGCCAGTCTAGCTCAAGTAGCATTCTCAACTGTAGTGGAAGTCGAGGTGGAAACAATAAAACACTCTTTAAGGCTTTAATGAGGAATGATGACAGCATCATCGGAAGGGGTTTTGCATCACTCGTCTCATTTTTTATCTGTTCCAGAGTCAAACTGTCACCTTCGGTGTGGAGGCAACATTTTTGCAAAAAAGAAGTAAAGCACTACTAATAGCAAAAACAATTCCTACTTTAGGTCACCAGTACCTTTCCATGCACTAAAAAATAAACATATTATTGCATGAATTGGCGTTATGATATCTTTTAAACATGCGTTATTAGACATGAATTAGATGTATTTGTCATTTAAAAGTTAGATTAAGATACCTAGTTTATGCCACGGGAAACTGTTTCTTCCTCTTGCATTTCTGTGCTACTGGAACGGATCCAGCGTTCTGCACACACGCCAGTCTCCAAGTGGGTCATGATTGGGTAGAAATTGCTCAATGTTCGCTGTATGCACATTGCTGGTGGTTGGAGTGGTAGTAGTGGTGTGTTTCAATCTTCACTGGTTGTAATTTCAGCTACGATATAAATTGTCGCCCACGAAGGTGGAGAAACACAGACGTACTTTGTTTACCGTTAGTGGCACTTAAATACATAAAGTACAGTACGTATGAACGCAGGAAGCCAAGACGGTCAAGCACGGTGACACAAAAAAGTAACCATCACCTTGCGGCGACCCTGTATGGTTTCCGTGCAAATCGGTGGGCATCCATCACTTCAACGGAGCGCAACGTAGCTTGAAGAATTCCAATTGCCAACGAGACGCGGTTGCCAGGTCTCGTGCGATAAACAAAAACAAGCCCCGAGGAACAAGAAACTTGGGAGTTTCCAAGAGTCCTCCCAAAAAACAAGCCCAAATCACTTGTACAGTAATAGGTGAACCTGGTGATGTTGGCTGAAAGGACGTAAGAACTGAACAAGCCAAACTTTTACCTGAGGGGAGCAAAAGGGCCTTCTAGTGTTCGGGGAGGTACGCAGCACATGCGCATGGGGACGTCAGGCCGAGGTGCGAAAACCGGAGAAACCGAATTATTTCAGTAACTGACTACTTCAGTGCACGGAAACGCACTGTGCGTGCACGTGCACGAGCGGGCGTGTTACAGGTACGTGCCTGTGCACGAGCCACGAATGTGTGACATTAAGCCACTCCCCTTTTCCAGGCTGAGCAGAATCCTGTATCCCGTTCACGTCCAATCCTAATTGTGACAGGATGGATATTTTTTTCCCGTCTCTTCTCTGAGACCACCATTGGCAACATATTCTAGACTCGGTCTGTGTTCTTGTGTTTTCCGGGTGATAAAGGTCTCATTTGGAGGGATGGCAGCTTTAAGGCAACATGCTCTGTAGTACTTCTGTTTTAGTAGTAGCAGTTTAGTAGTATGTGTGTGTAGAACGGGCCACAGACTTGTTTTACCTAAACTAGCAACTCCTCCTGAGACTTTTTTTATCCGGCTAAATGATGCGATTTTGGATACAATTCACAAAAGCTTATGGGTTTTGTGCTGGCTCTCTTCCCAGAATACTCTTGTGAGGAGAGCCAAAACTGTTGATTGTGGGGTTTCTCCTTCGCCACCAGTGTCGCAGCCGGATGCACTAACTGTGTTTTAGACTTTCAAAACCGAAGCGGTGTGGGACAGAATCTCGTTAACTAATGAAGAAAGGCGCCTTTGTGTGATCAGGGGCTGAAATGCTAATCAGCGCAGCTCTCGCTTTATTATTCATTGCTCTGTGAGTTCCTCGCCAGGCGATGCTGAGAGCATCTCTCATGCAAACTCCTTGTGAGAGAGGGTTTTACATTTTGTCGGTGATGGCGTTTCCATTCCTCTTTCTTTTCTTTTTTTTTGACCGCAGGCACACATTGTGAATAAATAGTGAATAAATACCCTTGAGCAAAGGCCGCAACCGATGTGTGTTTTACCCAACGAGGATGCGCAGGGGTCACAGCCACACACATTTTTCCACGGCTTCTTAAGCCTGTAGTCGTCTGCATTCGTTCACTTAGACCGCACCACACTGTCTAGTACTGTTCTGTTACACATCTGCGCACTATGTACTGTTTATTACATTGTAGTGCGGCCCGTTGCACTTTTATCATTTCTACCTGATGCTGCAATATTTACCCTTATTGGGGTATGTATTCATATATTTGACTTTTATGTACTCATTTTTTATCCATTTTTTTTTCCAAGCTCAAGTCTACGCTATTTTTTGCAGTTGCGGCCCAAGAGTCACCTGCTTGCTGAGTCCGCCCTCTAGTGGGCAGAGATCGCGGGCCGTCCCCGGCCGCGTTGAAGGCGGCCACGCTGATCATGTAGGTGGTGTAGCCCGTCAGGTTTTTCAGCTTGACTCCCAGCTCCGGCAGGAACAACGTGCGCAGACGCTCGGTCTCGTTCTGAAGCTGAAACTCCCAGAAGTAGATCTGGAAAAGGGAGTTCAAGGATGCGGCAGCGGGGAAATGATGAAGGTTTGGCCGATTGTGGAGCAAGATTGCATTAGATGTTTACCTTGTACCCTTGTATGTCTCCATTCTGTGTATCCAGAGGAGGGGGGTCCCATGTGACGTCCAGCTGGGTGGCAGTGGACGACTGGACCACAACATTCTGTGGTGGAGCAGTTGGGACTAGGAGATTGTGAAGCAGCACTGAATTAGCAGCCACGCTGAAACAGGTGAGCATGTAATGGATGCGTAATGAGGGAAGACACACCTGCCTCGCCCACAAACACCTCCTGCGGTGCGCTGCTTGGACCCTCCCCCACTGCGTTGTACACACTGAGTCGGATCTCGTAGCGCTTGTGTTTACTCAAATCTGTGTGGAGAGAAGGCCGCCTTAGATGGAGAGAACAGTTAAGAAAAAAGAGCAAAAATGTATGTCAAGTCTAGAAACATGCGGTGGTAGTAATAGTGCCTGTGGCGAGACGACATAACACTCTCAAATAAAAAGGGGTGGGAATATAAAGGCAGGCGGATGAAAAGATGCGCTTGTTGTGGGGACATTGGGAAGACTTTTTTTTTACTGTGGAAAATAATGACAAGGCAGATTCCATCCATCCATCCATTTTCCTCCGCTTATCCGGGTCCGGGTCGCGGGGGCAGCAGTTTCAGTAGGGAAGTCCAGACTTCCAGGTCCCAGCGACCTCTTCCAGCTCCATTGGGAGGACACCAAGGCGTTCCCAGGCCAGCTGTGAGACATAGTCCCTCCAGCGTGTCCTAGGTCTTCCCGGGGCCTTCTCCCGACCGGGCGTGCCCGAAACACCTCACCAGGGAGGCGCCCGGGAGGCATCCGAACTAGATGCCCGAGCCACCTCAACCGGCTCCTCTCCATGTGAAGGAGCAGCGGCTCTACTCTGAGCTCCTCCCGGATTGCCGAGCTCCTCACCCTATCTCTTAGGGTGAGTCCAGCCACCCTACGAAGGAAACTCATTTCCGCCGCTTGTATCCGCGATCTCCTTCTTTCGGTCATGACCCATAACTCATGACCATAGGTGAGGGTGGGAACGTAGATCCATCGGTAAACAGAGAGCTTTGCCTTCCGGCTCAGCTCTCTCTTCACCACGACGGTCCGGTACAGCGACCGCATTACTGCAGATGCTGCACCGATCCGTCTGTCGACCTCACGCTCCAACCTTCCCTCACTCGTGAAGAAGAACCCGAGATACTTAAACTCCTCCACCTGAGGCAAGACCTCACTCCCGACCCGGAGGGTACAGTCCACCCGTTTCCGACCGAGAACCGTGGCCTCGGTTTTGGAGGTGCCGAGTCTCATCCCAGAAGCTTCACACTCAGCTGCAAACCGCTCCAGTAAACGCTGAAGGTCACGGCCTGATGAGGCCAAGGACAAGGCGGATTGTAAAGATGAAAGCAACACACACACACACACACGAGGCTCAACAAGAGTGGGGGATGTTGTGAGCGATTGTAGCAAAGGCTCGGTTAGTGGGGAATAAAATACACAAACATGACACACAACAGATTGGGGAGGTGTGGTGGGGCCATAAAAGGAGATTTCAAACTTACTGTCAAGTTCATACTGGGCGAGGGAGGATTCGCTTAAGTTCCTGATATTGTAAGGTGCTGGAGTTTCAGAAAAAGAAAACTTTACACACTTGCTCACATGATCTTAAAAGAGCAAAATGTATGTGTGTAACGGTGCAGGTATTCGTAGACGGATTTCAATGCAGAATATTCAGTACCCACAACTCTCACATGGTACACAATGAGACAGTCGGGAAGTGTAAGGGGCCATTGTCAAGTGTCTACTCTGACAACAAATAGTGCGGTCCAGGCTTTGGAGTCACCGTTACACGCTAATAATAATCAATGTATTCATTTCATCCTTTCATTTCTCACCAGTGAGATCAGCCCAGCTTGGGGAGGGACCGTTAACAGTCCGAACTGTGAAGCTGCGTAGTCGGTCGTAGAACAGCTCTCGGTACCTGATCCTGAAGCCCAGCAGCACTCCATTGATGTGATCTTCAGAGGGGGACTAAAAAGCCAGATATTTATAATTGTTATTTGACATGAGTGGAATTGTTTGATTTTTATTATGATCTAACTCAAACATTACCTGCCAGCGGACCAATACAGACGTGGTGGTGTGAGGCGTTACGGACAGAATGATGGGGGCTTTGTCTGGGGCTACAGAAAAGAAGACAGAAATATAATAATTTCTTTAAAAAAGCAAAAAGACAGAGAAACCCAACAGAGAGCAAGGCGCCATCTTCAAAGTAAACACAGAGCTTGGTGCCATCAGGTATTCACTGTCAGCATGATACATAAAACATACATGTAAACATTTATTACAACCATCCTTGCTGGGAAAACTACAAAACAGCGGCAGACCCCATGTAGACAAGACAAATGCGACTTTGGACCACAGGAATTTCTACCGGATCGGACATTTACGATCCAAAGGGGTCACGCTGACTTCAGGTACTTCAATTTGAGCAGACAAAATTAAAAACCAATACGGGCCTTGCTCCGGTTTCCAACCTATGGACGTCAGATGTATTGTATCCATAGGTGTCTTGCTGTGACCTTTAAGCCCATGCACTTCACTTTAATCACGAGCCATTCCAAATAAATAGGGATCTTCTACTACTACTTTCAAACCCAGGTACTTAACTGGATTGGACAGCATTCAATTGAGTCTTGCTCTGACTTGCAATCCCCGGGGACTTCAATTGGCTCGGACTAAATCATTATTTAGTGTGCTGTGTTTCACATACTTCAATTGGATAAGACAGCATTTTTTAAATTAATGTGTCCTGTGCTGATTTCAACCTTGGATAGCTGACTTGAACTGAAAGAGACAGCATTCAAAATCAGTAGGGATCTTGGAATACCCTTTTTACCCTTAGTATTTCAATTGGATCGGATCAAGCATTCAAAATCAGGATCAATTTATCAATCAACCCAAAGGATCAACCCAAAATCAATTTATTTTGTCTTGTCTTTCAAAACCTTTCTTCTTCTTCTTCTTACATTTGATCAGAGGGAAAAATGGTGGTTTAAATTTTGGCATAAAACATTTTTTTATTTTTTTTTTACATATTTGACCTCAGCTACCTTTATGTCCAATTTTAGTTTTTGCACAGACTTTCAGATTCTTACTTTGATGAAAAACAATACTCAGCTTAATTATAATATTTTTTGTTTTAATCATAAAAAAAGGCCCTGAAAAGTTGAAACAAGAGACAGCACCTTTCGAGCCGCAGCAGACACGTTGGTGAAGTTCTTACCATCCTGTAGTGTGGTGATGGCCTCACTCTCCCGACTGTATTCACTGTCTCCAATGTCATTGGTCGCCTTAACACGAAACTGGTAGGAGGTGAAGGGCTTTAACCTTTCAAAGACATGAATCATCTCATCTAATTGGTCGTTGTGAAAGATACTAATATTTCAAGCTGGTGTCACATTTACCTGTCCACGGAGTAGGAGTTAATCTCATGGCTGACAGACGCAGAATGGACTGTCCAGTTGCTGTCTGGCAGTTCTCTGTACTGCACTGTGTAGTAACGAACCGGGGAGAGGCCATCGCTGCCTGGTTCCCATGACAACAGCACCCTGCGAGCCTGCACTTCCTCCTGAGGCACGACGGGCCGGCTGGTGGGTTGAGGTCGTGCTGAAGGGAAAGCACAAATGCTGATTTTCCACATGTTGTGTTTTCTGGGTGGTCCCCTTTTAAAACACCTGACCCTTGCCTCTAACCTCGCTTTTCTGTCGTGACCACCAAGGCCTCAGCTGCTTCCCCCCAGCCTTTACGTGTTTGAGCAGTCAGACGAAAAATGTAAACCGTTTCAGGCTTGAGCCCCGTCGCTGTGTATTGCCGAGCGCTGGGGCTCAAAACATCGACAGTGGCAGCGCTGGTGCTGGAAGAGTTTCTCCTGTATGTGATCTGATAGGCTGCGAAACAACAACATTCTGACAAACCATCTTCTTGTATCCAAATGATGGTAAAAACATAAAAACTCACCCAGAATGATGCCATTTGGTTGGGAAGGAGGTTGCCAGATGAGCCTGACTGACGTTGTTCTGACTTCAGGAAACAGGATGCCAACTGGAGGACCTGGAACTGCAACGCCACAAAGTATGTTAAGTATATTAATCAACATAATTTTCTGTTTTCTGTTATCAAATTACCATCATCCAGTGTCCTCTCCAGGATGGATGGCGAACTGCTCCTTCCATCTCCAATACGAGTGAATGCCAGGACACGGATCTCATAGAGTACGTACTTGCCCAAACCTGTCAGCTGGACACTGTGACTCGTGTTGCCATCCACTGTCCAGAAGTTGGGTGTTGCTTCTGAGTCCTTCTCTTTGTAGATAACCTAGCAATGTAGGCATAGTCCATCAGTGGAGACCTGTAGTAGTTAGCAGTGGGAGCAGGATTGCTCGCTGACCTTGTATCCTAGGATGAGTCCGTTGCGGTCTGGCTCTGAGACCTCACCCCAACGTACCAGGATCCTGCTGGAGGTGGTGGCAAAGGCTGACACATTGGTAGGACCACTGGACGGCACTAAAAGAACATGTGGAGTTTAGATACTGAATGCCCAGCTTTCTACATTCCACTGACTGGTCAATTTTGCTAACCAGACTCCCTGGTCCTGCCATGGACAAGTTGGCTCCAGGGTCCAGATCCAATTCCGTTGATGGCCTGAACTCGGACCTCGTAATCCGTCCACTCCTCCAGGTCTTCAATGGTGAACTCTCTCTCCTGACGGTCCATGATAACATGGGAAAGAACTCCTCCTTTAGACCCGGATTTGGAGTATTGTATCCGGTAGCCGACCAGATCTGGATTCCCATTGTACTCCCACTCTGGAAGAGGCTGGGGGAATGTCGAATATTGTTATTGCATCATCATGCGTGGAAAAACACAGCACTTTGGTGAAAACATACCACCCATCGAAGCCACAGGCTGGTCTCACTGGCCGTGCGCAGGGTGACGTTGGCGGGGCAGATGTCCGGGGGAGCCTGCAGGGTCTGGATCTTTCTAGAAGGTTGACTGGGGGGGCTGGTACCCACAATGTTCAACTGTCTCATTCTGAACCTTGGGTCAAGAAAAGCAGTTGTAGAGTACTCCCACATATTACATATTACTCACACTCTCATATTACTAGCGTTTGTGCTAACGTGTCCACCTGTAGAAGGTGTAAGGGTTCAGGTCCAAGACCTCCATGGATCTGGCATCAGGCTTGTTGGCCAGCTGATGGATCTTAAGCCACTCTTCATTCTCGCCAATGATACCAATCTGTAATGCACATGGGCAAGCTGGTGATGTCAGCAGATTCACAGTCGGCCTACTGGAACTGATTGGTCACAATAACGGTCACAACGTTAGATACACCTGCCCCATCTACTGAGATCCAACATACAAGCTTGATTATCTTTAAGACAAGATACTTTGCAATATTTTAAGATATTACTTTGCAATATTTTCTTGTATTGGATCTTATAAGACTGTGCAGGTGAGTCCTACCTGGGCTTCCACCTGCCAGCAGGAAATGGACGTCTTGCCGTCATAACCTGGCTTGAATTGCAGATTGACGGCGCGAGCACCAATATTGGAGATGGCTAAATTGGTTGGGGGGCCAGGTAGCTCTGTGGCAAAAAGATATTTAAAAGAAAATAAAGGGAATAAACTGGAAACTTGCCAGATGCAAAGTTAGTTGGAACTCAGAGACGCATCTTCCGTTTGAGAACTTTTTCTGGAGCAACTATCAATGACAGGTTAGTTTTTAAACATGATTTTTAATAGGATGGAGGACAATCTCTCTAATTGTTCTAGACTCCTGTTGTAGCTAAGTTTTTTCCTTCATGCTGCGTCCATGTGGGATGCACTGAACATGCCTATTTTTTAATGTCGCTGACTGCGGTTGTGCAGAGTCTCATACTTTGCACGTTGTTATTATACAGATGTTTGTGCCACGTAGAAATGTCCAGCTTTACAAATGTTATCGTTACCAGCATTACCTAACTGAATTCTCATTTGCAAACGTATCAAGACCTAACTTCTCTTACTTGTTCCTAGTTGAAAATTGGATTATTTTACAGTAGTCGACTAACGGGGGCCATGCTTTCGTGACTTGTTGAAACTAAATCTTTAACATAAATATGGTGGTTTTTACAGGCCTTACATCAAAGAGAAGAGCAAAAAGTCCCCCCTCCAGACCCGTCCGCGATAAGTCGACTTCCCCGAAGTACGATTTAGTATTATGACATTCTAAAAAAAATGTCACTTTATTATAGTTGTGCAAACATGAAATAACACCCCTATAGTCACTTTTATACTTGTAATGTTCTTGGCTGTAGTGGATAAAATATTCAATAATAATACACGATAACTTACTGTTAAGATTTGGGAAAGTTCCTTGGAATAGGCCACACTCCACCATTAAACAGCCATCATTTATTGTTTAATTAGTTTTTGAAATAGAGCAGTATTCCAACTGTGACGTACCAAGGGATGACTGTATTGGTATTGGTTTGATATCAGTATGGGAAAGTGTTATATCAGTCGGTATACAGGATAGCAGATATCATATAAACAGCCAATATCGAGCATCTCTACTTTTTTCTATTTCCATTATTTCCTATCAAGAAATGTTTTGGGGTTTTTTCGTGTTAGTATAAAAAGTAAGGTGTTTTCAAGTAACCCTTTTCCAAGATTCTCAAGCTAAAGTTTCCCAAACAAATTGTCCACTTTTTGGATTTCAAAATTAAATAAATCATTGGGGATGGATTGGGTGTACAGTATGAAAGCACTAACCTGGTGGGACACCAGAGGAGATTGTGGAAGCCGAGAGCTGACCTTGACCTTTGGAGGTCATGGCGGCCACCTGAATGGTGTATGTGGTCAGCGCGGTGAGCCCCGTCACCTTGTACTCTTGAGTTGGGTTGGGCAAATAGTGGGTCACCCTTGTGTTGGTTCTGTTGAACTCCTCCCAGGAGATGCGATAGCCTGGAGGATAAAACAAATGGAAACAATAGCAGTCAGGCTGAAATCCAGAGAAGTTATTTGTAAAAGAAATCACCTGTGAGAAGACCATTTTTCTCCTGAGGCTCCTTCCAGCTGACTTTTAGGGAAGTATCCAAGATGTCCGTGAAGCTGAGGTGTCCCACAGCACCAGGGGCTGTAAAAATGATGAAACGAAAGAGAAAGAGAAGGTAAACGAACCATAATAATAAATCAATCAATCAATCATAAACAATAAATAAATAGTAAAATGGGATCACCACTCCCATTTTACTAGGGGAGACACTCACTGTCCTCGTGGGTGCGTAGCCGCTGAGGCGTACTACGTGGGCCGTCTCCTGGCGTGGTAAAGCACAAAACCGACGTGTAGTACTCTGTGAACTTCTTCAGACCTGATATGTAGCCGACGTGGACGCTATCTTGGAAGTTGGGACGTGCTGTCACCATGGTGGCCTCGCTGGCCCGACCGGGTTCCCATGCCAAAAGCTGGAAAGATTGAGGGTGTACTCACACTTGGCCATTTGTACTGTGCTGCGCTTGAACATCCTGTCCTGGACTCTGCTGGCCTGCACTCACACTGAACAATCATTTTGCTTCTGCCAAAACTTCTATTCTGCTGCTTCACTGCAACTTCCCAGACTTTGTGGCTTACCACCTTGCTTGGTGCAGGGCGGTGGCTGTTAATAATTACTTGCGAAGGAAATGGATGAAGTGATACGTCTTTGTTACGTACATGCTCTGAGTTTTGGCCTTGGAATTATTCTGATCATTCCCACTGGTGTTTGTTAAGAAATGTATAGATTATCATTTGGAACGTGTGAGGAACACTAGCATTAGTCATTCTAGGACTAGGCTAAGTTGCACACATGCATGTGCGTGTGCATATAATCGTGCTGTGTGCTGCACTGCCTCTTCCCACCAGGCCAGAGGAGCGGAATTGTTCCAAACTAGCCAAATATGCTGGACTTTAAGTGTAAAATGGCCCCAAGCATGGTACAATTGGCAGAGAGGGGGGGGGGGGGGTAGCTTAAGAGTGTCTTCTACCTCTGGCCACTAGAGGTAATTAGTTAACAGAGCGGGGTGCTCACCTTGTAACCCTGGTTGATCCCGTTGATAAACTGAGGGCTGGGGGCACTCCAGGTGAAACGCACAGTTGTGGAGTTGACAGCCTCAGATTGCACATTGCCTGGTGGTACTGTGGGCACTGATCCCGAGGGTAGTGGGTGCAGGGAAAGAAGGAAAGGAGGATTAGGATAATGGCAGAGAAAGCAAAAATGTCACATATTCATACTCTAAGATGGTTCCATGTTGAGTGTGAGAGCGATCGCCTCAGGCGCTTCCTAGGTCAACCGTGCTGCATTTTGTTTGAACTGAACACGTCTTTGTGATGCAAGGCCAGAACGACAATCAGGAAGTTGCCCACTCACTGGTCAGCACATGCACTTTCCTCTATTCTCTGTGAGGCCATTGAGCACATTACAGACCCCCTTTTTTGCATTTTTAATGGCACAAATTAAAAAGGCGAGTCCAAAATAAGCCCATTGTGATTCACTGGCAGCGGCTTGGATGATGAAATTAATATTTATTTTTGGCAGGGGAATGAGGATGAAAATATAATGATGTTGCCTTTTGTACTTTCCAGGAATCAAAGTCTTTTTCAGAAATCATTATTCACAATAACACATTTTCAACACGTGCTGGAATAGCAGGGCTGCACAGCGCCAACATTTCCCTCGCTTATGCATCTGCAAATTACTGGTGCGCATCCTTTTGCTCCTAAAGTAAATTATTGCAAAATGGATCAAACTGGAGTAATCTGTTTGCGCATCTCTGCATGTAAATCTATTCATAGACAAGTCTCCCACAACCTTGTTCTGTTTTTACATCGGCAACCTGCAAAACACAGAACTCTTATGTTGACGTGCGATGACGTCTCAGCAGAAGAAATGCTGGAGTTTTGCTGGAAAGCTGACCGACATTGCGTCCAGTGAGAAATGAAAACCGAGATATATTTTCAAAGTGGAACCAAGGAGGAAGAGGGAACTGGTGAGAGGAATGTGGGAGAATTGAGTGGCCTTAGCACTAGTCTTACAGACAGTGGGAGCAAGGTTTACAAGCTTGAATCAGATTGGATCAAACTCCTCTCTTGGTTACAGTTTGGGATTATTGCAAAGGTCACAAACAGGCAGGTAAAACCACAGATTTGTATAAGCAGACGCCTCATCCAACCATGAGTTGTACGTCAACGTCGCCGCCATATTGAATGTGGCAAGAGTCTGAGTGTAGAAGTGTATGATGGGTTGTGCTGCCCGGACCAAATCCCAGGGAATAACCTTTCACTGGTAAAACTTAACAATTACCTTTTGTAGTATTTGGCCCGTAGACTGAATGATTTGGCCATTATAATCGTTTTGAGCAAATAAATAGCCGACGTACTTTCCCTCACATTTCATTTATTTCAATTAATGAATTAATGTATTTATTTATTTTAATTGGTTATGCTCCTGGTGGCATATATTTTTATCAAAACGGTTGAACTCAGCTCAGTTTACATACCCATGGTCATAAAGGAACAGGAGGAAGAACAATCTTACATTACCAGAATATATTTATTGTTATTTCACCAGAAAGTGATTCATGCAAAGAATACGCAAGAAGAATTGAGTAAAAATGTTTACGAGACATTATAATACATTATTATGCACTATACAGTAGTAAAAACTGTAAACATTTTAGGACACTCACTAAAAGACTTTATATTTCAAATGGTGAACGCAAGATTTTTAAATTATATTATATTTTTCTAAATGTATTTAATAAAAAGAATATTTTGAAAATGAAATTCAGTGCTGGGCCGCACGGTGGCTGAGTGGTTAGCACATTGGCCACACAGTCAGAAGATCTGGAAGACCTGGGTTCAAATCTCCGTTGGGCATCTCTGTGTGGAGTTTGCATGTTCTCCCCGTGCGTGTGTGGGTTTTCTCCGGGTACTCCGCTTTCCTCCCACATTCCAAAAACATGCATGTTAGCTTCATTGGCAATTCTAAAATTGGCCATCATTATGAGTGTGAATGTTTGTTTGTCTATATGTGCCCTGCGATTGACTGGCGACCAGTCCAGGGTGTACCCCGCCTCTCGCCCACAGTCTGCTGGGATAGGCTCCAGCATCCCCGTGAGCCTAATGAGGATAAGCGGTATAGAAAATAAATGAATGAATGAAATTCAGTGCTAAAAAAAATAAAATACCTTGCATGTGGTGACTAAGTTTCAGCCAAACAGGGTTTACCCTCACTGTGAAGGGCCACAAAATGCTTTCTCATTAGGGCAAAACAAAGAAAATAACGTACACTTTAACCTTAACTTCCTATCTGCTTTAAAACAAAAGATATGGCAAAATATTTTTGCTAGAATGATCTCCTGATTTGTTGCATATGTTGCAGCAGGATTGCTGAGAATCTCACTGACAACCTTGCACAATATAATCTTGTATTTACAGATACAGTATACAGTACAATATGCAGTACTGCATAAAGCAGTCTGTCTACTTCATGCTTCCTTACTATTCACAATTTCTTGACTTTCTATCTTATTTTGTTGATAGGGGTTATTTAAAGGCTAACATCTGCACACAACTCTTCCCTGAAGTCAGTGTAAATAAATAATTAAAAAATACTGAAAATGCTACAGTCTGCCTGCTGCTAAGTGGCTGTCTATGATAAGTGAATGTGAGCAAGGTGTGGAACAGAATGGGAAATGGAATCACTTTCAATTTCCTATTGGGAGAGCTCTTGAGACTTTCCAGTCAGTCAGTCAGTGTGTGTGCACGTGTGAGTGTGTGTTTGTGTTGCTCAGGGTGTCTCCTACTCATGATGTGGATTTTACATGACAGGAAATTGAGGAGATATGAAAGTGTATTAAGCCTTTTTACATCTTTACATATGGGGAAAAGGAATTTCAATCCCTACCAGGAGAAATATCCCTGCCTGCAGCATTTCTAATGTATGCATTGCATTTTTTGGGGGATGGTGCAAGGTCATTAAGATTATTTTAATGCAAAATGTCCCACAATCAGTCCTATTGTTTAATTCTAAATGAATAAAGTCGACCCTTGCCACGTCTCAGTTCAAACATTACGCCCACTCTATTAAAAAAACCCATTTTAAATTACCACTGTTTTTTGGTTAGGTTTAGGCCCATTATTAGTCAAAACATATTGAAACGAGTCATATGTAGTATCCCGGTCACCAGGCATCAGTAGTGTTGCATTGATGAGACATTGCCTTACTTTTCTACTTTGCATTGCCTTACCTAACACTGCATAGTCAGCCATGGCATGTCAAACATTCATTCATTCATTTTCTGAATGAATGTCATGTCAATTATGTCAAACATGACATAATAAAAAACAAGTTCTCCTCCGAGTCCGTGTGGAAGTGGTAAATTTCTGGCTTCTTATTTAGTCCTTCCCCACACTGAAACCCTTTCTAAAGGTTGGAATAAAAAAATGGAGGCTAATTAGTTAGCTTGGTAGCATGCTTGGCTTAAAGCGGGAGCCATCTCTTGTGTCCCTGCAGAGATCTCACAGCCTGCACATAAGAGTTGGGCAATGTGGTGTAAACAAAGAATAATAGGAATGTAAAAGTGATTATAGGGGTATTATTTCATGTATACAGTACTCTAGAAATGGTAAAAAAAACATATTTTGAATATGCTCATTAGAGTTGCGGGTGTATGTTGGAGCCTATCCATGATATATCTTATTTGTTCTCATAATAATAAAACATACCACACAAATACAGCACGATCCAGCCATGCCGCAAGTGCAACAATCGATGTGACTGGCACATGGAACACATTGGTTCCAACTGCACTCTATTCGAGATTGGAACCAATAGTAAAATCATTCAAAGTAAGACTTCTTCTCAAATGATCCTGCCAATAAGCACTTATTGCCCTCTGCAGTTGATTAAAAAAGATACAAAAGAAAATAGGTGACAGCAGTTTGACACGGGGCACAAAATCATTTTCTATGGGGGAAATAGTTTGTAAATCCAAACATAATTGTGTTGGGCTCGGGATGTTACACTGTTAAAAAGTAAGGTGCTTTCAAATAAACACCCCATAAATGTCCTGTCTAAATGCATTATTTTTGTACTTTTGTCAAATTCACCTAAACTCCTACGTGTAGCCTATGGAGAAGGAATTTGCAAAGTAAAATCAGCAGAGTTTTCACCTCAATTTAGCAGAATGGAACCTTTTTGAGGACGATTTTCCTTTATCTCGCCGACTAATGCGTGACTTTTAATAAGATCATTCAAGTAAAACAAAGACACAGGTAATGACGTTGTGCTACTCACCTCCTTGCAATGTCCACTCTGTCACCTTGTGGCTGTACACGCCCTTCCCTGCCCCGTTGTAGGCTGCCACCTCAATCTCGTAGTTGGTCCAGATGATGAGGTCCTCCAGGAGCAGGCTGCTTTGGTCCGGGTTGGTGATATTTTTTATCTGGCAGTCCACTGGCAGCCCAGACAGACAGTACCTGGCAGCGGAGATAAGCGATCGATAGGTGATGGGGATAGGAGGAATAAATAAATAAATAAAAGGGCATATAATTGCACACAAGATGAAGAGGTAGTGGAAGAAAAAGCCATGTGGGTCGAGCACAAAGGGACCGTTGGCAGGTGCTGAAAGGAACAGTGGGTATCTAATTGGCACCACATGGCACCGATGACACGCTAGTTATTATCACATTTAAATGGAGGAGAAAAATAGAGCCTTTTCCCACCTGATGATGTAGCCCTGGAGGGGTCCATTCTGATGGCTCTCTGGGGGAGGCTGCCACTGAATCATGATGGATTGATTGGTGCGGCCACTGGCGATGACCGTCTGAGGGGGGGCGCTGGGCGGTTCCTCTGGCAGTGTTAGTCTGGGGTAAAAAAGTGAGTGGCAAATTGATGTTGGACCAAAATAGAAGAGAGAAAACACGATGATGACTGTAGATATTGCAGGAAATGTGACACACGTGTCTGTCATGACTACTCAGTACAATATGGATATTTTGACAACATTCATAGAAAAAGAGCAGAATGTACACGCAAACCTAAACTTGCCGTTCCAGGTGCATGCAGTAATTCTTCAACACGTTACTGAAGTGCAAATTTCACTGAAGTTCACTCAACATTTGACTTATTCATCCACTTATACTGCAGCTCTTTTGAAATTGGTGGGTTTTATGCAGTGATAGATTCCTTTTTACATGTGCATGATGGTTAAGAATGCAAATTGTATTTTTGTGCTTTTAGATAAAGATTAAGGTATTTTGACACATTACAGATGTAAAAAAGCATGACACAGAAGTTAAGTTTGTAGTGCCTACATCATCGCATTAGTGGTATACTTTTTATTAGTTCCTTCTCATGCTTCAATGACAGTCAAGAATGTTAACAAGCACAACAGTACTTCTTCTTTTGCTTACCTCTTTTTAACTTATTGTTTCACTTGTACGACAGCTAAAAATGTAAACATGTTTCTTACAACATTGCCTGCACACAGGAACGGTCAAATCTGGAACAGATTACTTATATATTATACATTATAATTGATCCTTTTGATTGAAAAACCAATACCAGTTTATTCTGACTCATTTCTCCTTCCAGATTTCTTCATAAACACCACCTGAATGCATTTTTTTTTTAAACACCATAAAACTGTATTCCGTAACATAAGGGAGGCTCATCATAGCGCTGCTGCATGGATTAAAGTGTGTGTCAAAGCAAAAAATGGAACAACACAAAAGAGAGGCTCTCCGTCGAGTCTTCAACTCTCATCTCTGGCAGAGCTTTGCCTGCATCCCGGGAGAGGGCCGGGATATTGAATGCGAATGGGCCGTATTCCGTGCCTCCATTTCTGAGGCAGTTGGTCGGTGCCAGTCGTTGCGGCAAGACCCGAACCCGATGGTGGACACCAGAAGCTGCCGTCAAGCTGAAGAAGGAGTCCTATCAAGCATGGATGGCTTGCGGGACTCCCGAAGCAGCTGCCTGGTACTGGCAGGCCAAGCGGCACATGGCTTCGGTGGTGGTCGAGGCAAAAACCCTGGTGTGGGACGAGTTTGTTGAGGCTATGGTGCACGACTTTTGGTCAGCCTCAAAGAGGTTCTGGCAAACCATCCATCACCTCGGAAAGAGAAGAGTGGTCCACAGTTCACACTGTGTACAGTGCAGACGGGGGCATGCTGATCCCGACTGAGGATATAATCGGTCGATGGAAAGAATACTTTGAGGCCCTTCTCAATCCCACTACCATACCTTTCATAGAGGCAGCACGGTCTGAGGACACGTACACAGACAGTTCTATCACCGTGGCTGAGGTATCGGGGGCAGTTAAAACAGTCCCCAATGCCAAGGCTCCGGGGGTGGACGAGTTTCGCCCTGAATTCCTTCTTGGTTGACACACATCTTGAACATTGCATGGAAGTCGGGGACAGTATCTCTGCACTGGTAAACCGGGGTGGTGGTCCCGATTGGTTACCGAAGGGTGACCAGAGGGTGTGTTCCAACTATAAGGGGATAACACCCTATTCCAGGGTGCTGGAGAGAAGGGTACATCCCTTGCAATGTGGTTTTCGTCCCAGTCAGGTCTATACCCTTGCAAGGGTACTGAAGGGTATGTGGCAGTTAGTCCAACCGGTCTACATATGCTTTGTAGACCTGGAAAAGGCTTTTGACTGTGTCCCTCATCATGGTGTCCTGTGGTGGGGGCTCCGGGAGTACGGGATTGGTGGTCAGCTACTATGTGCCATTCGGTCCTTGCACAATCAAAGCAGGAGCCTGGTTCGCATTGCCAGCAGTAAGTAGATCTTGTCTACGGTGAATGTTGGCCTCTGCCAACGCTGCTCTTTGTCACCGATTCTGTTCATAACCTTCATGGACAGAATTTCTAGGCGCAACCAAGGCGTTGAGGGAGTACAGTTTGGTGACCTTAGGACCTCGTCTCTGCTATTTGCAGACGACGTGGTTTTTATGGTCTCATCAGGCTGTGACCTTCAGCGTGTGAAGCTTCTGGGATGAGACTCAGCACCTCCAAATCCGAGGCCATGGTTCTCAGTCGGAAACGGGTGGACTGTACCCTCCGGGTTGGGAGTGAGGTCTTGCCTCAGGTGGAGGATTTCAAGTATCTCAGGGTCTTGTTTCAAGTGAGGGACGATTGGAGTGTGAAGTCGACAGACGGATCGGTGCAGCATCTGCAGTAATGCGGTCGCTGTACCGGACCGTTGTGGTGAAGAGAGAGCTGAGCCGGAAGGCATAGCTCTCTGTTTATCGATATACGTTCCCACCCTCACCTATGGTCATGAGTTATGGGTCATGACCGAAAGAACGAGGTCACGGATACAAGCGGCGGAAATGAGTTTCCTCCGTAGGGTGGCTGGACTCACCCTAAGAGATAGGTTGGGGAGCTCGGCCATCCGGGAGGAGCGCTCAGAGTAGAGCCGCTGCTCCTTCACATCGAGAGGAGCCAGTTGAGGTGGCTCGGGCATCTAGTCCGGATGCCTCCTGTGCGCCTCCCTGGTGAGGTGTTTCGACCATGCCCATCTGGGAGAACACCCCGGGGAAGACCTAGGACGCGCTGGAGGGACTATGTCTCACAGCTGGCCTGGGAACGCCTTGGTGTCCTTCCGGTGGAGCTGGAAGAGGTCGCCGGGGACCGGGAAGTCTGGACTTCCCTACTGAGACTGCAGCCCCCGCGACCCGGACCCGGATAAGCGGAGGAAAATGGAATGGAATGGAACAATGTAGAGGCCTCAACGTTCAGAGAGAGAGAACGAGAGAGACAAGATATATCAAAGACCAAGTAGAGATCCGGGCAAACTTTTCGCTTAAGTCAATTTAAGATGACATCTTGATTTCCTTGCCGGTGCTCCTCAGCTAGGCTTTGGAGCAGATGAAGCAGAGAATTTGGGATCAAAGGGGTACTGTAAAAGCAGCCTCACACCTCATACAAGGCTCAGCTGCCTCCCTTCCCTGGGGTGTGCTCATGGCCATGCACTCGGCTGGTGAAAGGTGCATACGGCGTCCACTGCAGATGGCTGGAGGCTCTTTTTTTAAGCACAAAATTGTGTGTATGGGAAAACTGACTGACTGTCTGGTGTGTGTGTGAGGTATTCCTACATGGCCCTTTCATGTGGACGGTCAAGAGAATTCACTCAACATTCACGTGATTCTCTTCCTATTTCAAGCCCAGTTAATAGGAGGCAGGTGGAGGAAGCTGGGTCAGTGCTCCCATGGAGTCTTCACAAAGCCCCATTCCGCCTCATTCACTGTTTTACCTTGAAAAAGTTTCCTCTCCAAGACTACTACTACTACTCCTCTGGACAGGAAATAATCAACATTGGATTTGCATGCTGAGGCACAATTCAATTATCCTACCCAGAATCAATTCCCAACCATGTTAATATTTTAAAAAGTATGCGGTGATGATTAATGTGCAAAAATTTACCGGTCTGTCTCTTTGCTGAACTGGCCTCGGCCAACGTCATTGACGGCGCATAGGCGGAACTGATAGGATCGGGCCGGAATGAGGCCGCCCACTGTGACCCCGGTGAACTCTGGATCAATGTTGGCCAGCAGCACCGTCCATGGAGCGTCTGGCACACAAGGAAGTCAGTTAGCAGCCACATTTATTTAAAAATAAATTGTTATTCAAAAAATGCAATCGACATTTAAAAAAAAGAAAAAAAATGCTTTCCCGTCATCATAAAAATCGTCATATACCCGACATATTCCATAAATGCGCCAATTAATACTTCTATTGAATTCCGCCTAAAATGACCAGGAGTGTGCTTTACAAAAGCAAATAAACCACTGAGTTTGCTAATTAAAAACACTGCACATTATTGTTTCATTTCCATAAATAACAGGGCATCTTATTGTGTATTCAAACAAACAGATTGAAATTTAATCATCTGACAAAAAAAAAACCCTGATGCAATTTGCGTCCTTTGTTTCATTTGCTCCTTAATGAGTTGTCAGTTAGCACTGGCCTCGCTTGAACGATTTGCGGTGTGGGTGAAATCATTCCCTGAAATCAAGCCACGGGATAACATGGCAACGTTTGACATTGATGCAATTCTCTTCTTCCCCTCAGTGTCGGTGGGCATGCGCATAGGCGTGGTCATTAACTCGGTCTGGTTGCAAAAAGAGAGCATGAGAGACGGTGCTAATTCTGACAATCGTGTGTGGCAAATATTAATCGAGGCTGAAGGATCCTACTCACTGTTCTCAGACACTTCCAGGATGTAGCGGATGAGGGGGCTGTTGCCGTCAAATGCCTGAGCCCAAGTGAGGTTGATGGCCCGTTTCTGCGGTGTGCTCAGGACCGCTATTGGGTTTTCGGGCGCATGAGGAAGTTGCCTGTCAAAGGAGCAGACAGTCATATCTACAGCATATATAAGTACTGTAAATACAGTGTATTGAATTGTTCAGTCACTGGACACTTTATTAGGTACACCTGCGACATCTACACGTGGTTGAAATAATACGTACCCTCAGGCCACCAAGGAGGTACTCACTATTGTTGTTGTCGAGTTATTTTGGGGGGACAGCTACACACCGACTAATTCATGTTGTCTCTTTAGTGTTTTGCCATGAAAAGATGTAATCAAATATTTGCAAACTGTTAAGAGTCACTTTTGTGACATAGTCTATATACACACACACACACACACACACACATATAAAGTATAAATGTTGGTGCTGCTCAATAAATTGTAACATGACCAAAAAGTTGATATAGGTCAGTAATTTACTTTAAAAAGTGAAACTTATATATATTAATTACAAAGACTGATATATTTCAAATGTTTGCTTCTTTTAATTTTGATAATTAATAACTAAAAACTAATTAAAATCCCAAATTCAGTATGAACATGTACAGCACTAAATTTTTGGTCGAGGCTCCTTTTGCCTGAATTACTGCAGCGTATCACATATTCCTCTTGACAACACCCCATAGACTTCTCTAGGGTAGAGGTCAGGCTGGCCAATTAAGGACAGGTATACCATGGTTCTTAAACCAGGGACTGGTAGTTTTGGTACTGTGTAAAGGTGGCAAGTCCTGTTGGACAATGAAATCTGCATTTCCATAAAGTTGGTCAGTAACGGGAAGCATGAAGTGTTCTAAAGCTTCCTGGTAAACGGCTACACTGACCTCGGACCACTGAAAACACAGTGGACCAACATCAGCAGATGACATGGCATCCCAAACCATCACTGACTGTGGAAACTTTACACTGGACTGACCTCACTGGACTGCATCTCTTCTCTTTCTCCAGACTCTGGGACCAAAGGAAATCCAAAATAGATTTTCATCAGAGAACATAACTTTGGATCAGTCAGCAACAGTCCATTCCTTTTTGTCCTTAACCCAGCTGAGACGGTTCTGACGCTGTCTTTTGTTCATGAGTGGCTTGACACAAGGAATATAACAGCTGAAAGCTACGTTTGGCATATGTTTGTGCGTGGTGCCTTTTAAAGCACTGACTCCAGCTGCAGTCCACGCTTTGTAAATCTCTCCCACATTTTGAATGGGTTTTGTTTCACAATTGTCTCCAATATGGGTTATTGTTATTGCTTGTACACTTTTTTTTTTTTTTTTACCACATCTGTTAATACAGTATGCTTGGACAATTCCGATATGAACCGATACTGACGTGTGTAACATCACGTATCTCCTGTAGTTGATGCTTGTTGTTGAGTTGAGTGGAGAGTAAACTGGTTGGTGTCACCTACCTCGCCTCCTGTCTCATTGTGAATCGCTTCTCCACATTCGGTGACCCTTGACGGGGGTCAAAATGTCGGCTGACAACTGTGACAACAACGAGGCCGTGCTGGCACTGCTACAAGCCATCAAGTAGGATAACGTTGGCGCTATCTGCGCCCGGAAAAACAACCCATGCCTGTGGTTTCAACACATGGGAGCCCATTTCCGACTGCGAGGATTAACACAGGACCTGGCAAAGTATTTCCATGTAGTGGCCGCACTGGATGCCTCAATAACGTTTTTTGTTATAGGGAAATGATAGGGAAAAACCCAATACCAATATCTACAGAGTTTACATTTTTATGCCAATATTGGGTCGCCGATATTATCGGACATCCCTAGTCATAAGTAAAATTCTATTTTTCTGGGGTACTGAGTATGAGATTTGTATTAGTTTTCAGTTATAATCATCAAATACAAAGGAAAATATGTTTTCTAAAATTTAAATTTTTAAAAAAAAATAATAAAAAAAATATTTAAAAAATAAAATTTAAAATATATCCGTCTGTGTGTGTAATGAATGTATGTACTACACAAGTTTCACTGTTTGACTGAAATTTATGAAGTAAATCAACTTTTTGGTCGTATTCTAATTTATTGAGCAGCTTGTAAATAGTATATATGCAGCTTGGGTGGGTTTTCTCCGGGTACTCCAGTTTCTTCCCACATTTAGAAACATGCATGTTAGGTTAATTAGTGACTCTATATTGTCCATAGGTATGACTGTGAGTCTGAATGGTTGCTTGTCTTTGCGTGCCCTGGGATTGACTGGCGACCAGTCCAGGGTGTACCCCACCTCTTGCCCAAAGTCAGCTGGGATGTGGTCCGTCATACCCCCCCAACCCTAATGAAGATAAGCCAAAATGGATGGATGGATTATGAAACATTTTTTTTTACAAAATTTGTGTCGCAAAAAGTAAATAAATTGAGGAGCCCAAAGACAGTGAGGGTGTTTGTCAACAGTCAAGAATGCTAATCCAAGTGTTGCATGAGCGCTGCGGGCACTGGAGAGCACATTTCATTGAGGGAAACATGAAATGTGGTTGTTAATACAGAAGCACAGCATGATGCCCTTCCTTTGTAAACTGAGCCGTAGGGCAGTATTCCTACATGATAATGACCCCAAACACACCTCCAAGATGACCACTGCCTTGCTAAAGAAGCTGCAACCTAAACCCTACTGAGCATCTGTGGGGCATCCTGAAGGAGTGCAAGGCGTCTAACTTTCACCAATTCCATGATGTCATAACAGACGTGGGAAAGAGGATTCCAGAGGCAACCTGTGGAGTTCTTGCCAGAAGGTCTTGGAAAATAACGATATCTACACTAAATATTTACACAATTTGGCCAGTTTCATGAGGGGTGTACTCTGGGGTGAATTTCTGCGAAGTAGCATTGAATATTTATAAAAATTGCCATTAGATGCCTTTAATTATATTTGTAGTTAGAGCATTAAAAAACTGTTTATGACTTTCTAATTTATTTTTACCATTATTAGAGCCTCGTAGACATGAAATAACACCCCTATAATCAACATTACACTCATATGATATTTTGTTTTCACTACATTGATAATCTTCTATTTAGAAATAAGCAATCCTCAAAACATCACTACAGTCGGGTCTGGAATAAATTCACCATGATAAACAAGAGATTACTGTATGTAAATAAGTCATTAGAAAAAAATGTGTCTATATGGTCTGTGGCAGTAGCAGCCTAGTCAAAGTCCAGCTCTCCCTCTCCCTGCTTGTCCAGCTCCTCCCTTGGGAGCCCAAGGGGTTCCCAGGCCAGTTGAGAGACGTAGTTGTTGTGATGTTAATTAAAATATAATCCTGTACTAATTCCGATTGCACGTTTGGCAATTTTAATCGAACTTGGAAAATCCACCAGTGAACTTGTCATGCTTAATGATGCCCTAAATCTTTTCTGGATGTAAATACAGGATCTAGATATTAAACTCTTTAGTTCTTTAAGACAATCAAATCCATGATGGCACTGTTAAAGTGCTTCTGTTATTTTTGTAAGGTTGAATGTTTGACTACCACTCTTTGATTAGATTGTGCAAGTGTACCTAATGTTGTGGTGGCATTTGATGGACGAGGCCGCAATGATGGCGACAACATGCATCCATCACGCTAGAGTGTATATATATATATACACTACAGTATATATATTTATATATGTGGTGGCTACATCCAGACCTGACTCTGAGGTGGGCACTGCGGGAGTCGTTGCCACCCACTGAGGTTACCCTGCAGGTGTACGTCCCAATGTCTCCGGACCACGTCTGGGAGATATGAAGAGTCCCCTCAGAATCCAACCGGAGGCGGGGCGACGTGTTCACGTCAATCACGGAGCCACTCTTTTCCCACACGTAACTGGAAGGAAAAAATAGACTATATGCATGGGATTGTCACACATTAGGCCTGGAAGGACATACGTATAATCCGATTTTTGCAAAACATTTGGGACGGTTCAGAAACGCAGAAACGCCAACACACAATAAGTGAAAGACAGCAAGTGGAACTGGCGTGGGATACAATAATAATAATAATGGTTTACATTTTTTATCATTTCCAGGCACCCAAAGTGTTTCCCAATGAAGTGAACCCATTATTCATTCACTCCCCAGTCACACACTGGTCATGGTATTTTAAATGTGTATCTGCCCTGGGTAACATTCATTTGCATTCATACACCAGTGTGGGCAGCACTGTGTGGCAAGGTGGGTCATGCCCTGGGACACAACAGCAACGGAGTGGAGGGAGCGACGATCGAGCCGCCAACCTTCTGTTTTCTGGACAATCTGCTCTACCTACTCGAACATATAGTCATGTGTCTGCTACAAATACAGAAATAAAGTGCAGCCCAGCTGGGTAGGGCTGAAATACATGAGCAGGCTAAGACACATGGATAAAATCCAAGGATAAAGCAAAATCAAAGTGGGACAGCATAATTCAGTAGAGATGGGGAATGAGGCAAAAAGATGGAACTCCTGTATTATCAATGCACTTTAAGTCAACATGAAGCTTTCAATTTTCCTATAAAATAATAATAAATAATGACTGCTCAAACTATTACTTTTGCTCTTATCGCAAAAAATGAACACACGGAGATGTTGAGTGTTATTGTTTACATTTGAGAATAATAGGATTTCTTTTTAAATGTAATGTAAAAACATCTTGTAAGTTCAGAAAAGAATAATTTTGTGAAAAAGAATTGGAATGTGACATGAACAAAATTCTGACTACAAAAGTTAAAAAAAAAGACTTACTGAAAAAAGAAAAAAAATGAAATAATCTCAATTGACAAGTCATAGATTTACAAGAAATTGTACAAGATGAGAACTGCAGTTTTACGAATAAAGGTGGAATTTTTTGGACCCCTCCCATTTTTATTATTTGGAAAAATATCGTATTTAAAGCTGTGCCCTGTGATGGGCTGGTGACCAGTACAGGGTGTAAAGTCAGCTGAGATAGGCTCCAGCATTCCCTAATGAGGGTAGGCGGCAAAGAAAATGGGTGTAAATCTATCAAAGCTGTTTACCCCAAAACGTATCAGTTTTATGTTTTTTTTACTGTATTTCCCCTAATGTCCCGAAAATGAACCGCACTGTAATCTGAACACTAAGGGCCGCACCGAACCGTGACCATACACCTCCTCTCCCGTCACAGCCCCAGCGCGCACACAGGAGCGGGAGATGCAGTGATTAATTGTGACTGCTGGGGTTCTCCAGCTAATCTCCTTGGCGTTGCGTTTAATTAAAGGCGCCGTCTGAAGTTATTACTCTGTTTACATATTCCACTGTTTACCCCGCCGCCCGATCAATGCCGTGGGCCCACAGGTGACAGGCACTCTAATCACTGGGCTCCGTAGACAACATCTCACCCACCTCTGAGACACGCACGCATACTCTATCATACGCAACGCTGTCTATCTGACTGTAAGACTTGCATCCCAGAGGAGGTCATCAGAGAGTGGATCCACGCTGATGAGATTGGTTACAGATTTCACAAACTCATTAAAAGCAGCTGTGATAGCGACGCTTGCTTTTATGCACTGACTGAGTCACAAGTCACAAGAAAAAATGGTGATGAAGTCTGAGGAAACTTTTGGTCAATGCCGTCGTTACCTGACGGTGACGCTGGGGTCATGGGTCACCCCGCAAGCCATGACTGCCTTTGTGCCCTTGATGACACTCTGGTCTTGCGGTGGCTTCGTGATGCGTGTGCGTGCTGCAGACACGTACAGAGGACAGGATGACTGAATTGGACTACAGCTTTCACTCATGCTGTAGTGAAAGTCCCCAAACGTTTTTTGATTTCCAGCCCCCCCTATTCTATTCTATTATTCTGAAATTGTATAAATGTAGTATGGGTATTTTGACAACTGAGTAAAGAGTTCAAATCTTATCGGGAAAATATCGAATTTGACAAGAAAATCAAACAAATATTGAGAGAAAGACCATTATAAAATACACATTTTACAAGGTGAAAGGTGCAATTCTTACATGGAAAATGCATTTTTGTAATCTAATATTGCAAGATTAGCTCACAAAAAAAATGGGAATCTTATTAGACAACAATCCCAGTGAGGACAAGAAAATTAATAAATGTACGACAAAATTAAAATCTTCAAAAGAGCTTATTTTTTATGACTTATTTGACAAGAAAAAATAAAAATGGCAAATAAAGGTCAGTTAAAGGTTTACAAAATAAAGTTACGATTGTATAAGAAATACCTATACTATTTATTTATTGATGTATTTGTTTGATTTGACAAGAATAGAGTTGTAATAGGATTTTAAAAAGTATGTCATTTGACAAGAATAAAGCTGTAATATAATTGAAAAAAAGTAATATTTTACAAGTTTCAATGCTCACCCCACACCACAAGGTCTGCAGATGCTTCGTCAATGCCTCTAGAGTTGCTAGCCATGCAGGTGTAGGTGCCGGCATCAGAAAGGTGGGAAGGACTGATGAGCAAGCTGCCTGACTCCAGCAGCGTGAACCTGGGCAACTGCACAGAGCCGCTGGCCAGGACACGCTCACCTGGCAAAAGGATGGCAAAGTCAAATAAAACAAAGAAAAAGTCAATGATGTCAGTCATTCCGATTGCCTTCTGCACCTCTCTGCCAGGTGATGGCTGGTCGTGGGGCGCCGGACGTCTCACAGTGCAAGATGACTGACATGCTGTCGATCACGGCGCTGTCAGCGGGGCCGGCGGTGATGTTGGGAGCGATGCCTGACGGAACACGATTAAGTGAAGCAAAGGTGATGTGACAGGCTCAGAACATACAGCAGATGCAGCTCGCAGATTTCATAGACTTGACAAAAAGGGTCAAAACAAGACTACAGGATTTAAGATGGAAGAAAACGTATCAAGGCAGCAAAATAGAGCAGGACACACTGGTGACAGCGAGGTAGGTGTTGGTCTGGATCTCTCCAGCTAAATTGCGGGCGAAGCACTGGAACATTCCTGTGTCATCAGGCAGAAGGCCATTGATCTGCAGGCTGCCCCCCACCAAAACCTTGTACCTAGGGATCTTCACGGGGCTGATGGGCACAGCATCCTTATACCACACAATGTCGGGCTGAGGTGTGCCTGCACACAAACACACACACACACACACACATCACTTTTCATCCTTTTTCGTTCTCCTTCTTTCACACAGCAAGCTATAAACAAAGAGACTGACCTCGAGCCTGACAAGGGATGTCCACCACCTTCTCCATCTCAGCCGTGATGTGACTTGGTGGCTCTTTTACAAACAGAGGATATTCTGGCAAACAATGAGACATCAACGACTGGAATCGCACTCTATGGTACAATAAAGAAGATTATGTCCATACTAAACAGAAATGATATCATAATATTAAGTCACAGAGTAATGGGAATTAAGATTTTTAGATGGGAAAAAAGTCGTAATTTTGGCCAAAAAAGTGCCAAAAGTTGGATGTTAGTTTGGATGCTCAGATGGGACAGAATTAAATGAATCAGTGCATGTTTAGAGTTACTTAAACATGCAAATAATTAATTAAAATCACTTGTTTATCGCGGTTAACTGGTTCCTGACACGACTGTAACAACTACATTTCCGCAAAACAAGATTTCTTATTTCTAAATGGAATATTTTTGTAGTTAGAGCAAACAAAACCTGTTTATGACCTTCTAAATATGGTTATAAACGTGATCAGAGCCCACTATTCATGAAATAACACTCCTTCACAGGTATATTAATTACACATTATGGTAGATATAATCATAGGAAATAATCAATTGAAGAAGAACAGTTGGGGTTGTGAGTTTCGCAAGCAAATGTGTTCCAGATGTGAGGAGGACAAAAGTAAGTGATGTCAGAGTTGAGTCTTTTAGCTCGGTGTGTCTTTATTATGATTCTTATGTGAATTCAAACTTGCAATAAAAGCCTGTTCTGGTAATCAAGTCTGTCATTGGTGTGTTTCACAAAACATTACCGACCAGTGTCGAAAAACACATATCCCAATTTGTATGCCTTTGAATGCCTCTTCTTCTTGTGGTTGGTTCATGATTGGTTGCTGCGAAATAAAGAGCTACATCTCCCTCCCAGATTGGGGCACAATATTTCAACGATTAGAAGTAGTTCCGAAGTAAAGGAGATGTCCCAAGATTAGAACATTCATTCATTCATTTTCTATACCGCTTATCCTCATTAGGGTCACAGGGATGCTGGAGCCTATCCCAGCTGACTTTGGGAGAGAGGCGGGGTACACCCTGGACCGGTCACCAGCCAATCGCGGGGCACATATAGACAAACAAACATTCACACTCTAATGAACAATTTAGAGCGGCCAATGAAACTAACATGCATGTATTTGGAATGTGGGAGGAAAGCGGAGTACCCGGAGAAAACCCATTTGGCCATCAATTACCCGCAGGGTTCAAAGGTTAAGAAAAAAGTTGCATCTAGTACACTTGAAATGATAGTTATCTTACAAGAAAATACTTTAAATTTACAAACATTAATTCCTAATATTACGAAAAAAAGCAACGCTTTAAACAAGACAAAGTAAAACATTTGATGAAAAATGTATATATATTCTGAAAAAGTTGGAATGTACGAGAAAAAGTTATCGCGATTATACAACATTAAAGTCGCAATATGACAAGAAACAAGTGATAAAATTACAAGATTAATGTCAATAAAAACACTCACACATAATATTAAAGCCAGATCTGTCAGATTTCAAAACTGCACTGTGCAAAGTTTGCCAAAGCGTCATGTTTGTGTTGCGCAATGGCAGCAAAGTTGTCGTATATTTACCTAGCACGCGGAGCAAAGCCCCGGCAGTGACTGCTGGCACGCTGCTGCTGCGAAGCGACGCCTCACACAGGTAGTAGCCGCTGTCGCTGACTGCCGGCTGACTGATGACCAATCTGCGGCCAAAATCTCTGATACCGGTGTTGACAACAGCGCCATCTTTCCTCCAGGTGATGCTCATCTTGACGAGCGGCCTGCCAGGGAAAATCAGGAAAAGACACAACACTTTTGTCTTTTGATTCACATGAAGTTTCAAGGTTTGGACGCAGAGGGACACATCTGTCTCTTTGAATGCAAGATTCAGGGCGTGTGAGATGGAGAACAGCCTTGAAGCAAAGAAGGACAATAAAGTTGCAAAATTAAACGTAAAGCTTTCCCACTACTTAAAGGAAAACGGCACTTTTTCAGAATTTTGCCCATCATTTACAATCCATATGTGAAACATGACCACACGTCTTCCCCTTTTCTGTGAGTTCTAAAGAGAGAAAAACAGCTCGCAGGGGGGAACTAACAATCTGCTTAACGGGACACACCAGTTTGACTATAAAGCCCTGAAAAATGTTCTTCAATGTAAACATAGCTGACCTGTATTCAAACCAAGCTACAGAGACATTGTTGTTGTAGCTGCTAACACAAAGAACAATGGTAGTTGTTTTTAACAACTGGACTGGTAAATTCTCCGGAGCGGTTCAGAACAACAGGAATAAAAAATGTGGAAAATGCTCCAGTGGAGATCACAGATTTGCTCATTTCACTGTCAAATCTAAAAGGGATTCGGCATCCGACTGATCTTCCAGTCATCATGCAGAAGCCCAGCGTCTGGGCCAGCCCTCTGCTTCATAGACCCTCAAGACTTTGAACGTTCGATGGTTCTGTCCAGTTTCGCGCAGTGAAATAACCCACTCCACGTTTCTCCATCAAAGTCAGTAGATGCTCAGCGTCCGACTGTGTAAGGCTTTATTAAGACGCCGTGAATGAGAAGGCAGTCTAGTCGGTTACCCGTGATAAGTGGCTGATTCTGAACAAAAGATGAAGGTATTCCTGCACATACTTAGTCGAATAAACAGCAGGAAATATATTACCACTTTTTTTGGGACTTTTAAGAGGATGCTGAACTTGCCTTGGAGTCCAAGAGCAATCGCCACTGCCACCGTTTGTCCATCTGGCCTGGGGCGTCTTTTCCACTTGATTTTGAGTAGGTGGAAACAAGTTTGTTAGAGCTAACAATTCTTTGTTTGATGCAAACTCTCGAGCAACGTCCTCCTTGCTATACACAGCACACAGATAGATAAGTAGATCTAAAAAGGCAGGTAGATCAAACTCCACATTTACACCAAGTCTGGGTCCTGACTGCTCCGGCAGCTTGTAGCAGCTTCTTACATCGAAGGACACCAGCCTTTTTGAGGAAGTACAGATGACTCTGTCCTTTCCTGCACAGAGCATCCATGTTGGCAGTCCAGTCCAGTTTATCATCCAGATGTGTTCCCAGGTATTTGTAGGTGTGCACCACCCCCACATGGTCACCTTTAATGAGAACAGGTTCTGGGTGTGTTAGGTTTCTTCTAAAGTCCACCACCATTTCACTCATCTAAGGTGCAGATGGTTTGCATCGCACGAGTTGACTAAGTACTCATCCTCCTGTCCATTCCTGATACATCCCACGATGGCCGTGTCGTCCATGTACTTCTGTCCATGGCAGAGCTCAGAGTTGGACTGAAAGTTGGCCGTGTACAGGGTAAACAAAGAGGAGAGAGCACAGTTCCCTGCGGTGCTCCTGTGCTGTTGGTCACTGTCTGACCTGCAGTTCCCCAGTCGCACATACTGAGGTCTGCCAGTCAGGTAGTCTGTGATCCATGCCACCGGGTGTGATCCTACTCCCATTTGTGTCAGTTTTTCCCAGAGGATCTGAGGCTGGATGGTGTTAAAGGCGCTGAAGAAGTCAAAAAATGTAATCCTCATAGCATCACTGCCTCTGTCCAGGTGAGTGAGGGATCGGTGAAGCAAGAAGATGATGGCGTCCTCAACTCCCACTTTTTCCCATTATACAAACTGCAGAGGGTAGAGTGCATAGTGGATCTGTGGCCTTAGGTGAAGTCACAGCCTGAAGTCATTTTGGCTAATTACGGTGCATTTGCAGCAATGCTATTAATGTACACTGTCCCTGTCAAATAAACCATTAAATAAATAAATTCAGCTCACCAGGATATGGTCTCTTTGGGCCTGGAACGATGCAGGACGTCTTCCACAGGTGTGGAACCCTCCCCAAACCCAAGCTCAGATTGAATATGCGCTGTAGAGGGTTTCCCAGTTTAGGTCATACTCCATCGGGAACTGCTGCTTTGCTAGGGTGCAGCCTCCATAGCTAGAGGGGGGGGGGGGGCAGAGAGGTCCTCTTCTGTGCAGCTGACTTGTGTGGGGGCTGCTGTGTGGGAGATGGGCTGATCAAACCTGAAAAACTGATTTAGCTGGTTTGCCCTTCTCACATTCCCCTCAGTGTGGGCACCATTTTTTGTGCTACAGCCCGTTCTGGTCTTCATACCCCGCCACACCTCCTTCAGTTGTGCACCCACTGTTCTATTTTCTTTCTGTACTGCTCCTTTGCAGCCCTTAGCTGGACTCTTAAGTTCCTTCTGTACTGGCTTCAGGGCTTTGAAGCACTTTTTCCTTAGGTTCAGAAGGTCTTTGACGTCATAACGGCAGAAGTTCATGTAGTCTGTGGTGCAGGTGACGATTCATATTGTCACTGTGGGGGCCCTGCAAGACATTCTGTCCGTGGTCTCGAAGCAGTCTATTAAAGCCTGCCAGCCTCATGGGGCCACTTCCTTAATGAGCGTGTGTTTTTTGGTAATTTCCTCTCTTTTGGTGTATAGTGAGGTTTTAGCAGTACCAGGTTATGGTCTGTTTTCCCCGATGCAGGCAGGGGCGTTGCACTGTGTGCATCTTTGACGTCTGCACACATCAGGTCTATGGTCCTGTTGCCCCTGGTGTAACAGTCCATATACTGGTAGAAGGCAAGTTTTGTCAAGTCTGACATGACTGAAGATCAAGACGAGAGCCTCCAGGTGCTGTGTCTGCAGTTGATCTGTCGTGCAGTGAATGACGTCACACGCAGCCTCCGCATCAGCATGCGGAGATACTGTATGTAAACAACAACAACAATGGCGTGACTGAACATGCAGTAGGGAAGTGGTCTTGATGTGGTCGGGTCCATATCCATAGGATAGAAGAAATTACTTGAAAGAGGATACAAGTAGGAGAATCTACAGAGCTGCTTGAAAGGCAGCCACTCACAGCGGTGCCATTTTGAAAAAAATGTATTTATAATATTATTATAAGATAAAAAAGTGGCATTTTTACAGTATTTTGATACGTTTAAAACAACACATCATATGGCCAAGCATGCTGGTGGCAAAGGCCTCCAACACTGCTAAACTTTCAGGCGCAACAATGAAAAAAAACAGAAAAAACACACACAAAATTGGAAATACCTACATCGAAAGTGATGTATATGGATATCAATTTTGGAAATATGGGCCATTATACAGTTAGAAATCCAAGAGTTTTCTATGTTTATGTTGTTTAGTGCGAGCTGCGACCTTTTCCACTTTGTTCCCATTTTCCTCGTCCTTCTTTCACCTCATATTTGGTCCCAGATGCTGATACTATGTGGGAATGCGTAGAGGTAAGATTTGATTAAATAATCAAGTGCAAAGTACATATTTGTTCGGTGCAAGTTAATTCAGGCAAACATACAAAACACAATTGCAACTTCTCTCTGAAAACTCCAGGTTCGTATGGTCGGGTGGCGGGTCTGTATCATGAATTTGATGGGGTTCCTAACTGATTTTTATACAACACATATTTACATTCATACTTGTCTACCCAGTGCATGTCTCCACAATTGATTTAGCTAAGGATTTACGACTGATCCCTGCAGGAGGGTTTACCGGATATCAGTTTATCATTCACACTCCTAGTTAGCCTGGTTTATTATAAATGATTAGGGCTGAAAAGAAAAACAGGCAATATTTCACTACATTCGCTTGGCAATCCTTGACCTTCGTTTTAGCATGTTTAATAAAGAAAGCCCTGCTCTGCTGTTTTTGCTGCTACCTGGCGTTGGCGATGCACTCCAAGATGGCCTCGTTCCTCCCCACGGTCACGCTTGTGTTCTTTGGTGGGATGATAATGGCAGGGGCAATGGGGTCTGCAGCTCCTCCCACATCTATCACACACACACACACCCGCACACACACACACACAGGTAAAAATCTATAAAGCATATTAATGCGTCAGCCGTGCCCCAGTGAGCATGACTACATACATGCAGCCTGACATTTAGTCGCTATTCCCAGCAGCTATTAACAACTCCTGTCTTCCCTTTGGAGGGTTTTTCCCCCTTCCCTCCTCCTCCCCCCCCCATCCTTGTTGTCGTGCACACAGCATTTCCTGAGCGCAGTGTTAGGCCAGGTGTTAGAAGCCATTATGTAGCATAATTGAGACAAACACAGGAGGCGATTAAATGCAGCACCATCACTCAGCGCTTTCAGTGGGCCTCCGACCGACCATCGATTCACTGCCCTCAATCAGTGATCTCTCGCCCAATCTCATCTCATTTTCCACCACCTCCCCAGTGTGCCAGCCAGCACGGGCCCCCCCGCATGGTGCGTTTGAGCGACGGCGTGCATGTGTGTCAAGTTTGGCGCGCAGGAATACTTCAGATAAAAAGGAGGTCTGTCAAATAATTAGAAATTATAATCCGATTTATCCGTTTTTATTAATCAGTAAGGTAATTTTCTGTATTTTATTGAAAGAAAGATACCAGAATTGTAATATGTTTGTATATATTATTAGCTCCGAATGAACTGAAAATTTAAATGACGCCAAAAGCTAGCACAAATGACTGAGTTTTTTTAATAGCAGCATCGAACATTTGAATCACACTTCAAGTGTTATTATGAGCAATGAGGGGTGGCTACTGTTTTGTTCAGGACAGTCGGAAACAGCTTTGTTACCAAGCGGGAAGCGTGTTGTTGGTGTTTGAGCTCTTGATGGCTGTAATGACTGTAAATGAGTCTCTCCCAGCCCCTACAATCTTGGTCCTGAGTTCTTTGGTCTTGGACGTTGCGGTCAAGATGTTATTAGGAGTACAGTGGGGCATCGCTGTATTGCGGTTTGAACATCACGCCCTCACTGTACAGTGGGACCACGACTTACAAAAACCTTATTATACGAACAATTCATAATACGAGTCGGGCTTCGAAGATATTGCTGTCCCGTTTCATGAAAAGATATTCAAAACACACAAATTAAAATGGAAAGTAATGGATACCAAGCGCCATAAAAGAGAAGAAGAAGAAGAAGAAGCTGCCCTCCCATTGGCTATCTCGGTTATCTCCCATCATCCTCTTCCTGGCCAATCACCGCATCCCTTAACTATGTACCAAAAAGCTTCCGTCTATTAATAATAATGAAAATTTTAAAAAAATCATAGTGTTAAGTTTAGTATGTAATGAACTGTATTCATTTAACTTTAGTTACAGTACGTAAACTTACGTATGATTTCTGTTATCTGTCAAAACTCCTTTCCCTCCTCCTCTTAAATAATCACTGTTTTGTTTTTGAATATTATTTAAAAAAATGTATTCCATATTTAAGCAAACTGTACATATTCATGACCTAAATTAGGAATTTTCAAGCATACAAATGGCTACATGAACAAAAATACCAATACCAATAATCCCTCGCTACATCGTAGATCGAACATCGCTCCCTTACACGGTTTTCAAAAATTAATTATTAATTAATTAATAAAAAATTAATTAATTAATAAATGGTCTAGGCCGCACGGTGGCTGAGTGGTTAGCACATTGGCCACACAGTCAGGAGATCTGGAAGACCTGGGTTCAAATATCCGTTGGGCATCTCTGTGTGGAGTTTGCATGTTCTCCCCGTGTGTGTGTGGGTTTTCTCCGGGTACTCCGCTTTCCTCCCACATTCCAAAAACATGCATGTTAGCTTCATTGGCCGCTCTAAATTGTCCATTAGAGTGTGAATGTTTGTTTGTCTGCCCTGTGATTGGCTGGCGAGCAGTCCAGGGTGTACCCCGCCTCCCGCCCAAAGTCAGCTGGGATAGGCTCCAGCATCCCCGTGACCCTAATGAGGATAAGCGGTACAGAAAACGAATGAATGAATGAATAAATGGTCTGGAACCTGTTAACCGTGATAACCGAGGGACAACTGTAACATGCCATTAGTGTTTAGAATTAGTATACTAGTATTAGGAGTAGGTGCTTCATGGGCACACGACTGGGATCAAATACTTCTATACTAATGTAGTCCACTGCTGAACTGCACCGACAGTTTTTGCAGCATATGGGAGGGCGTAAGACTTACAAGCCCTGTAATTGGTGTTGATGTACTGTGTCAGGTGTTGGCCTTTGTAATGCGTTTGGTTAAACACATGTCACATTAAGAAAACGCCGCCTTCAAAGTGTGTGCTAGCGACACAACAAAAGCGTTTTATTTTGACACGACGGCCTGGCAGGCTGGCAGGCCGACAGTAAAGATTGTGGTGCAGTTCATAAACTCTCGCTGTTGGGAAGAGCTCAAGTGTGTAATCTCCTAATTAAATGAGAGGGAGGAGGGGGGGGGGGACAACAAGGAGTTGACCCGCATTGTAAAGTCTGACTTTTTTGTGTCACCATTTTTTTTTACACCTGTTCATGTCACAAAGAGTGACTTAGCTTGAATGTTCTTCACGCATTTATAGATAAAAGTCATAAAAAAGCAGCGCGTTTGCCCACAGCCTCATTTGTATGCGGCGTTTAGATGAACGCCACAACTGCCTATTTTCATTCCCATCCTGCACAGAAGGCCCAAAATGAACAAATGTGGCAGTAAAAAAAGGAGAGCTTTGTATTGACTTTTCGATGTGTGATGTGCAAGCTCAGGTCTGGCGATGTGCGCCGATATCTAAACTCCACACACGACTGCATCACGCACACTCAGCCATGAATTACAAATGAATCACAGAATCAAAGAATTTGGCTTTGGGATTTTTATGATTATTATAATTAAAACTTGGTGCAGTTTCTTATGCATAAAATGTATCATTTACTTTGTGTATTATTTCAAGCAAAATATAAACTTAAATATCAAACTTAAGTTTGGCAAATTTAGTTCAAATGCAATATCAATTTTATTTAAAAACCTTGTTAATTTATTTAGTACACTTTACTATTTGCAAAATACTTCTTTTATTTTGTGCAGTGTAGTATAAGTAAAAGGATTCATTTATTTCAAGTGAAATGTGTAATTTATGTTAAGTGACACACCAAATGTATTTTGGGTAATGCGGTCGGGTAGTGAACTATCTAATACGTTTGCGTGAAATAGCAATTTTGGGGGGTAATTTAAAAGTGGCAGTGAAGTATGAAAATTTAGCTTAATTAAAAAATCAAATTGATTTTGAAATATATACTTCAGTTTGTGTGAAATGTACTGTGCAATCAATTTTGCATGAAAAATCTAAGTTTTTGGATTTGGCAGCTAGTATTTCAGATTTTACTAATACTTGTGCAGTATATAAATAAGTGGTTGAGCTCAGTAAGCAAAAAGGTGACAGCCCAGTGTTTCTTGTTTGCTGTGTGGAACATGTTTACATAAGCACCACGTGTACTTACTCTCCACAACGAGTGTGACGGGCTGACTGGTTTTGTTCTCTCCGTTCTTGTCATTGACGGCTTGGGCGTAGTAGCGCCCAGCGTCGGGCGCCACCGTGGACAGGATGACCAGGGTGTTGTCCAGGGTGATGGCCCTGAGGAACGACAACATCACACAAAAATGTTAGCTTAGCATCTTTTGAATCGTTGCTTTCGAAGGGCTGGCACATCTGCAGGGTCAGGTCACCGATGTAGGCCCTGAAGAAAGCTTGGTAAATAGTAAAATATTACTTTATGCAATGGTAGTAGAGTGTACCCGGTTGAGGAACTTTGCTTTTTTGTTGTAAAAATAATTCAATCAGTCAATTTGTTCAAAATCATGAATTCTTTGAGTTAGTGCCACGGGTGTATTTTAATATTTCTATAACTTTTTTGTCTAATATTGTTAATATTAATGTTAATAAATAGAATATTATATGTTGACCGATCATTTTTTCTTGATAAAATATGACTGAATTTTTGCAATGCCAAGAGTTTAATTCTTGTTATTGCAAAAGTCCGATTTTATTTTTGCAATATTTGTAGTTAATTCTGGATAAATAATGTGATTTTTCTTCTTGTAAAAATACAACTACTATATTTTCCCATATTTTAGAAAAAAACATTCTTTAGAGTGCGGCTAAAACTTGTTGGTACTTTTGCAGTGTGAAGCATAAATAGATGACTGCAACAGATGGTCCCTAATTGGCCAAGCAGATGAAGTCCCCAATTATGCAACACACACATGCGGTATAGTTAAAAATTACACTTGCAAAATCCAACCTCAACTCTGATGGATTGCATTAACACCACCCCCAAATGTTTTCTTGTTTCCATTTTATTTCAATTTTAAATAAATCTGCCAAGAAGAAGAATACTGCAGTCTATCCTTTTCAATTGTATGCGTGTGACGACACATTCTCACACAAGGATGTCTGGATGGCGTTTAGGGCTGACGGCCTCATGTGAGACAAGCCCATTAAATGAGAGCTGACGCTGAGTACACAGGCAGATTAGACATGACAAAACTGCCAGAATTTGCTAGATCGGTGCAGGATAAACACACACACACACACACACACATAGATGTGTATTGTCTGCATGGTCACACAGTATCCAAAGTCCATCCATTTTCTATACCGCTTATCCTCATTAGGGTCGTATGCTGGAGCCTATCCCAGCTGACTTGGGGCGGGAGCCGGGGTACATCCTGGACTGGTCGCCATTCAATCGCTGGGGAGACATACAACCCTTCACACTCACATTCACACTCTAATGGATGGTCTATTTAGAGTCGCCAATTAACCTGACATGCATGTTTTTGGAATGTGGGAGGGAACCGGAGAAAACCCACACACGCACAGGGAGAACATGCAAACTCAACGGAGATTCGAACCCCCTAAACCTCCTGACTGTGAGGCCAAAATGCTACCCAGTCAGCCACCGTGCGGCTGTATTCAAAGTCACTTTTAGTAAAAGTACACCATCATATTGCTTGTCATCACGGATGTCCCTCATTGTTGTCTTGCAGGCTAAAGAAGCTGCTCTCCAAGCAAAGAGTATGCTCGAGCTCCTGCCTGCATGTTGAATACATAATGCACGAGGAGCCACGTGGATCAAATCAATCTCAGGTGATTGCTGCCTCCACCGTGACTCTTCAGGAAGAATGCATAAACCCAGCAAACAAACTTATGCCACGGCACAGACCCATCGGATGATGTTCTCTCACCACACACTCAAATCAACCCAAGGGTGAGAGAGCTGTCAGTCAAAAGCAACAATGAAGGAGGCATTTTTGTTTGTTCTGTTGTGGCTCTCTGTGTGTCTGTTTCGTGTTGTTTCATCAGAACGTTCATTCATCCATCCATTTTCTATGCCGCTTATCCTCATTAGGGTGGCGGGGATGCTGGAGCCTATCCCAGCTGGCTTTGGGCGGGAGGCGGGGTACACATTGGACTGGTCGCCAGCCAATCGCAGGGCACATATAGACAAACAAACATTCACACTTGCACTCTGATGGACAATTTGGAGCGGCCAATGAAGCTAACATGCATGTTTTTGGAATGTGGGAGGAAAGCGGAGTACCCGGAGAAAACCCACACACACCCAACAGAGATTCGAACCATGAACCTCCTGACTGTGAGGCCAATGTGCTACCCACTCGACCACCGTGCGGCCCTTCATCAGAACAAAATCACTTTATTGTAATATTACAAGCTAATTCTGCAAACATTATAGTTGTTTCTAAATTATAGTCCTGTAACATCACAAGTGTTTCTTATAATATTGCAACTTTATAATAAAAAAAACAACTTATAATTCTCCACTCAATATTCCATCCATCCATCCATTTTCTATACCGCTTATCCTCATTAGGGTCACGGGGATGCTGGAGCCTATCCCAGCAGACTTTGGGCGAGAGGCGGGGCACACCCTGGACTGGTCGCCAGCCAATCGCAGGGCACATATAGACAAACAACCAGTCACACTCACATTCATACCGATGGACAATTTAGAGCGGCCAATGAAGCTAACATGCATGTTTTTGGAATGTNCAGTCAAAAGCAACAATGAAGGAGGCATTTTTGTTTGTTCTGTTGTGGCTCTCTGTGTGTCTGTTTCGTGTTGTTTCATCAGAACGTTCATTCATTCAGTCATTTTCTATGCCGCTTATCCTCATTAGGGTCGCGGGTATGCTGGAGCCTATCCCAGCTGGCTTTGGGCGGGAGGCGGGGTACACCCTGGACCGGTCGCCAGCCAATCGCAGGGCACATATAGACAAACAAACATTCAAACTCGCACTCTGATGGACAATTTAGAGCGGCCAATGAAGCTAACATGCATGTTTTTGGAATATGGGAGGAAATTGGAGTACCCGGAGAAAACCCACACACGCACGGGGAGAACATGCAAACTCCACACAGAGATGCCCGACGGAGATTCAAACCCTGAACCTCCTGATTGTGAGGCCAATGTGCTACCCACTCGACCACCGTGCGGCCCTTCATCAGAACAAAATCACTTTATTGTAATATCACAAGCTAATTCTGCAAACATTATAGTTGTTTCTAAATTGTAGTCCTGTAACATCACAAGTGTTCCTTCTAATATTGCAACTTTATAATAAAAAAAACAACTTATAATTCTCCACTCAATATTAATAATGTGATTTAAAATTTAGATAGATAATATAAAAAAAATGTGCTTGTAATTTTAAAGTATTCTCCTCACCTCACCTGTCTGTTTGCGTGTCCCAATAATCCAAAAAGCAAAATTATCTAGAGCTTTTATACCCCTGGTAGGACCACCGAGACAAATAATCCAAGGTGGAAGGTCCAGACAAAGAGGGGCTCAAAAGACTGCAATGATGAGCGACAACTTTGGATCAAGTTTTCCCTAGCCCAGACACGGGTCACAGAGGCCTCCTTCTGGAGACTAGCCTGGGGGTAAAGCTCGATGGCAAGTCCCTGGAGCCAGCGCCATTCGGCTCACCATCCGTAGGAGGGGCCAATATGGTGGGGTGCAATTTGAGCAGGGTAGCAGTTGAAAATGGGGTTGCAAAAGCTAGCTCTGGGCATGCTGAATGGGAAGTAGCCTGAGCTGGGGTGAGCTGCGTGAGGTTAAAAAGTTACGGCTAGACATAATCGGACTCACCTTGACCTAAGGCAAGATCTCTGAAACCAGTTGGGCTGTCTTCCCCTCTGAGGTTGCCAGCAGAGGGAGGCAAGAGGCGGCAATACTTTTTGCTCCCCGGCTAGGCGCCTGTACGCTGGAGCTCAACCGGTGGACCAGAGGGTAGTCTCCCTCCACTTTCGACAGGAGGAAAGGGTCCTGACTCTTTTTTGTGCTTCGGTGCCAAACAGCAGTTCAGAGTTCTCTCCCTTTTCGGGTTCTTTAGAGCAGGGGTTGGCAGCCTTCACCATCAGAAGAGCCATTCTGCCCCCTAATCTAGTACTAGAACGTTACGCTTTTCAAAGTTGCATTCATTTACCTGTTACGGCGACAGAATTCAGACTGCCAAACTACTTTGTAATAATTACAACACACCTACCTAGGTAGGGCTTTTGAGTTGTTCCTGTATTTGCATGGGATTTAAACAAAATGTAGCCAACTTTAACACAAAAGCCCATCACAGTTCACATGTCTGCATATCAGGGCTGTCTGCTGAGATCATTTACGCCACTTGACTCATCACAGCTTCCCACCGGTGATGTTTGCTGACGTTCTACTGGTCATGTCCTTGACTGTCTTTGCAAAGAGAGGCATTTTGTTCATTTTCGGAATAATTTATTTTTGAATTTAGAAAAGAAATGCAACGATAGTTTCATGTCATCTGCGTCGTTTCGATCTCACTGGCGGCCACACTAGCGGTGGTAGTTGAGTTTGGAGCCTTCATCCACGCCCTGAAAGTACGGGAGACTCGAGGCACATGACTGGACTCGGGTCGCAATTTTTAGGACTTGCTTGACAAATGTTCCAAAAAGACTGGACCTGACTTTGACTTGATGTTCTTGACTTTAGACTTAACTCAGACAGGAGCTAACTGACTTGAAACGGCTTGTTTTTGGTCCGACAAATGTTCAAAATATAACTATGATTGTATTTTAACAAGTCGGCTTTCGGCTGCTTTATTTCACGCATGCGTTCACGTCGGAGCAATCGGACAGAACACAACACGGATACGCCGAAAGGAAAAGAAGACAGAAAGATTTTGTGAAAGTTTGTTTGTGTACCTTGTTTCCAAACAGTGCCCGTAACACGGCACTAAAACGGCTCAAACATAACAGAAAAGTCGTTTTTATTCATCCTCAGTTAGCGCTAAAGTT